>CM024763.1:110958626-111059610 GCA_014218235.1 Colocasia esculenta
CTTTGGTCACTACACACATAGCGACGGAACTTGTTGGGTCGCTAGGTCGGTCGCTACACTAGAGACCGATATAGAAAACAATGTAATCGGTCGCTGTCAGCGACCGAAACAACGACCAATTATCGGTCGATGTGAGCGACCGTCCTGCGACCACGGCGGGCAGTCTCTATTCGCGACCGAATGTGCGACCGACCTGTTTGGTCGCTATCCGAGACGGATTCTACGACCGATAACTATCGGTCGCTGTACAATGATATTATATAGCGGCCGAAATATTCGGTCGCAAATCGGTGTATGTTCGGTCGCAGACGCTCCCAGCGACCGAAAGAGGCCGAATAGAGACCGAACTCATCGGTTGCTATTGCGCTTTTTCTTGTAGTGAGACATGCGCACACATACACACACACTCTCTCTCCAATCGACGACCATACCACTGCACTCTCGCTCCGCCACCAGCAATCTCTCTCCCTGGCCCGTTGCCGTCCGGCCCCTTCAACCGAGGGGTGGCCTATGTCATTGCTGGCCACCATCGGAATGCCTTTATACCTTGGGTGGATGCCATTCCCGTGTTTGACATGGGAGACAGCAAGCGGTGGACGGGCGTGGCGTGGTGGTGGGAGATGCGAAAGGCAAGTTGTACTGTACATATATTAATGTAGTTTACCATTGGAAGAACCTCACACGACTGCCTCATGATACAGTGTGTTCGATCTTCGTGTGTCTGCCCCTGCTAGCTGGACTGGAGTGCATTCATGCGAATGGCAAAACCCAATTTGTCTTCGTCTTCTTTCTCAATTCTTTGCATCACCTGTCCATCAAGTCTAGGGTTTGCATGCACTGTCATGAATGTATATATATAGCGAATATATATGAAGTGAGATATAGCATGGTTATATACATACAACACACACCGGCCACTGCTCCCTCACCAACATGAAGCCGCCGTCCCCCCTACCACCACACACACACACATGCACACAGAGAAGTGAGATATAGAGAGAGAACGGCGCCGCACCGGCCACTACTCTTCACACCACTGCTTTGATGCCCTGCCTCCATTTGACCCTCTCCCCTGCAGACAAATGTGTACACATACCACGTAGATGCACATACGAAAGAAAGAGGTTGAGAGAGACCGCTAGAGCGGCCAACTCTCACCGCACGGCCACCGCTCCCGCCCACGCTACGTCGCCCTGCCGTTCCACACCACCACGCAGCCCCCGTAGACATTTTTTTTAATGACTTTTACAATTACTATAGCGTAACAGTAACTACACTGTTGTGCAACAATAGAAAATGACTTTCTTTTATTTTTCTTCTTAGTTTTCATTTTTATTTAAAAATCAGATTATGTAAGATTAGATTATTTAATTTATAGTTTTATATAAAAAAATAATAGTAAAAAAATGTAATACTAATATCCGACAGTTCGAGACCGACCGGTGATCTACTACTCGCCGAATATACCATTGCGTCACTAA
Source organism: Colocasia esculenta (assembly GCA_014218235.1). NCBI lineage: Eukaryota > Viridiplantae > Streptophyta > Magnoliopsida > Alismatales > Araceae > Colocasia > Colocasia esculenta. The sequence continues at coordinate 110,960,108 of CM024763.1, forward strand.
CCATCGTAGAGAAATGTGATATAGATGTGATATACTGATACCCCACATGTCACATCTAACCCCCAAAAAATAAAACAAAGACCCCTCTACCTTTGCCGCACCTGGAATTCCACCTCCAACTATGATGCCGGTAAGTAATAACCAAGGCATTTTATAATAAAAACATATGCTTTATCATATCTAAATGAGTTCATTCGAGTAAGATCACAGAAAATCTGATCTTTTTAACCGAATTGTATGCATTATGAATACTATCTGTGGTGGTATGTTCCTGTTTGGGCCGGAGCCAAATGGGCCTCCACTGAGAAGAAGGAAAGTGATCGCCGGTGCGGACGGAAGCTGCAAGAACCATAACAAGATCAGGGGGGCCCGGTGAAGAACCGGGGAGAACCCTCTGATGCCTAAGTCAGGGGACTGTAGAGGCTTGAAGGAAAGAAGTTCTCTGGCGTGTGTGAGTCGCAACGAGGATGAGTGTGAGTGCTCAAGGTTGCATACTTTGCAAGGAAGTTACTTGGGCCTTTTATAGGCGTAGGTGTCGAAGGAATGGGAAGGGTCGTCCCCTAACGCCGCCAGAAAGGGCGCGCCAGTTGTCGGCTTGGGGGGGGAGTTATGCGTTGAGACGCCGTTGAGGGGCTCTGCAGTTAATGCAACACTTGATCGTAGGGCGCGTGCTGTGCAGCCGTTGCAACCGTCGTAAGGAGGCAAAGAGGCTGCTCGGATCCTTCTGGCCGACGGGTACCGAGCAGAGACTTGCTCGGTGGCTGGACTGGCTGTTCGGTGCCTAGCATCCGGGCGCGGCTTACGCTGGCGGGACTATGGCGTGCCTCGAGCAAAGCCTGTTCGGTAGGCGGCGCCCAGACCGAATAGGCTGTGTTGTGTCCGAAGACTACCTCTGGGCCTAGAGGTGTCTTGGTGGAGAGACCATGCTCGAAAGCTCTTGGGCCACACTTGAGGACACATGGTGGCCTGCAATAAGGCCACGTTAGCCTACTGTGCCATGATGGGCCGTGCAGGGCCATGATGGGCTCCGTGGGCCTAGGGGGCTAGAAATAGCCTCCACACTTGCCCCCACGCCCTCGAGTTAGCGCGGGAACCGTGGCGCTTGAGGGCGGATGCCTGTTCGAACATCTCCCTCACATTAAATGCGATGTCAACCTCGGAGGTGCGAACGGCACCAAAGCGACGCCGTTTGCATTTTCTCTCAGGGATGGTGGAAAAACCCTCATGATGACAGAGGTCATGTGTCGAGCGGCGAACCCTGTGGGCCGTACGAACGAAGCGTCAAAGCGGGAGAAAATTTGTCCTCAATTTCGAATCCTGCGCCCTCCTCCCTTATAAGGAAGAGGTGGGGAGAAGGCGAGGCTTACGCCTTCGAGACTCGAAAGCTTTCTTGCCCCCAAGCTTCTCCCTTGCTCGTCTTCTTCCTCGAGATCTTGGTCGTTCTCTGGTCCGCTACTTCCTGCTACTTCCGGCAATGTCGCGAAGGGGAAGGGGAAGCCGTTGCGGCATGTCGGAATAAGCGAAGCAGTTCCAGCCGCACCTCCGGTGATGAGGTATCGGTGCTTCGTGGGTCTCGTGTGAGGGGTTCCGTATCGGAGTTGAGTATGATATCATCCTTTCTGTGGAGGAGGATTCGCATTTGCTGCAGAAGCCGGACTGCATCGCCATGTCCCTAGACCTGATGGAGGCAGGGTTCCAGCTACCGATTCCGGCAGTCGTGCGAGACATTTTGAACGCGTGGGGGGTTGCCCTATTCAATTGTCGCCGAATTTGTGGCCCATGATCTGCGTCTTCTGCAAGGTGAAGAAGATCGAGCCGACGTCGGACCTCTTTAGGGCACACTTCAGCCTAGCAGCGTCCCCTATGACTAGCCTCAACGTCTTCTACATCAAACACGAGCAAACCGGATGTGTATCAACTTCTCTCCCAGGTATTCCAACAACAAGGGATGGACACGTAGGGTGTCCTTCGTTGGTCGGAACCCAGGAGCTCCAGAGTGGGGAATACCCACTCGGATTAGCGACCCTCGCAACAAGGATATGATCCCGTTCCTGATACGGGATGCGGCGAAGATCTCCGAGCGCCTCAGCAAATATCGTGCCGAAGGCTGAGGAGTACTTGACTGAAGCCCAACCGTGAAGCATGGACTCAGTCGAGCGTGGAGTAAGTAAATCCTTGTCCTTTAGAGATTCACTATTTCGTCGAGGAGGCCACCCTGACCTTCCCCTTGGCAGGTGTGGAGGAGCTAGCGGCAGGGCGCGATAGGAGGAGATGGGCCTGTATGTCAAGCAGATTTTTGTCACTTCGTACATAGAGGTGGTTGGCGAGGGCCCATCCAAGACCGCTCCCACACTGAGCTGCCCTGCAAGTGGGCAGCCCGCAGAGAAGAGGCCCATGCAGATCAGCCTTCAAGAGGAACCTAGTCTCAGGGCAGCGAAGAAGGAGAAAATGGCTACAAAGTGGGCGGCGAGTAGACTGCCAGAGAAGAAGCAGAGGTGGCAGCCCCCCAGCCTCAGACGCAGAAGAAGAAGAGGAAGCTGGTGAAGGGCGGCGTTGAAGCCGTGCAGCAGGCGACCGAGGAGGAAGAGGCCCCCCATCTCGAAGCGCGGAAGAAGCAGAAGGCTGCAAAGGTGGTCGAGTAAAAGGGGTCACAGATTGCGCCCGAAGTACCACCCGTGACCACAGGTGGAGTGGCTACCGAGCTCGGACTCATCGTGGTGAGCGACGAGTCTGAGGGCTCTGGAAACTAAGTGAATTCACATTCTATATGATAAATGATAATAACAATGTTTTTAATGATGAATGAGTTGAATTGAGGTTTCATACATGTCAATTAACATGATACAATATTTGGTTATCTATGTCTTAATTATACCTAACTATACATGTTTTATCATGTAGGTACAAGTGCATATATCCAAGCCTTCTCAAATCATGAGAAATGATCACAAGTATAGTGTATACATGTACCTGTCGACAGACCCAAAGGCATATGTCGACAGATGCCACAGTTGTGATCAGACAGAAAAGTACTGAGAGCACCTGTCGACAGATGCTCGGAAACCTGTCGACAGATGTCACAGACAAAATGCCAGAGTTCTGTGTTTTGGCAAAACTGACCTTGTTTGTCGACAGATTGATGTCGCCTGTCGACAGATGCCACAGGCCAGAGCAACCTGAAGTCTGTCTATTGCAAATCTATTGCAATCTGTCGACAGACACTCAGCACCTGTCGACAGACGCAGAGGATCTTCAAATACGGAAACCTTCCTTCATATCCAAGATTGTGTTTTCAAGTCCCACGACTCTCCACATGAAAACACAACTATATAAGCATCCTTTTGAAGAGAATCTCATACAGAAGCTGCCACAACCAAAAACCCTAAAGCCAAGTCCAAGAGAAAAGAGTTGCTGCTGCTCTGCTTCAAGTCTGTAGTGCAGAGACCGAAAGATCTGTTGATCCTGCAGTACGTGATAGATCGTCGTGGATTCAACCTTCTCCATCAATCCAAAGCAGTCAAGTCGAAGTTTGAACTCCATCCAGACGTTCTCAGAAGAGTCCACATCAGGATTTACTCCTATACTCTGAACTCTTCTGTTTCACAACTCTTATCAATCGTGTGTGTGTTTGTGTGATTCAGCGTCTCTTGTACTTGAGATCACGTGTGTGTGTTGTTCTGATCGTGGGTGCACATCAGAAAACGTGTGTGTGTGAGTTGTAGTCACCGAACTCGCTCACAAGCAGTTTACTCTGTGTGTGTGTGTGTGCCGTGGACGTAGGATACACTATTGTGTACTCCGAACCACGTAAATCTGCGTGTCTCGTGGTTTGATCGTTTCTACGATAGATGTTTGATAGACACGTTGCATATTCACACGCTTTAGATAGGTTTCTACATCATCTACACATAGTTTAGATCTTGATACTGTCTTGTTAATCTGTGCTTTAAGAAAAAGAACGTGATAATAGTTTTTAAGAGACAGTAATCTATTCAACCCCCTTCTAGATTACCATATTGGGAATTCCGCAACCCTTCAATTGGTATCAGAGCCGTGGTTCTCCGATTCATTGCTTTATCTATTTGATCTTACGATCAAGAGATTCACGGTCAAATGGAATCTACCAAGGGGTATATGGCCGAGGGACACTCAGTGACCATGCCACCCTTCTTTGATGGCACTGACTATCCATATTGGAAAAACCGTATGCAGGTGTTTCTACGAGCACAAAACTATGAATTGTGGAAGATAGTCAGAACAGGCCCATATGAATTGCCTCAAGACGAAGACACATGGACCAAGGACCAGATTGCAAAAGGAACTCTCAATGGAGCGCCCTCAACATGATGCAGTGCGCGGTCCACCAAAGAATACTCGAGGGTCTCCACATGCACCTCAGCTAAGGAGATGTGGGACAAGCTCGAGTTAATATATGAAGGTACGTCTGAGTTGAGAGAATCCAAGGTAAGCATGCTAGTCTCAGAATATGAAATGTTTAAGATGAACCATGATGAGACAATTTCTGACATGTTTGCTAGATTCATGGTACTTATAAAAGGATTGAAAGGTCTTAAGAAGGAATACTCAGAGAGTGATTGGTGAGGAAGATACTTCGGTCTCTTCCATCCTCTTGGAACACCAAAGTCACAGTCATCGAGGATTCCAAGAATCTTTCAACAATGAAAGTGGATGAATTGATGGATCTCTCATGATATGAACTAAATGTAAAAAGAAATAAACTGAAGAGAATCCAAGGAAGTCATTGCCTTGAAGGCTTCCAACAAAGCATCTTCAGATTCCAAAAAGAGTGCCCAACAGGAAGGTTCTGAGTCTGAAACCTCTACTGATAGTGAGAATGACGAAATGGCCATGCTCACTAGACAGTTTAAGAAGTTCCTAAAATTCAAAAGAAGAGGTCAGGAAACTCCAAACCTTCCAAAAAGGCACCAACAGGTTTGACACGTCCAATAAAAAATCTGATGTTGTGTGCTATGAGTACAAGAAGCAGGGACACATGAGAGGAGAGTGTCCCGAGCTCAAGAAGAAACTGAAAAGGGACAAGATCATCTTCAAGAAAGTCAAAGCCATGCTGGCTACATAGAGTGATGAAGACGATGACGAGAAAAGTCAAGCTACCTCAGGAGATGACGAGATTCACTGTCTTATGGCAAGGAGTGATGACTCCTTTGAGGTAAATTCTTCCTTTGAATCATTTTCTACTACTGAATGGGAAGACGCTTACACTGTCCTTTTTGAAAAATTCTGTCAATTCAAATCAGAAAATAAAGCACTCAAGAAGAGAGTTAATTCCTTGTTCATGAAACTGATAACAATGATGAAATTGAATCTCTGAATAAGGTAATTGACATGATGAAAATAGATGAACAAACACACAGTGAAGAGATAGATAGCATGAAAATTAAGCTTCAAGAAGTTCAAAAGAGAAAGATGATCTAATGAACTCTCTTGAAACTCTAAACAGTGAGCATGCTAATCTAAAAGAGAAGTTGGAAAAAGCTGAAAAGGAGTTAAAGGCAAATCAAAGGATTTATCTAGTTTTGTTAAGAGCAAACAGAATCTAGATGCAATCTTAGGATCCAATGTGTTTGTTGCTAGACACGGGATTGGGTTTCAAAATCCTAAGCCAAAGGAAATGGCAAAAATTGTTGACTGATTTCATTGATTCTACCCCAAGTTCTAGCAATCAAATCCCTCAATGATGAGGAAAAATCAATCCAAGGGTAAAAACCAGGAACCTAAGGCTACCAAAATTGTTCCAACTAAGCTTAAGGATTTGCTACTAACCCAAACAGGGATGTCCCAAGAAAAACAGCAAGTCCCTAAAGCTAAGTTCACTAGGCAACAAAAGGGTAAGATGCCTATGCATGCTCCTAAGAATCCAAAGCCCACTGTCGTTCATAAGCCATCATCATGTAAACTCTGTAAAAAGATTGGGCACAATGAAAATCAATGCTGGAACAATCCAATAAAACAGAAAATCAAACAAATTTGGATTCCAAAGCATTTACTCTTGGCATGAATGATAAAACGGCACCCAAGTAATTTGGGTACCAAAACTCTTGTCTAATCCACATGTGCAGGAATGCCTAGCAGCTCACAATCAAAACAAATGGTACCTGGATAGTGGCTGCTCGAGGCATAGACGGGCGATAAAGAAAAATTCAGTTTGCTCGTGGAAAAGGATGGAGGCCACGTTGTCTTTGGAGGTAACAACAAAGGCCAGATCATCGGCTCAGGTAAGGTAGGTAAGTTTGCCTCCAACTCAATAGATAATGTACTATTAGTTGATGGTCTTCATCACAATTGCTTAGCATAAGTCAATTGTGTGATAAGGGCCATAAAATTGTTTTTGAATCAGATTCATGTCAATCTTTGATAAGGAATCAGGAAGTCTCAAATTTTCTGGAAAAAGAATGAATAACATCTACATGGTTGATTTAGATGATCCAGAAAATAAGGATTTATGTCTTGTAGCAAATAAACAGGATGAGCTTACATTGTGGCATCGTAGGCTTGGTCATGTGAGTTACAATATTTTGCACAAGATCATGAGGCTCAAACTGGTAAGTAGACTTCCTGAAATCCCATTCAATAAAAATGAAAATTTCTGTGATGCATGTGCACAGGGAAAGCAGACCCGAAAATCCTTCAAATCGAAAGCACCGGTAAGTACTTCCAAAGCTTATGAACTGTTGTACATGGACCTATTTGGACCTACTAGAACATGAGTCTCAATGGCAAACGGTATGGTTTTGTCATTGTAGATGATTTTTCTAGGTTCACTTGGGTGAAGTTTCTGGCTCATAAGAATGATGCAATTAATGTTTTGAAGAATTCTTCAATAAAATTGAGCATGGAAATGTCCACAAGATATGCTCCATCCCACTGATCACGGGGGAGAATTTGACAACAACTCCTTCACTGATTTCTGCAGGAACCAAGGAATAGAACACTTGTTCTCCTCCCAAGAACTCCAGAACAAAACGGGGTTGTGGAGAGGAAGAATAGAATCTTGGTGGAGATGGCTCGTACGCTTCTGGTCGAAAATCAACTTGCAAGAACCTTTGGGCAGAAGCGGTAAACACGTCATGCTACATTCTTAATCGAGCCATGGTAAGACCGGTATTCAAGAAAATCCCTATGAGCTTCTGAAAGGTAAGAAACCATCCTTGGATACTTCAGAGTTTTTGGTTCAATAGTGTTCATACATAACAACGATAAAACTGATTTGGACAAATTTGAAGCCAAAAGCGACAAAGGTATTTTTCTTGGATACTCAGAACATTCAGAGCTTATAGAGTGTTTAATCTTAAAACCAGAAAAGTGGAAGAAACTCCACATGTTGTATTTGATGAATCTGAAACCAAAACTTACAGTTCTAATCTTACAGGTTCAAGATGAAACTGAAGATACAACTCGTGGAGAACTGCAAAGAAAACCAAATACAATCTCTAAGTCAGTTCCAAAAATAAACAGTGGCTATCTACGCAGGTACAATGATGAAGATGACAGACTTCTGTTCAGAAATGAAGATGATGTACCTGCACAAGATCCACAACACGAGGATGAACCACAACATGAAAGTCCTCCAGCCACCCTCCTCCAGAACAGTCTCCTCAAGTGCAAGATCAACCTGGTCCTTCAACAATCACAAATGTGAGGTACTCTAAAGCACATCCACTTGAGAATGTCATAGGTAACATAAATGATTCAGTTCAAACTAGGTCTCAAGTTCATCAAATAGTTAAACAGGATCATTTAGCCTTTGTCTCTCAAGTGGAGCCTAAAAATGTTGAAGAAGCCTTGAACGAAAATTCGTGGATTGATGCTATGCATGAGGAGCTAGGCCAATTCAAAGAAACAATGTCTGGAGTTTAGTTCCTAGAACCCCGAAATTTCTGTAATTGGGACAAGATGGGTCTTAAGAATAAACTAAATGAAGAGGGAAAGGTGGTGAGAAACAAGGCTAGACTGGTTGCAAAGGTTATAATCAGGAATTTGGTGTGGATTTTGAAGAATTTGCACACTGTAGCTAGACTAAAGCAGTCAGAATCTGTTAGCTTATGCATGTTCAAACAAGTTCAAACTATATCAAATGGATGTTAAAACTGCTTTCTTAAATGGCTACATCAAGAGGAAGTTTATGTCTCTCAACCACCTGGCTTTGAACTTCATGACTACCAAACCATGTATATAAATTGCACAAGGCTCTCTATGGTTTGAAACAGGCACCCCGAGCTTGGTACGACAGGTTAAGCCAATTTCTGGTAAGCAAAAACTACTCACGAGGTAAGGTAGACCAACTCTCTTTACAAAGAAAGTTCCAACACACATCATTGTTGTTCAAGTGTGTGGACGACTAATCTTTGGTTCTACAACCTCACTGTGTGAAGAATTCTCACAGCACATGCACAGTGAATTTGAGATGAGTTTAATGGGGGAGCTTCAATTTTTTCTTGGTCTGTGTAATCACAGGGATTGTGCTTCCCCTCGACACAGACATGAATATCAAATATGATGGCATGGAAAAAGGAAAGTGATCGCCACCTAGATAAGTTGCCTAATGATGTAGAAGACGACGGCTAACTTAAACTAGGAAAAGGGAGAGAACAGGAAGACTGACCTGGTGTCGCGGTCGTCATGGCCGTCGCGTCTCTGTTATCATGTCAGTGGAAACCGACGCGTCTATGTCGCGTCACCTGAGGCCTTCGCGTTCTCTGAATGCGGGAGAGTTGGTGTTATGACCTTCTTCTAGTCCTCCAGCCGGCTAGAGTACCAGAGCTTCTCGTAGACCTTGTTTGCCTGCCTGCCAATCAAAAGAAAACACAAAGAAAAGACCCTATTAGAACACGTAAGGTGTAGCATCCATTCTAAAAGACGAAATGAGACGGGGAATCATGGTGGGAACGCACCTGGGGTGGTTTTAAACCCCTGTGGGTGTGGGAAAACGTGGGTAGATGATAGATGTGCTCTATTTAAAAACAACATAAAAATGCATGTAGAAACAAGAAAGAGGGGGAGGGGAGATGATGAGCCCCATTAGGGCGACTTCCTGGCGTGGATGCAGCTCAGATGATGCGCAAAAGGTCAGGAGATTGCTGAAGTCGCCCCCTTCACGTTCCTTGCTCCGTTGATGGTGAAATGAGTGAATTGTGAGGAGTGGAGTATGAAGGGAAATGAGTGGAATGGGTGGCTGCGTGGCTAAGACTTGTTCAGAGGAAATTTTGGCAGCCCTTCGGGGTGATCATGAGGCTTTCGTCCATGAGGAGGGGCCTTGCTTATATAGAGCTTGGAGTGAGAAAATTGGGTATTATCTCCTCAAAAAGATGTGGAAATTAAAATGGGGGATAAAGCTCTATCAAAATCGGATGTAGAGTCCTTAGGGGAGCTTAGGAGAGTCCCTAGGGCCGAAAAAGTGCTCAAGGGGTCGAGATAAACCTCTTGGACCAAGTCAAAGTGCATGGGAGGATAAATAGGGTGTGGTTATGGAGGCCAGAGATCTCGGTCCTTGTCGCGTTAGATCGTGGGGTCGCGACTAGAGACGCGACGGTGCGGGGGGTCGCGACAGTATTGCCCACGTGCATGGATAATGCATGGGCTGTCACGGCGGCCTAACCCGTCGCGACTAGAGTCGCGGCGCCACGATGTGTCGCGACAAGGAATCCGAATATTTTGGATTATTCTCTTAACCACATGATAAATAGGAGTCACACTCCCCTAGGGACTCTTCAAGTGATAGATTTCAGGATTTCAAGGCATTTTAATGGGTTAATGTGCTCAAATCAAGGCAAATGATGGGCTCAAGGTGAGTGATCAATTAGGGGCCCACTAAGGTGGCAAGAAATGTGGTTCAACCCATTAGTCATAATCGGGTGTCTACAGATTGCCCCTCCTTGGCTTCTACTTTGCAGGGGAGTGAGGCGGAAGTGGTGTGGAGATGTCACGAGGTGACGGTGGAACGGAGATGACGCAGAGCAGACTGAAAAGTGGAAACCAAGGCAAAGAGACACCCGATGTTAACTAACAAGCAATTGGAATCCTTGTGAAAGCCCCGAGTCGGTTGTTCGAGTAGAATGCAAAGAAGAGCACAAGTCTGGACGAGAGAAGAAAGAAGAGGACGATCAACCTCTCGATTGAGAGGTACCCTAGACGATTGGCCTGTAGCTTCTTTTTGGAAGGACATGTGCGTGCCAGGCAGTAACTCATGACTCTGTCCTGGGAGCAGTTCGCAACCAAAACGGATCAAAGGAAAAGGATGAGTAATGGAATAAGGAATCCAGACAGGGAAATTCTTGTCAAACTGACGGGAACAACTTGCTCGGAGGCAGACCTTCCGATTCGGAGTGGAATTGTTTTCTTGCATTGAAATATGAAGGATGATTGGGCACTCAACAAGAGCTCATCAATGGTCAGGAATGAGTCAGGAAAACTCAAAGTCCTACATGATGCATGCTGGGCTAAAATAAAAGAAATCGTCAAAACAAATGCAAAGAAAGTGAGAAAATATAAAAATATCAAGGATAATATTGTTAAGCTGGATAAGAAAGGGTCAAGAGACTACCCACAACCGCAGTATAGGCCTGAACCATCGTCCCCGATCTTAACTAGCAACGGCCTATCCAATGGTAACAACGTGCACCTAGATTATCATAGTTTTTGGTAAAGGGGAACTCAAATCCCAGAGCACATTGAGAACCAGCTGGTCCTTGAAGAGATATAATAAGTAGAATATCATATAGTAATGTAGGAATAGGGGTAGAGATACGATACCTGACTTACCTGCGACGAGTCTCTTTTTTTATTTCTGAACTGATTTTTTTTAATCATCCATGAGAAATACGAATAATAATCACAAGATGACAGATGAATTTAATGAACATGGTCAAAGAAACACACATACAAAGCACAAGCAGGGGAAATAAACATTCGGGTATAAACGCGACGCACCCACGACCGCGACCTTGTCGCGTCGCAGCGCCCTGTCGCGACATAGTCGCGTCTGATCGGCGTCGCGACTCGGATAGAGTCCTAAAAACGCAGAAAAACGGGACTTAGACTTATCCTAAGACATCTAGACTAGCACTAGGACTCCTAAACCTTTCCTAGACTTATCCTAACTCCTAGTTTCGGGATTAGAGTGGGTTTCTAACTCTTAGGACTCTATAAATAGAGGGTTTGGGCTGTAATCCGCAGCTAAATCCTGGCATCCTCTGCTTCCCAGTTCTTCATCCTTCTTCAGCTCTGCCATGAAGAGGAAGCTTTCAGAGTTTGCAGAGGCCATCCCTCCCTACTCCGCCCAAAGGCAGCTAGGGAGTCCTACACCGATCTCCAGCACCTCTCAGCTATCCCAAGACACATCTATCCCGCCCGGATCTTCAAGTAAGTGGCTTTTCTCCCTGAGATTCTGCACTTTGCAACTCTGTTTTTTCTTTTTGCTCTGTTTTTTTTCTTTTTTTTCTTTTTTTCTTCTCCTTCTCATCTCCTCCCTCCTTTCTTCAGATCCTCCCTGGTCATAGGCGGTTCTCTAGGCTACCATGGCTGCTTCCGATGCTTGACATGCTGCCGCCTGCCTCAATCTCCCTCCTAAAAGAGTGGGGATTGTCTACGGTGCTAGTACTCGCCAAGAAGTACAACAAGATCGTCCACACGTGGGATAGCATCACTGCGCTTACCGAGCTGTGGCACACTCAAACACATTCTTTTGTCTTCTCCGACTTTGAAGCCACCGTACTCTTGGAAGAATTGGAGATTATGCTCGGTCTCCCGCGCTACCATCGGGGTGAGGAGATAAAATTATCATACACCGTGGAGCAGATCAACTCGTGGAGTATTCTGGCCAAACTGACCTCCACAAAGAACGACCTACGCTCCATGACCAGTGGCATGCACGTCCACCTACTCCCCATCGCACAGTGGGTCGTCTCACAATGCAAGCGGAAAACTGGGAGACACGGCGCTATTGCCAGGCGGCGGCCATCTGCATCTGCGGATCATACTCTTTCCTCTGAAGACAGGATCATCTCCTTCGCAACCTGAGCATCATGATTCCATCTCAGAAGGTTGACTATCGGCCAAGCAGTTTTGAGTTATCTATATGCCGGTCTGTCTTCTGCAGCACTGGAGGACCTTCTACGGATCGGTGATTGCTCTCGAACTATGGATGGGGATGCACATCCAATTTCGGGCGGAGGAGGCTTGACTGTGGAGTGCAAGACGATGCTGAACCATCCGCTGGCATACGGGCGGGCCACTCACATGAGCACCGGGCTTGGTGCAAGACGGCACAAATAAAGGGCATCCAAGCGTGGCGCGGGTACCTCCGAAGTCTGACCGTGGCGGACTTCGACGCGCGCCCCCGGTTCATGCACGGCAAGATGATCCATCTCTCTCAGCGCACCGGGCTTGCCTTGAGGTTGCTGGGCAACGAGGCACTTGCTTCTTACAACCCGGACCATTGCTACCTCCAGTGTGGTGCGGCCCGGACAGTTGTTCCAATCCTCTCACACTTCCCGCCTATCCAAGAGAGGAAGAGGGGCGACGCGCAGGACGAGCGTGACATGCGCAGCGCCGTCGTCCATTGGGAGGGATGTGCTATGAGCGTGATCCTAGCAGAGGTGGAGGAAGATGATGAAAAGTTAAAGAGTACGTTGAAGCTTTGAAGACGCTCCAACCTGCGGGGAGATGCTTGATTATTTGATTTGATTTGTAGGCCAGATGGTAATTAGGAAAGTACTTGAAAGCATTGCTGATTGTTTAGAATGGATTAGGGAGTGTAAAGATTTGATATGAATGAAAAGAGATGGATTTTCTGTGCAATGCAAGCGCTCTGTTGATGACGCGACGGTCAGGAGCGTCGCCTTTATGTCGCGGCCTAGCGGTGCGTCGCGACTATGTCGCGACGTCCTTCTTGACGCGACATGAACGCGACGGCGCGCTGCGTCGCGTCACGAAACGATCGATTCAAAAACAAACCCCCCCCCTTTCCTTCTTCTTTCCGGTTTTCAAAAAACCTTGAACCTTCAACCCTTGAATCCTTCCCCAAACTCCCCTGCATCCGACCTCCTTGCTAGCCCAAAACACAATCTAAGCGACCTACATTGCGATGGACGGTGGAAAAGAGACCGGCGAGGCTCATCGCGGGGGAAACGCCACGCGGAGCGCCGGTACTCACGACGACGAGTGGAGAGGCCCTCGGTCGAGGAGGAGGTGCCCGAGGCCGTCATGGGAGAGAAGAGGAGGAAATGACTCCGACCATGAACGTGGAGAGGAGAGAGAAGAAACGGGCCAAAGCGATGAAGTCGGTAAGTATCATCGACCTAAACCTTGAATGGTAGTAGTAGAGAGATCCACGGAGCCCCTGGAGGGCGAATGTAGGGCGAGAGGCCCATGAAAACAAGGATCAAACAAAGAGGGCTCCGGCCGGTTTGAATCTGAAAACGCGTCAGCACGACCCGTCGCGACATGGTGTCGCGGCGGGGCGGGGCGTCGCGACAGTGTCGCGACGTCTAGGGCAGTCGCGACCTTATCGCGACCTATGAAGGCGACGCGATAAGGTCGCGGCGGCCCGCACCGTCGCGACAAGGTCGCGGCTGTAAGAGCTGTCGCGACTCTGACCGAACACACAAATAAAACCTGAATTTGAACTTGAATGAATCTTTGCAGGGTGAAATGAGGGCTCGAGTGTCATGGACACTGGTGCTGGCTGCCTTCCTGGCCCTCCCCCCTTTTCAGCGAGAGAGAGTAGATGAGATGGGGTTCGGGCAGATTTTAGGATTGAGAGGATGAGGGTGGACCCGGCCCTCACCCAGGCCCTGCGTAGCAGGTGGGACACGGAGGCGAGTGCCTTCGCGTTCCCTTGGGGGCATATGATCCCCAGCCTAGAGGATGTGAGCCGGATCACAGGCCTCAGAGTGTACGGCGGGCAGTGAGTGGCTACACTACCCATGCTACCAGGACTTAGCCGAGCGACTCTTAGACCTTCCCGTGGAGCGTAGGTCTTCCCTAGTGCCTAGAGTAGCCTTGCAGGAGAGTCTAGGTCTATTTGAGGCAGGGAAGAACGCAGGGGAGACTGAGGATGAGTATCTGGAGAGGTTGGCTAGAGTCAGTAGGAGGGAGTTAGCGAGTGAGCCTGGGCCGCAGGCGGACTTGGACTTGCGCCGTTTCCTCGTCCTCTTTCTTGGTAGACTTTTGTTTGCCACGAGGGGCGACGCAGTCCACTGCCGCTTCCTGCCCTTGCTGGCGGATTTAGGTGAGGTAGGGGGGTATGCTTGGGGGGCAGCCTTCTTAGCGCACCAGTTTGATGGCTTGAGCGCCTCCGAGCGACAGACATCTACGAGCGGCTTCTACCCCTTTCTTCAGGTACACCTTCTCTCCTAACTCTCTTAGATTCAAACTTCAATTTTGCTTGAACTGCCAACTAATTTGCCTTTTATCTTGCAGGTTTGGGCCTATCTACACCTCCCACCTGAGGAGAGGGGAGCTCACACGGCCGGGCCTCGTGCCATTGCACGCCGTTGGGACTCTCGCCGAGACACTCGCCACCTGGCCGACCAGTTGGAGCACCTCCAGGAGGCAATCGACAGCTACCCTTATCTGGATGTAAGTACCCTAATTCCCCTCTTTGAAATTATTTGCTTGAAATGACTGATTACTTCTCTTGCAGGTGGTTTGGCAGCCATACCTGGGGGAGGGTGAGGGACAGCCTTGGTTGGTGCAGGCCCGCCCCTACTTCGGTAGGTCGGTGTGGTTGCATGCACTCAACCTCGTGCTACCTCTGAACCTATTCTGACCCAGCGCTCCTTGGGCTTCAGGCAGAGTGTCGTGGAGTTCCCCGTCCGGGACCGGTTCCGCCGGCCGGGTCGGAGCTTCCGGGGCTTCACGACACGACAGACTGGAGGGAGCGGCGCGCGAGCAGATAGAAAATGGGAGCGGAAAGGCAAGGGGGTCAGATCGGACGCGACCACCGACGATGCCTACCTCCAGGCGTACGCCTTGAAGTACGGAGGAAAGGTATTAAGAGCGCCCGACACCAGGTAGAACCTTCTAAACCCAGCCTCAAAAATGGGATTTAATGATTAAAACTGATGATTTGCAATTCCTTGCAGGTGGACGTGAGGTGAGATTGCATCGCTCCGAGCCTTGCTCCAGTCAGCGGTGCAAGATCGGGAGGCAGCCCAGAGGCAGACGGCAGAGCTGGTAAGTACTGTGTTCACCTTTCAGCCCCTTTAATTAAGCAAGATTTTGAAACTGACCTGCTTTTGCGTGCAGCGGAGGGAGCTAGAGAGAGTGAGGGGTGCCGGAGCAGGCGGTGCTTCCTCCTCTCGGAGCGCAGGGGGGTCTCCATCACTCATGGAGGCTCGACTGGCAGGGGCTGTGCTGAGAGCTGAGGAGGCTCAAAGGCATTGGAGGAGCGGGTAAGTTCATTTAAACACTTGAGTCGTTATTTTCCAAATGATGCTGATGGATGCTTGTTGTGCAGAAGAGAGACTTGGAGTTGGACCCATGAGCAGCCATGACGCTGCAGAGCGAGAGGGACCAGCAGCGCATCCGGGCGGAGGCAGCTGAGGCACAGGTGGCGGAGATGACCCGGGAGCTGGCGACGCTGCGGGTACAGAGGCCACCCGGAGATCAGGAGGAGGTCATCCGACTGCGTGCAGAGTTGCTAGCACAGCAGACGCTGGCGCGGAGCCTCCAGCAGATTGTGACGGATATCGGCCGTTCACGCAGCCGGAGCCGGAGCGGTGTGAGCGTCAGCAGGGCGACGGGCGCCTCCGTCGGGCAGTACCTAGCGGGTTCCTCCAGCAGGCGGAGGAACGAGGAGGAGGAGCGGCACCGTCCAGGGCGAGGGTAGTGCTCATGAGGGTAGAGGGGGTGGCGAGATGTTGCCACCTCCAGATAGGAGAGAGGGATCCGGGAGAGTGGTGGCGGTCAGTGAGGAGTCTTGTGAGCCACCTCCCCTTTATCGATGTACATCTTGTTCATACCTTAGTGCAGTTTTACTTTTATGCCAATGTTTATGATGAATGAATGGTTTGTGATTGACACGAGTGAGAGGCGAGATTCAAACAAGCGAGAGAGAGAGATTCTGAGCGCGACGTCATACTCTGCTTTTTTTTGAAATTCCTGTTCCTGCACACACTTAGAAGAACAAGTTAGATCTGTTCTTAGGTTCGGCCCCTTGCACAGAACATGATAAAAGCTAACTCCGCAATTTGTCAAGGGGCCGAGCCTTATTAATAGGCGAAAAGACTATGAAAATAATGCATGCTAAAGAAAAGGAATATGTACATGCCTTAAAAAAACTATATATTTTTTGTGATTTTGAGGATCTTTTGATTTTTTAGGTTTTGAGGATTTTGGATTTTTTATTTTGGGGATCTTTTGATTTTTTTTGGATTTTGGGGATCTTTTGATTTTTTATTTTGGGATTTTGAATTTTTTTTTTTTTTGGGGATCTTTTGATTTTTTTTGGATTTTGGGGATCTTTTGATTTTTTTTGGATTTTCGAAAATTCTTTTGATAACAACACTCTTAATGTTGAGCGATAACCGTGAGCCTTACCTCTATCTCACTTTGGCGAGTAAGATTTATGTGCAACGCATATTCATATTAGGTTTGCAGTTTTCTTGTCCCTGTGACAACAATGTTCCAACACAGACCAAGCGCATGGATTCTTGGTCATTTTAGGAGGGATAGGAAGAATGTAAATGAGATAAGACTTAATCTTGGAGTCGGGTTGCTGACTTGTAAGACTTGCAACGAATAAGTTACATGTGCTATTCATCTGTTGTCCAGGGACTTTAGGGCCACAGCATTTTCTCTTTTGTCTGGGGCATGCGTGCGACCGGGCTCAAGGGCGTCCCGCGGGGAACTGTACTGCCACTCTTTAACATGCCCCTCATTTTATCATTTCGTCGCTTTATATATTTATTTTATTTTATTTTTGTGCTATATGCTTTTCTTAGAACTGCCCGTCCCTCTTTGAGACTTCAAACACATGGTTTATACCATTGCAGGTTTACAGGTTAGCTTTCCCCTTGCCCCTAGACCTTGTCCGAATAGGGAGAGAATTGACCTCTTGTTTCTCTGAGCAAGGGCTAAGTGAGAACACTGTATATGGAGGAACAACGACCTTAGGTTTACCATGTTGAGTACGTGATTGCACATAAATATTATTTCGTCAATATGAGAAGGAGCGAGACACTTGGCAAATGGCTACTTATTAATTGGTGTTGTTATCCAAAGACTTTCGATCAGGGGTAGAATCTTTTAAGATATAACCATTCCATGGATGAGAGAGTTCATCACCATCGGCGTTAACTAACCTATACGCGTTTCCCGGGTACACTTCTTTGATGACGTACGGCCCTTCCCAGTTTGCAGACAATTTTGACCTTGGACCTCCAGGTTTTATGAAAATTCGCTTCAAAACCATGTCTCCTTCTTGAAATTTACGCTCAATCACTTTCTTTTGAAAAGACCTTGAGAGTCTATTTTGATACGAAAGCACGTGATCGGCTGCAGCTAGACGCGTTCGTCTAAGAGTTCTAGTTGTGTAAGTAACGCCTCCCGATGTTCATCGGGATTAAGTTCTTTGTCCAACTGAATTCTTAGCGAAGGGATGAGGATTTCGTGTGGACATACCGCTTCCATTCCATATGTGAGTGAGAAAGGGGTTTGCCCCGTAGGTGTGCGGATGGAGGTGCGGTAGGCCCACAGAGCCTCAATTAGCTTTTCGGCCAATCAGCGAATTTATTAGACTCACAAGTTTTCTTTAAGATTTTCAAAAGCGTTTTGTTGTGGCTTCGGCCTGGCCGTTGCCCTGCGGATAATAAGGAGACGAATGATGCAAAGAAATATTGAACTTCTTACAGAGGTCTTGAAGGTCTTGTGATATGAACTGGGGTCCATTGTCGGTGACGATGCTGCCAGGTACTCCAAACCGCGCAATGATGTTCTTCATGATGAATCTGCACACGGTCGAACCTTTGATTTCTGCAAACGCTTCCGCTTCGGCCCATTTGGTGAAATACTCAGTAGCAGTGAGGATGAAGGACTTTGTTTTATCTGAGCATTAGGATCACCGAGAGGCCCAATGATATCAAAGGCCCACATGGAGAAAGGCCAAGGAGAAGATAGTGGATGCAAAGAGAAGACGGAGCATGAATTTTATCGGCATGGATTTGGCATCTGACACACCTACGGACGTAGGCGGCACAGTCTTCTTCTAAGGTTGGCCAGTAGTAGCCCTGCCTAAGGATCTTTTTGGCTAACATCTGACCATTCACATGCCCTCCGCATTCACCGGAGTGAGATCCTTCCACTATTTTCCAAGCCTCTTCATCGGTCACGCATCTGAGGAGCATTCCATTTAGAGCGCGTCTGTAGAGAACTTCACCACGAGGGTATACTTTAAGGCCGCTCTACGGATAGCTCGCCTATCTTCTGCTTCGGCTTCTTCTGGGAAGGTGCCGTCTTTGCAAAACTGCTCAATCTCACGATACCACGGGCCTCTTCTTCCATCAATTCCCCTAATTCAACAAGCAACAACTCCTTCGCTTCTTTCTTCTCTGCCTTCAACACTAGGGAGCTCCTAAGGTTGAGAACCAAGGATCCTGAGTTGAGGGAGCTTCTAATCTCTGAACGGTGATAGTCTCAGCGCTACGGCTGAGAGGGAAGGAGAGAGATGAAGCTAACGATGCCAGAGCATCGGCCAGAATGTTTTGGAGCGAGGAGTATGAATGTAGATAGTTGACGGAATTGCTTGGCGAGGAGCGTGACCAGATCTTGATATGGCTTGAGCTTGGGGTCACGAGTGCGATAGGTAGAGAGAACTTCGAAGGACGAGCTGAGAGTCTCCTATGATCTTAAGGTGACGCGCGCCTAAAAGGTAGGCGAGCTTAAGACCGGCCAAGAGAGCCTCATACTCGGAGATGTTGTGGTGGCAGTAGAACTGGAGTTGATAAGCAAAGGAATGGTGATCCCTTCTGGGGTGAGCAAGACTGCACCTATGCCCCGTCCCCTAGAATTGAGCTCCATCGAAATGGAGTGACCAGAAGGGATCATGAGAGACAAGTGATAGGTTTTCATCGGGGAACTCCTCTTGAACCGTATCACTATGAGGAAGAGGGAGGTGAGCAAGGTGCTCGGCAATGGCATACCCTTTTATGGCTTTCTGAACAATAAAGGAGATATCAAACTGAGAGAGGAAACTTTGCCAGCGAGCCAATCTGTCAGCGAGGACTGGCTTCTCAAGGAGATACCTAATAGGGTCCATTCTAGAAATCAAACTCACCTTATGAGCTAGGAAGTAGTGCTTCAATTTCTGCACTACCCACTAGCGCTGCACAAGTTTTCTCCATTGTGGTGAGTTTGAGCTCGGAAGGATTGAATAGCCTAGATAGGTAGTAGACTGCCCTTTCTTTGCCGGATTCATCATGCTGAGCAAGGACAGCTCCTAGGGAGTCCTCAACAGTTGACAGATATAGGATTAGGGGTTTCCCAGGGACAGGCGCCTGAAGCACGGGCGGATTCATAAGGTAACTTTGAGCTCATCGAAGGCCTCTTGGCATTTATCATTCCATTCAAAATGACTCCTCCTCTCAACAGTTCGTAGAAAGGACGACATCTTTGAGAGTGCTGAGATATGAATCTCCTTATGAACTGCAGCCGACCAATCAAACCTCGAAGCTCAGATATGTTCTTAGGAGGAGGCATCTCATTGATTGCCTTGGCCTTGTGTGGATCTATTTGAATCCCCCGCTTACTAACTATGAAGCCTAATAATTTTCCGAGGAAACTCCAAACACGCACTTCTTTGGATTCATCTTCAATTGATACTCTTGTGCGCGACGGAAAACTTTGGCTAGCACGGAGGAATGCTCTCTTTGGGTCCGTGACTTCACCACGATATCATCCACGTAAACCTCAACATCAATATGTATCATGTCGTGGAAGATAGCTAACATTGCTCTTTGATAAGTGGCGCCGGCATTCTTTAGTCCAAACGGCATGACCACATAGCAATATTTCCCCATGGGGTGGTGAAGGAGGTCTTCTCTGATCCTCCGGGGCTAGACGAATTTGATTATAGCCGGAGTACCCATCCATGAACGATAGAGTTTCGAACCCTGCTGTATTATCGATCAGAACATCCAAGTGAGGTAAGGGGAAATCGTCTTTAGGACATGCCTTATTCAAATCCCGGAAATCTATGCAGATGCGCACTCTTCCGTCTTTCTTCATCACCGGGACGATGTTGGCCACCCACAAAGGATAGAGGACTACACGGATAAATTTGGCTTTGTGTAGCTTATCAATCTCCTCTTTCATCTTTAAAGCGATGTGGGGGAGGAACCTCTTAGCTTTTGTTAACGGCAACTGCCCCTGGCTTCAAAATTAACCTATGCTCCACCAAATCGGGGTCAATGCCAGGCATGTCATCATAGGACCAGGCGAAAGAATCCTTGAACTCCCTCAACACCTCTATGAGCACTTCTTCTTCTTCGGGAGGGAGACCAGATGCTATGGTCAAGAGCCTGGGGTCCTCTTCGTTCCCACATTTACCTCTTTAGTAGGTTCGTCGACTGCTGAGGTAGGTTCATCGAATCTCCTCATACCACTAGCATACGCCTCAGCAGCATCCTCTATCTCAACACCATTTTCATCTAATGGGTCTTCTTCGGCTACGATTTCATATATCCCAAAGCCGTCGTCTAGCCCTTCCTCTATCGGCATCTCCTCTAAGTTCAGAACTACCGCTTCTTTGACGAACTCTTCGACAGCTAGAAGAGCGCCACATCTATGGACTAAGTCTAAGAGTATCTACGGGGTACACCCACTACCCTTCTTCTTCCTAGACGGGGACGGGGACTCACTAGAAACTACCCTTGAACTTGAGCTAGATTTGATATTTACAGGAGGCTCTGGAGAAGCGTCCAGAGGTTTATTGGAAGGGAAAAGACAGGTGCGGCAGGGCCGCGAAGATCCTCCGATGGAGCTGGAGGAGGGAGCAGGCCACCCGAGCTCAGGGTGCCGGCAACAGCATCGGGGTGTAGGGGAGCAGAAGGCCCCTCACCCGAATTGCCCGGAATGGCCATGGCTGACCACCAGGCGAGCGAAAAGGACGACGATGGCTATTGGGAGCAGATGCGACGGGGATCGTCGTCGAGAGTGGGAGCATGAGGGAAGTGACGGGGATCGCCGTCGAGATCAAGAGCTGGAATGGGTGACGGGGATCGCCGTCGAGATTAAGAGCAGGGGAGGGTGACGGGGATCGCCGTTGAAATCGGGAGCGCGAGGGAGGTGACGGGGATCGCCGTCGAGCTCAGGAGTAGGAGGGGAGGGACGGGGATCGCCGTCGGAAGCAGGAGTAGGAGGGAGGTGACGGGGATCGTCGGAAGCAGGAGCAGAGGGGGGGTGACGGGGATCGCCGTCGGAAGCAGGAGCAGGAGGAGGGTGACGGGGATCGCCGTCGGAGCAGGAGCACAGACATTTTTTTGATATTTTGAATTTTTCATTTTTTTCCTTTTTTTTTAATAAGGAATTACATTAATGGTTTGGGGAAAAAAGACAGTACCGAACCATTAAGAGAATGATGAAGCGGGGTGAAGGACGAGTGAATGCCTCAATAGCTCGGGCGAGATTTGAACGATGAAGGGGAGAGGCAAGGGAATGAAGCTAACATTAAACTCGAGCACGGATGAAATAAAATGAGTAGGAGGCCGGGAGAGCCCTGGCCAGAACTCCTGTATAAGTAGGGGTAACGATTTGACTGGTTCTCACCAATTCCAGGCAACTGTCGCCTGGCGGTGGTTGTTGATACTGATAATGCTGCTACTGGTGGTTCGTCTTCTCCACTGAACAATCCATTGACCGCAGAAACAGGGTCTTCTGATTCCAGCTCTTCTTCTTCATTTTCTGATCTTTCGAACAACAGACTACTGATGAGACAATATCATTGATCTGGATCTTCAGTATCTTCTCAGCTTCTTCTTCTTGTTGGGTCGCTGCTCCTCTAAAGTTGATAGGCTGATCTTGGCGTTTCTATGGTGGTGTTATATCCGGGCTGAATGGGCCCTCTGACAAAATGCTCGTATAAGGACCAAGTGAGCGATCATGGTCCGATTGTAGAGGAGATGAGAAAGCGGCCCATTCTGAATATCCGAGGCCACGCTTTGTGAACTTCTTAGTGGTGGCGACAGTTTTGGTTTGCCCCTGAAGGTGAGCACCCAGGCCTTTTCCTGACTGATAACCCAGCCTGAACATGATGTCCCACCCCTTTGTATTCTTGTTCACATCCTTTCTGATTGCCATCACAGGAGGAGACCCAATTGGGCGGTTAGAAGAAAGTGTAGGCCCAAGTGTAGTACACATCAAGCACTGAGATTATGGGCTTATTGGACGGCCATACTGACGGCAGCACCTTCTCAACAGCTTCCACTGTGTGTGTTGTCGTCATGCTCTTTACTTTGACTATCCGCCCTTGGAAAGGGAACTTTAGACATTGATGCGCTGTGGAGGGTACTGCCCCTAATGATTCGATCCACGGGCGCCCTAGAATGACTTTGTAGGTGTGATCAATGTTCAGCACATAGAACTCCACAGACATGACGAGAGGGCCTAATTCTGCTTGCAATGTGATGACCCCGTGACAGGCACGTCGCGAATTATCATATGCAGCAATAGTGGTAGGCGTGGGCTACAATTGACGTTCCGATATGTTGCAAGCTCTAAGAGTGCTTAGTGGACAAACATTAATGGAGGCTCCTGTGTCCACTAGGGCCGCATCGACTGCCACTTTATTTATGGTAAGTGTCACACACAGGGGCATTTTCCTGGCTTCGGGGGAGGCCAACTCGCCATCAGAGAAAGTAATGGTGGGTCCTCTGTTCACTATTAAGAGCACTGAGGGTATTTGTCTGGATTCATGTCCTCGCTGACCATGACTTTTTGCAAAAAAGTTCTGAGAGCATCTTGGTGAGTCTGTGATCTCTTAATGAGCTCTAATATGGAGATCTTGGCGGGAGTCTGATCAAGGTGCTTTAGGATGTCATATTGAGTCCCGGCGCAGATCAATCTCTTCTGTATCTTGTGCTGCTGATTGTTGGTTTGCTGACCTGGAACAGGCATGGATGCGTTAGGATACATCCGATGAAACATTCGCCCGCTCCGGAGGGCAAGGTTATGGTGGAGTGGAGGGGTTGTGGTGTCAAGGATAGAGGGGTTGGCTAGTAGTGGTGCTGGCATAGGGGAGAAAGGGGTGTGGCTTGGTGGAGGAATGATGGGTGAGGTGACGGGGGAATATAATGGTGAGGTGATGGTGGCAATGTGGGGTGTAAGGGAAGGAGGCGTGGCGGATATGGGTGTGGGAGCAGTGGGCGTGACGTGAGAAGCCTACCTCATGATCGTCATCGAAAACCCACTGGGCTTCGGGTGGTGGATGGTGGACACCGGGGTTAACATGCGCAGGCGGAGGGGGTGGTGGAGCTGGTTGAGGGTTCGGAGCAGGTTGATGTTGTGGCATGGGGTTACGGATTATGCCTAGGTCGTTCTCGGCTGCTGCGGCTGCTGCTGTTGCTGCTATTGCTGTTGGAAAGGCTGGTATTGCTGTTGCTGTTGTTGCTGATGCTGTTGTTGCTGCGGCTGCTGTCGCCTCTGTTGTTGCTGCTGTTGCCTCTGGCCTTGCTGGTCCCTCAGAGTTTGGATCAATCTCTTCATTTCTGCCCAATCAATCTGATTTTGCTCATGGAGATCGTATATCATGTCCCAGAATTGGAAGCAATCGGACACATTGTGGCCCGGATGACGATGATAGACGCAGTTTTGTTTGATCGGCCGCCATATTCCAATTTGCCTTCTCAGGAGGAGTCTTAAGCATTTAGGGACATGAGGGCTGCAAAGACATCAGCTAGAGATCAGGCAATGGAGGGTACTGGGCTCTCTTGGGCCCATTGGGTTTCCTGGGGGCATACCATTTTGAGGTGGAGGGACCTGGGAGTATTGGCGCTGATCTTGAGGAGGATTTTGTCCTTGGGGAGGTGGCTGCCTATTGTTGTTGTTGTTCCAAGGTTGTTGGGCGTGGAGTATAGGGGGACCTACCTACTGGGCCTTGAGGATTGCTAACGGCACCTACTTGTTTTTGGTCTGGATCCCCTCGTGACTGGGCCTTACGGCTTCTTGGCATAACGGGCCTTGGGGGTCTCAAACATGGAATGTATAGGCGAGTCCTTGAGTGGGTTTGGATGAAACGGGCTCGACTATACAATTGGTGCATGGTAGAGATGTCATTCATGGCCAAAATGGCTCGGTAGGTGGGTGTGGCATTAGAGATCAACAGCTTTACTTTCTCCTCCTCAGGCATCGGGCAACGGACCTTGGCGGCCAATGAACGCCACCGGTCAGCATAGGTGGAGAAATCCTCTTCTGATTTCATCTTCTCAGCTACCAAATCCACAAAAGAGTATTCGGGTCCTACCCGATCCTGAAATTGCTGCAGAAGAACCTTTCTTGGACGATTTGGAAGTCTTCGGCTTCCTCGGGAGGCAAATAATAGAACCACTCCAAGGCTGGACCATCTAATGATTTTCTGAACAAATATGCCATGAGATGGCGGTCATACTTGTGCGGCGCCGATTCATAGACGAAGTCCTTCAGATGAACATAGGGGTCCCCTACCCCAGAGTATCGACGATATACAGGGAGCTCGGACTGGGGAGGTACCGGAGGTATTGGAAAGATGGGAGGGCAATGTCAGCTACCTTCCGAGGATCAATTTGCCTCCGGAGGTCATGAAGCTCCTTCTTCATACTTGTCCATTCCGCCAAGAAATCGAAAGGAGATTGGATATGATGTGCAGGGACAAGGGAGCGTGGCTGCTCGAAGGAGCGAGACCTCTCGCGAGGAAGCGGAGCTGGTTCGGCCGTAATATGTAGTGGGAGGAGACCGATGCCGAACATCTCGCGGGGGGAGGTAGCTTGGTTCTGAAAAATGAATAGCCCGAGGACGGAGAGGTGTAGGGCCTGTCCATGATGAAGAGGAAGGTGGGGAGCTGAAGCAACGTTGGCGGAGGACTCCGCCGGTTGGGCTGGACCTTGACCCCGGGGAGATAAAGGTTGTTTCCCCTTGGCAGCAGCGATGAACTCTCGGACTTGGTCCGGAGTGAGGTGAGGAAGGAGCTGGCTGAATTGAGAGTGGGGGTCATCATCCCCAGGAGGAGAAGGGGGGCGGGATCGGATCCCAGTAATGGAGGGAGGCTGGATATACCCCGGGAGAGTAGGCATGGAAGGTTGGGCCACTTCTCGAGCAACCCAAGGGGTAGGGCATCGTCGGCAAGGACTCGAAATTCGTCCATGTCGAAGAGGGGATTATGATGAAGTACGAGGATCGGAGAAGACTGACTCGATCTCCCTAAACAATGACGCATACACCCTTCAACCAATTTGGAGGGGACGACCTAGACTCTATCACGCCAAGAAAGACAGAGTGGAGAAGGGAATCAAAGCACTCAAGTTATCATGCTTACAACGTAAATTTCTTAAGATTTGAACTTGACCTTTTAAATGAATTGATTAAGGAAATGTCACTCGGTCATGCAGGCCCTGATAGGAGTGAACTCAAGTGCTCCAGTGTGACTAAGGTGGTACACACTCACCAACGAGGATGGCTCAAACTAAGGGTACAACGGGTACAACCAGCCCGGCGAACCGCAACGTGCGTACGGCCACGGGGACTTACGGAGGTCCTCGGAAGGTGGGCCCGAGTCAGCCTACGAGTGCTCGTAGTGAGAGGACTCACTCAACCAAGGGGGAACCTAATCAAATGATGGACAGCGTATGCAAGGGGCTAAATGTATGCAAGCATGGAGATGAGGAGCAAACAGGGTGACAATAGAAGTCCTCGGGCAGAGTCGCGACTGCCAGATACGTCGCGACCCTATCGCGACAGGGCGGACTGCCGCGATAAGGACAGAGGCCCGAAAACACACAGAGTCACCAACCCAATTCAAACAGACTATCCTACCAAACTAAGGAACACCGAGAGAAACTAAAATGATACAATATGAATCAGGGAGCAGACAGAAACCGATACCTGGATGAAAGCAATAACATACAAAGCAAACCTATTAACGCGTCGCCTGTCTCAGCCGCGACCTTGTCGCGTCCGCTTCTCCGACCGCGATAAGAACTGGAAACTTACAGATGAAACTAAACGGAAAATCCGAACCCTGACAAGATACTATCGGACAGAAACGCGAGCAAACATGATCTAGGCAACATAAGAAAGACGCATGCTCTCATGGGCATCGAACAAGGAGGACACAGGGAATAGCAAGCACCAACCTGATGACGCGTCCCCCTCCTGCGACGCGACCTTGTCGCGACACCGCGATCGGTCGCGACAATGACAGAGCGGGAAAAAGCAGGGAATGAAGAACACAAGCCATACACAAACAAGGAAACACGGCAAGCAAACAATCAAAATCTATGAGGGTGGCAATGAAGGTCCCACCGTGATCGCCAAAAGGTGTAATCACAGGGATTGTGCTTCCCCTCGACACAGACATGAATATCAAATATGATGGCATGGAAATAGGAAAGTGATCACCACCTAGATAAGTTGTCTAATGATGTAGAAAGACGACGGCTAACTTAAACTAGGAAAAGGGAGAGAACAGGAAGACAGACCTGGTGTCGCGGTCGTCATGGCCGTCGCATCTCTGTTATCGCGTCAGGGGAAACCGACGCGTCTATGTCGCGACGCCCCGCACCGTCGCGTCTCTAGTCGCGTCCCCGCGATCTGACGCGACAAGGACCGAGATCTCTGGCCTCCATAACCACACCCTATTTATCCTCCCATGCACTTTGACTTGGTCCAAGAGGTTTATCCCAACCCCTTGAGCACTTTTTCGGCCCTAGGGACTCTCCTAAGCTCTCCTAAGGACTCTACATCCGATTTTGATAGAGCTTTATCCCCCATTTTTAATTTCCACATCTTTTTTGAGGAGATAATACCCAATTTTCTCACTCCAAGCTCTATATAAGCAAGGCCCCCTCATGGACGAGAAGAGCCTCATGATCACCCCGAAGGGCTGCCAAAATTTCCTGTGAACAAGTCTTAGCCACGCAGCCACCCATTCCACTCATTCCCCTTCATACTCCACTCCTCACGATTCACTCATTTTACCATCAACGGAGCAAGGAACGTGAGGGGGCGACTTCAGCAATCTCCTTGACCTTTTGCGCATCATCTGAGCTGCATCCACGCCAGGAAGTCGCCCTAATGGGGCTCATCATCTCCCCTCCCCCTCTTTCTTGTTTTACATGCATTTTTATGTTGTTTTTAAATAGAGCACATCTATCATCTACCCACATTTCCCACACCCACAGGGGTTTAAAACCACCCCAGGTGCGTTCCCACCATAATTCCCCGTCTCATTTCGTCTTTTAGAATGGATGCTACACCTTACGTGTTCTAATAGGGTCTTTTCTTTGTGTTTTCTTTGATTGGAAGGCAGGCAAACAAGGTCTACGAGAAGCTCTGGTACTCTAGCCGGCTGGAGGACTAGAAGAAGGTCATAACACCAACTCTCCTGCATTCAGAGAACGCGACAGCCTCAGGTGACGCGACATAGACGCGTCGGTTTCCACTGACGCGATAACAGAGATGGGACGGCCATGACGACCGTGACACCAGGTCAGTCTTCCTGTTCTCTCCCTTTTCCTAGTTTAAGTTAGCCGTCGTCTTTCTACATCATTAGGCAACTTATCTAGGTGGCGATCACTTTCCTATTTTCCATGCCATCATATTTGATATTCATGTCTGTGTTGAGGGGAAGCACAATCCTGTGATTACAATCCCAGCCGTGATCGCCACCTAGATAAGTTGCCTAACTTTTGGAAGCACAATCCCACCGTGATCGCCAAAAGGTGTAATCACAGGGATTGTGCTTCCCCTCAACACAGACATGAATATCAAATATGATGGCATGGAAAATAGGAAAGTGATCGCCACCTAGATAAGTTGCCTAATGATGTAGAAAGACGAAGGCTAACTTAAACTAGGAAAAGGGAGAGAACAGGAAGACTGACCTGGTGTCGTGGTCGTCATGGCCGTCACGTCTCTGTTATCGCGTCAGTGGAAACCGACGCGTCTATGTCGCGTCACCTGAGGCCGTCGCGTTCTCTGAATGCAGGAGAGTTGGTGTTATGACCTTCTTCTAGTCCTCCAGCCGGCTAGAGTACCAGAGCTTCTCGTAGACCTTGTTTGCCTGCCTATCAATCAAAAGAAAACACAAAGAAAAGACCCTATTAGAACACGTAAGGTGTAGCATCCATTCTAAAAGACGAAATGAGACGGGGAATCATGGTGGGAACGCACCTGGGGTGGTTTTAAACCCCTGTGGGTGTGGGAAAACGTGGGTAGATGATAGATGTGCTCTATTTAAAAACAACATAAAAATGCATGTAGAAACAAGAAAGAGGGGGAGGGGAGATGATGAGCCCCATTAGGGCGACTTCCTGGCGTGGATGCAGCTCAGATGATGCGCAAAAGGTCAAGGAGATTGTTGAAGTCGCCCCCTTCACGTTCCTTGCTCCGTTGATGGTAAATGAGTGAATCGTGAGGAGTGGAGTATGAAGGGAAATGAGTGGAATGGGTGGCTGCGTGGCTAAGACTTGTTCAGAGGAAATTTTGGCAGCCCTTCGGGGTGATCATGAGGCTCTTCTCGTCCATGAGGAGGGGCCTTGCTTATATAGAGCTTGGAGTGAGAAAATTGGGTATTATCTCCTCAAAAAAAGATGTGGAAATTAAAAATGAGGGATAAAGCTCTATCAAAATCGGATGTAGAGTCCTTAGGAGAGCTTAGGAGAGTCCCTAGGGCCGAAAAAGTGCTCAAGGGGTCGGGATAAACCTCTTGGACCAAGTCAAAGTGCATGGGAGGATAAATAGGGTGTGGTTATGGAGGCCAGAGATCTCGGTCCTTGTCGGGTCAGATCGCGGGGACGCGACGGTGTGGGGGGTCGCGACAGTATTGCCCACGTGCATGGATAATGCATGGGCTGTCGCGGCGGCCTAACCCGTCGCGACTAGAGTCGCGGCACCACGATGTGTCGCGACAAGGAATCCGAATTATTTTGGATTATTCTCTCTAACCACATGATAAATAGGAGTCACACTCCCCTAGGACTCTCTCAAGTGATAGATTTCGGGATTTCAAGGCATTTTAATGGGTTAATGGGCTCAAATCAAGGCAAATGATGGGCTCAAGGTGAGTGATCAATTAGGGGCCTACTAAGGTGGCAAGAAATGTGGTTCAACCCATTAGTCATAATCGGGTGTCTACAGTCTGCAGGTCAAGCAAATGGAAGATGGCTTCTTCATAAACCAAGAAAAATATGTCAAAGAACTTCTCAAGAGATTTCAGTTTGAAACTGCAAAACCTGCCTCAACACCGATGAGCACAAGCATTAAGCTAGAAAGTAATGAGAAAGGTAAACCGGTAGATGCTAAACACTTCTGAGGTATGATCGGCTCACTCCTCTATCTTACTGCAAGTAGACCTGACATACAATTCAGTGTTTGCCTCTGTGCTAGATATCAATCTAGTCCAAAGGAAAGCCACCTAATTGCAGTTAAGAGAATATTCAGGTATCTCTCAGGTACACATGACATGGGTCTTTGGTATCCAGCAGGAAGTAGCTTTAACTTAATCTCATATTCTGATGCTGACTATACTGGATGTAAAATTGACAGGAAGAGCACTAGTGGCTATTGCCAGATGCTTGGTGGTTGCATGGTTTCGTGGGCATCCAAGAAGCAACATTCGGTTGCACTCTCCACTGCAGAGGCAGAATATGTTGCTGCAGAGAGTTGTGCAACACAAGTGTTGTAGATAAAAAGTCAGTTGTGTGACTACGACATTGACCTTGGATGCACACCAATCCTATGTGACAACACTAGTGCAATCAATTTATCAAAAAAATCACATTCAACACTCTAGGACAAAACACATAGAAATTCGTCATCACTTCTTGAGAGATGAGGTAGCCAATAGAAATTTGGAAATTAGCTTCATACCAACAGACCAACAACTAGCTGATATCTTTACAAAACCATTGGCTGAGGATAGGTTCACATCCCTTAGAAGAGAATTAGGCTTATGTAAAATTCAGTGACACAAATCCCAAGTCCTTGATGAATGTTCCTTGTAAGCAACAACTATGGGGTATATCAAATGGTGATTTGTGGAAAAACAAGTTCGGCTTGCTTGGAAACTTTCATTATGCGTGAGAAAACATTCTCCTCCAAGTACCGTGGTTGGAGCCCATTAAGGGACATCCATGTTGGATAAGGGGTAAGCTTCATTTCATTAGCCAAATTACTCTGAAAAAAAAAAAAAAATCATAAATCGAGAAATAACAAAAACAGTCTCAATTCCATGAATGGTCTGCTGAACACATGTGTGCATACCTTGCTTGAATTGAATTGCATTGCTTAATTTTTTAGTCTTCTCATGAGCACACATTATGGGGGAGCTAGTTCAAAAGATGGGTGTTATTGTGAAGGAAATCATTTCACCTTGCTGTTCATTAACTCCTTCACATGGGATGATCTTTTCACATTCCCTTCTTTCTCTAAACTGGCCTTCAACAAGGATCTGTCGACAGCCCCTTCCTTCCCTGTCGACAGATAGGCATCCACAGACCACAGGTTTTGAAGTCTGTGTGCATCTGTCAACAGTCGACCTTGCATCTGTCGACAGATGTCACAGGTTTTGTCCTCCCCGCACAGCCTAGAATCTGTCTGTGTGTAGCTGTCGACAGACACAATTTGGCTTGTCGACAGATAACACAGAACCTCAACCAACTGAACATCCATTCATCTGTCTGAGTGTGACTGTCGACAAGCTCCACTTTGCTGTCGACAGACACATCTCTTCTTGGCATTTCAAGCCTATTCCATCAAAAACTCCTTGAGCTGGTTTCTTTAAAAATGTCTAAGGTGTTTATATAGTGTTATTAACATATATGATCACATCATGTGCATAAGATATTAAAGCAATTTTCAACAATCTTGTGATTTTTACAAAATACTCAAGTTGAGTCTAGGTTGCATCATTCTGGAAACATTTCACTATTTTCAAAAACTTAACACCTAACTCTTCTTCATAATTTACATGTAGGCAAACATGATTCTCTTTGAAAGGTATTATGATCACTGAGTTTAATGTCTACTCTTGATGGATAATCAATCACAAAATTGATCTTGGGTTATTAAAACAATACTTGGAGAAAAGCTACCTATTTCTAAACAATTTCATTCCATTAGATTAAAATAAATTAAATTTGGAAAAATGCAGAGCAATGATGAGTTCTTTCTAAGTAACCGGGGAGTGGACATCACAAATGTTTGCCCTCGCGTCAAAAGGCTAATTCGTCAACTCTGTACAACGGTATGATGGACACTTTCACTGAGTAACTGAGGGTACGGGCACGTATAATGTCTACCCTCATGTTCAAAGGTGTGAAGTTCTCTTAATTACCTCTTTTTCCCTTTGCATTAATGAATGGCAAGTAACGAAAAGTTGAAATAGTGTGAAGCCTCCACTGAGTGCTAATTCCCATGGGTCATTGCTGTTTTTGAATGTCTTGGCATTTAGATATTTCTCTCCTTGATCATTTGAACCTCAACTATGAGGATTGTGTTGTCCTACACTCTAATTAACAACGAGAAGAGTAAAAGTGTTCCTTTTTCATATAAGTGATTGTTCTCTTCATGCTTCAACTTCAGACTAATTCAGTATTATGTTTGCACCATTAAGATAGTTGAAGTGACTTTTTATCTACATGTATATGATAGGTTCTTATATATGTATTCTTCATCTATTCACCTTAGGTAATCAGTTAAAAACCACTGCTCAAGAGTTCCTTTCAAATTTCACACAAAAATCCAACAAGATGACATTCTGCAAGCATCTGTCGACAGATAAAATTCTGTCTGTCGATAGACGGCGACTGCCCTGTTTGGACGTCCAACGGGCATGCCGTTTGGGGCTGATTTGGTGGGCCATTGCCTTTTAAACTTCCCCTCACTTCTTTATATAGGCATCTCTGGCCCTTCCACCTCCAACACCACCCCAATCTTCTCTTCTTCCTCTCTCAAACACCTCCTTCCCCTTCTGGACGGGAAACCCTACTTCCATCCCCCTGCTTCATACCTTGCTCCTCTCCTTCTCCAGCCCTCCTTCCTATTCCTCCATCTTTGCCTCATCCCATCCATGGCTCCCAAGGCGAAGAAGTTGGTCTCACGTCGTCGTCCCGCCTCCTCCTCGCCCGGCGAAGGATCCAGGGCTCACGATGAACGCCGGACCAAACACCAGGATGATTGCCTTCCAGAGTTGGTCGTACCTCCCCGTCTCCATCTCAAACGGGTTCACGGTACATTCACAAAGTTTGTTCCTCCACGTTATGTGGATTTCCACTCCTTGGCCGATCTCTTTCCCAACCTCCAACCCCTGTTCGATACCCAGGGTTGGACAGTCTTTCTCTACGCTCATACGGCATACTCTCCCACTGCCGTAACTGAGTTCTTTAACAACCTCGCTGCCTCCGATGAGGCGTTCTACACCTCTGTGAAGGGCACTCCCTTTAAACTCACTGCTAACCTTTTCAGCACTGCCCTCCAGATTCCGAACACCGGGGCGGATATTATTGATCATCATCCAGACGCCTCTGTCTACTATCCCCTTCTTACTCTTCAACCCTATGATACAACCAAGGAGATTGCTAAGCTCAATGCCAACACTTTCCCTCCCCTCAACCGCATGATTCACCAAATCTTCACCACTTGCATTGCACCGAAGCATGGCAGTCGTGAACTCGTCACCAATGTTCACAAATCATTGTTTACCTTCTTCCTTAATTGTGAACCCATCAATCTTCCTCTACTGATGCTTCGCTTGATCACCAAGTGCTTCTACCAGCCCAGGAGATCCATGCCCTTCGCTTGCCAACTTACTTCTCTTTTGAAGTTTATTGGCATTCCCATTCCAGAAAGTGAGTGTGTCTCACTCAACTCCCGCAACAGTTTCTTTGATATCACTGCCGCCTCACGCATGGGATACAAGCTAGTGGATGGGGTCGTCACCCAGGAACTCAAGGGCAAGGCACCTGCTGCTGCCGAGGATGAAGACTACATTGGGGATGACGATCAAGCTGATGATGAAGAAGGTGATGAGGACTCCCAGTCAGAGCCACTAGATGCTCCGGGAGATGCCGGTGTTGATGTAGCTGCTCAGCCCTCCATTAGGGACTTGATAGCGCAGCTACAAGTCCAGATGACACATGGCTTTGAGAGGCTGAATGCAAGAATGGATACCTTGGACACACGCATTGACAGACTTGTCACAGAGCGTCATGTCCCTCATCAAGCTCCTGAAGATGATGTGCTTAGATAGACTTGATGTCTAGGAGTGGGTCATGTCCTGTATTTTCATTTCAGTCTGAGCAATGTCGTTTCTCTCTTATGTTATTTCATGTATTTTCACCTTCACTTCATGTTACTTCAGTCACACTTTTGTCATGAGAATGCTTCCCTTTCCTATGAATGAAATCACATGTTCTGTGCAAATCTACAAATGTGATTGTTGTCTTTACTTTTGATGTTGTCAAAAGGGGGAGAAGAAACCTCAATTTCATAAACAGTAATTGAATAATTTTGTCATCATCAAAAAGGGGGAGAATGTTGGTTCATATTCTAGAAACTAAGTGAATTCACATTCTATATGATAAATGATAATCAAACAATGTTTTTAATGATGAATGAGTTGAATTGAGGTTTCATACATGTCAATTAACATGATACAATATTTGGTTATCTATGTCTTAATTATACCTAACTATACATGTTTTATCATGTAGGTACAAGTGCATATAACCAAGCCTTCTCAAATCATGAGAAAATGATCACAAGTACAGTGTATACATGTACCTGTCGACAGACCCAAAGGCATATGTCGACAGATGCCACAGTTGTGATCAGACAGAAAAGTACTGAGAGCACCTGTCGACAGATGCTCAGAAACCTGTCGACAGATGTCACAGATAGAAATGCCAGAGTTCTGTGTTTTGGCAAAACTGACCTTGTCTGTCGACAGATTGATGTCGCATGTCGACAGATGCCACAGGCCAGAGCAACCTGAAGTCTGTCTATTGCAAATCTGTTGCAATCTGTCGACAGACACTCAGCACCTGTCGACAGACGCAGAGGATCTTCAAATACGGAAACCTTCCTTCATATCCAAGATTGTGTTTTCAAGTCCCACGACTCTCCACATGAAAACACAACTATATAAGCATCCTTTTGAAGAGAATCTCCTACAGAAGCAGCCACAACCAAAAACCCTAAAGCCAAGTCCAAGAGAAAAGAGTTGTGCTGCTCTGCTTCAAGTCTGCAGTGCAGAGACCGAAAGATCTGTTGATCCTGCAGTACTGAAGATAGATCGTCGTGGATTCAACCTTCTCCATCAATCCAAAGCAGTCAAGTCGAAGTTTGAACTCCATCCAGACGTTCTCAGAAGAGTTCCACATCAGGATTTACTCCTATACTCTGAACTCTTCCTGTTTCACAACTCTTATCAATCGTGTGTGTGTTTGTGTGATTCAAGCGTCTCTTGTGCTTGAGATCACGTGTGTGTGTTGTTCTGATCGTGGGTGCACATCAGAAAACACGTGTGTGTGTGAGTTGTAGTCACTGAACTCGCTCATAAGCAGTTTACTCTGTGTGTGTGTATGTGCCGTGGACATAGGATACACTGTTGTGTACTCCGAACCACGTAAATCTGCGTGTCTCGTGGTTTGATCGTTTCTACGATAGATGTTTGATAGACGTGTTGCATATTCACACGCTAGATAGGTTTCTACATCATCTACACATAGTTTAGATCTTGATACTGTCTTGTTAATCTGTGCTTTAAGAAAAAGAACGTGATAATAGTTTTAAGAGACAGTAATCTATTCAACCCCCCTTCTAGATTACCATATTGGAATTCCGCAACCCTTCAGTTAGGAGACTAATCTGATGCTGGCGTCACTTTAGCGTTCGCCGGGCATGTCTAGGTTCTCCCTAAGCGCGCGATTATTGGCGGCTTCATCGAAGTGTGTGGTTCGGATCGTGGGGAGAGCCACTTCTAAAGGCACAACAGCTTATGTGCCATAGGCCAGATGGAAGGGGGTCTCCCTGTTGCCCAGCAAGCAAGCCCAGATGGGGGTGAATGGGATTCTTAAAATTATTGAGAACCTAAAATCTGTTCACAAAACAGTCACACAAAACACACTTCGATAGTTGTTAGTGTTTGTAAAGATAAACAGCAAACACACTACACAAGGATTTATCCTGGTTCGGATCCCCTCTCCTTAGTATTCCTACGTCCAGTCCCTGAGCAATATCTCAGGATTTCACTACCCAATGGTACAGTCCCCCTTATGGACCCTTACACACCCAGCCGCAGCTGGTCTTCTCTTCACAACCTAAAGAGGAATTATAACACCTTGGATACCACCAGGTCTTCCTTCAACGTGAAGGGAAAGATCACAGGAATGAGGAAATGAAAACAAGCCCCTAGATCAAGCTTATACAATGCTAGATCTGAAGCTAAGACTGAGAAAGAAAGGATCTGCAGAATTGATCACTCTCAGTACAAGAGGCTCTCTCAAGGATCTTCACTAATCTCAGAGAGCAAGAGCTAGAACAGATGTGAGTGAAAAACTTGGCTCTTCAGTTTTCTCACAAAAGACTTGAAAAAATCATTGTAAGTGTTGTCTGTCTATTCAAGGTGTCTTCTTCTGAAGCTTCAGTCTTCTTTATATATCTTCTATTTGAAATTTGAACGTTGAAGTGCCCGTTATCTCTAAGCTTTTGTTTACGTTAGACTACATGTCACTATAAAACAGTCTTTAGCTTTCCATGCACGTAACAGGAGAAAGGATCTTCTCTGATATCCGTTATCTTCTATATTGTTCAACGTTGTATTGAGGTGCGCTGTCAGAGACCTGCATGCATTAAATGCTAAAAAATAGACAGCTAGGCTGCCTCTTGTTGTCAGTCAACGTTAGAATGATTTTATATAAAAATAGAAGTTCCATTCTGTTCTTCTAAAAAGATGTTTACAGAATAGTCATGAAAATAGAAGATATCATTTTGCATGTACTGCAGTGATACATTTAGTCACAATAAATGCATGGTTCTCAGAAAGATATACGTGAAGATTTTGACTTCTCAACGTATTCAAAAATGAGCTCAAATATCAAATTGTAATATTCCATGAAATTGTTACATGCATG
This sequence comes from Colocasia esculenta, assembly GCA_014218235.1. NCBI lineage: Eukaryota > Viridiplantae > Streptophyta > Magnoliopsida > Alismatales > Araceae > Colocasia > Colocasia esculenta. The sequence continues at coordinate 110,996,467 of CM024763.1, forward strand.
ACTTATGAAATTGTTATGCAAAGGAGTTGTTATCCATGTAAATAGTTGTGCACTCATAAGCAAACCGATGCACATACAAATCATTATGCATTAATAACCAAATCGTTGTAGAGACAAATCGTTATGATATTATCAGCAAGTTGTCGAAGACAAATCGATGTGGGCAAATCGTTGTTTGTTGCATCGAATCGTTACAGCGACTAAGTCGTTATGTAACTAAACGAATCGTTATAATGATAGAGTCGTTGTGTAACTTATCGAATCGTTACAACGATCAAGTTGTTATGAGACTTAACGAATCGTTGTGAACCAAAATCGTTGTGAGTGCAAATCGTTGTGCTCACTTAAGAAATCATTGTGAGAGCAAATCGTTGTGCTCACTTAAGAAATCGTTGTGAGAGCAAATCATTGTTCTCACTTAAGAAATCGTTGTGAGAGCAAATTGTTGTTCTCACTTAAGAAATTGTTATGAGAGCAAATCGTTGTTCTCACTTAAGAAATCGATGTGAGAGCAAATCATTGTTCTCACTTAAGAAATCGATGCGATATCCAAAATGTTATGGACCAAGTCGTTATGTTTTCTGAGCAAATCGTTGTGAGATCGGTGCGATCACTTAGCGAATCGTTATGGAAGCAAATCGTTATGCTTTCTTAGCGAATCGTTGTGAAATCGATGTAATCACTTAGCGAATCGTTATGGAAGCAAATCGTTGCGATTGCGACTGCAATAGAATAGTAATGACTTATGAAATCCTTATAGAACCAAAATTGATGTGAATGAGGAAATCGTTATGATTCTAAGGAAATCATTATAGAAAATTATATGCTTTGGACTGTAAATGCTGGTAGAAGAATACTTACCAGTTTAGCTTATTATTCCTTGTTTGATTTCTTGTACTCAAATCTCATAGAAAATATGTTAGATTAAACTTTATTATAGTTTTTTTAATCACCAAAATAAATATGTAATTAATTTAAATTACATGGGGATAAACTGATCATCAATCTCCCCCTTTTTGGTGATGACAAAACTTAACAATAAGCATAGATGATCTGAAATGAATCTAAATGAAGAAGTACTATATTTCTTCCCCTTTTTGTCATTAAGCAAAAAAAAAGATATAAGAGTGAGACAAAGAAGAGAGAAAAGAATAAGGAGAACTGAGGATCATTTTATTCAATTTGACTGGGTACAGGAAGATAGAAAGCAGGAGACAGAAGAGAGACATAATGAGAAATGACTTTCCAAGCCTTTCTTCCTGCTTCTCAAAGTACAGCGTAAAAACCCCAAGTTCTAGAGAATAGGGAGGTCTCATGTTAGGAGCCATCCTGGCAAGATGACGAACCAGCTGCTCATCTAAGAACTGAGCATACCGATCTCGATCAAGGGAAACTTTAAAGAAGGGAATCTTCCCAAAACTGGCATAGGCCAAGAACTGATCCATAGAGACTGGATAGAAAAGCTCTTGGTGCTTCAATTCTAGCCACATGGCCACATACACCTTATACCTTTCAACCCATGTCTGATAAGGATCATGAACAAGGTGAATGGAGTTCATGTCCAAAAAGGTGGATGCTGAAAGTGGAGGTTTACCTTCCTTGGCCTGAGACACATTTAGATCAGTAAGCTGTTGAGCAGATAGGGGATAGAATCTGGCCCATTTTGATGGAGAGAGTCTTTCATTATTCAGACAAAAGAGGGGCGAGGACATCAGCATTGACATGGCCCTGGTGATATTTTCTGAACAAGAATATGTGAAAGGCAACCAGATGACCCTTTTGCACTTTAATTCTTCCCATGACTCTGGCTAAACGCTCAAAAATAATTGAGCCAACAGCTGATTCCATGACCAGAGAGTGAAGAGGGGGAAGAAAAACAACATCAGGTAACTCGAGGGTGGCAAAATCAACCTTTATAGCTTCAGTGTGAGCTTCTACTGACCCCAGAGCACTGATAGCCTACTGGAACTGACCAAGCTGAATTTCGGGGAACATTTGAAAGTACTAGATCATCTTGATTTCCTTTTGAATGAAAGGAGCCCAGGTGTCCTTGTGAAGGATCTGGAACCATTCTGATAAGGTCAAGGAATGATCCCAGGGAGGGAACCTGGCTGATCGGGCATGAAGAAACTTATTGTACAAAGTCTTGTAGCCTCGAGCCCACTGCTCTTCAGTTTTAGACTCAACTAGGAAAATATTTTAGATTTTTCAGATTTTGAAAGAGGGGTGTAAGGCAGAATGACATTAAGATGATCGGTAAGATTTAAGTGAGGAAGATTAAAAATAGTAGCATAAGCAACTTTCTGAAGGAATTCTCTATAGAGTGGTTTATTTTTGTTGTCCACTGTTAGAGAAAACCACAGAGGTGGATAATAAGGGTCAGAAGAAATAGAAGAGGTGGAGGTTATTTTTCTTTTCTTAGAGCAGGGCTAGAAGAGCCTGTCCTATGAACATGAGTTACAACCTTCAAAACAGATCGGAGAATAGCTTCCTCAAACTCATCTTTGATGTCCCTAAGAAAGGGAGCATCAATCTGAGCACTCTCTGGAATAATCGTAATGAAGGAGGGAGGAGTAGTAGGATGAAGAAAATAATGTGAGATAGAAGGAGGTATCTGTTGGTCCAAAAGAAGAGGGACCAGAGGATGAGGAGGCTCCAGCTGATGAGGAGGCTGGAGGAACCTCAAAGGAGGAGGAGCAGGAATGTGAGTGGTGGAGACAGGAGATGAAGAGGACTGTGAAGGAAATGGAGTAGGTGAAGAGATGTTTCTAGGTAGTGGTTGTTTGAAAGTAGGTGGAGCTGGAGGAGCTGTGGAGGAGGGTGTGGTGAAGGAGGAGCTGGTGTCTGAATGGGAGAAGGAGCTGGGGGCTCAGAAGCTACAACTTCTTCTGCCCTGACACGATCAACCTTAGCTTCCACTGGCCCGTTGGCCCAGACAGATCCTCAGCTGGCCCTCTTAGCCCAGATTCTTCAGCTGTCACCTGATCAACAATTACTAGCCCTGATGGCCCTGCTGGATCCTCAGAAACATGCCCTGATGGCAAATCTTCAGTAGATGGCCCGGATGGCCTAGACTCTTCTGCTGAAACTGGCCTTGGTGGCCTAGCAATCTCTTCATTTGCATCCTCAGAAGGCTGAGGAGTAGGTGGTGTGGGAGCAGGAGGTGCTGAAGCTGTTACCTCCTTTAGAATGTCTGACAAAAGAGTCTTCATGCTTCCCATTTCCTTGTTCAACCACCTTATTGCATTCTTTACCATGCCCATTTCTTTTGCTGCCGAAGCTTGGCTCATAAAAATAAAATTAACATCCGATTGCACATAGCAAAGTATTTCACCTTGGGCATCTAATCTTTCTATCACAGGCTTCAAGTTAATGACAAACCTCTGTCTTTATGGCCTCTGATGAGGTGCTTCTACAAGGAGAGGGATCTCTGAAGCAACTTCCTTTCCCTTCTCACTGGCCCTAGCAACAGGCTCCTCAAGATCATCATGAGCATCCTGACGATCTGAATCAGAAGAACTGGTGGTTACTCCTTCTTGAAAATCATTTACTGGGGATTTTTCAGTTCTCTCCCCCTGAGACTGACCTTCTTTCTCACCCAAAATCTCCCCTTCAGCAGGGGCATCTTCCATAGGTACATCATTTTGGACTTCTTGTAACGACCATCATTATACCGGTACGGTTATACCAACCCACGTCGGTATAGCGAGTGTCATCACTGTGGGACATTTACCCAAGCGATAACATACAGTTGAGATATACGTGAATATAGATTACAGAGTAGCGGAAGTAAGAGAACCACTGTCTCGCTTCATTCATCCTCCACATTTAACATACATGATTGCAATAACATTTAAAGAACTAAAAGTCCACATAATTAAATTGCTGAAAATCAAATACATAATTGTATATACTTATACATATTTCCATGATAATGCTAGTACAATGTTGCAATTACATACTATGAAATCAAAATATCGCAAAGTACGCCAACGATCTAATCTCCGCGCTCGGAGTCGGTATCCACTGCCTCCTCCGCAAGTGTGTCGTCACCAACTACTCATGTACGCCGAAGCAAGTAATGAGTCTAAAAGACCCAGCAAATAACTCTACACATACCATACATGTACATATCATAGAAGATTTTACACACACATTTACAAGACACAATCATGTAGCATGCTTGACATTGAAATTAACAACCTATCATGGTGGTTATACTAATTAAACACATGATTCATGCTTTCAGATTTTCTAAATCATACTCTCCTATCACGTATTCTTTAATCACTTCAGCACATGAAAGGTCTACTTTCAATTAAACTAAAACATGAAAGCAAGTTTAGCATGATTTCATTGCATACGTGAAAAGAACACACTTAGCATGAATTTCTATATATTCCTATACATGCTCATGACCATTTCATCTTCTTTAAGCTTGCTGGTTTTACATAGACTAGAAAGCACAACCCAACACATGAGAGCTACTTAAGCAATTTAAATCACAACATGAGGGCAAACAAGCATGGGATTACTTACACACAACTAAGAATTGGCTCTAACATGGATTCTAGGCAATTTGCACATGTAAAGCATGATCATAAATACATTTAGTTTGCTGTTTTATCATGATTTCAGATTATCACAACATGAATCACAAATTCACAACCCTCACATTTGGTTTCACATATTTACACAATTTCTCATTCACATAATTTACACTTTACACATGCACATTTACACATTGTTCACATTCACAGTTCTTACACATGAACACATACACATTTTCACATTCACATTTAGTGCCGTGACACATAGTCCAAACCACCAGAGAAGGACACATCACATCACATACACATAGACGCCACCTAGGCAACACAGTGACGACTCTTGGACTGCGCAGACCGGAGAACAAGTCTCCACCCTAACCAGTGGTACTTGTCCACCTCCAGGATTTCATCCTAATGCCCTTAGGATCACAACATATTGAACCTTCTCAGGGGGACTTTTCCCTGATACGGTTCCACTGCCCTCTATGGAAGCAATGTCACACTTGGCACGATCTACACATTACACATTTACCGATTTTAACACATATCTTTACACATGTCACTCACCTCTCATTCATTCTCTCATTCACACAGGGCTCTGTTTTCCTAACATGATTCTAAAATTAGCATGGATCACATGTTCAGTAATTTGCATAAATCAAATCACACACACATGTCAAATTATTCTCACATTAACATGCATTATTCATTTTCGCATGGGAAATTCATATTTCACTATATAATTGTCCAAAGGACCTGAAAATTTAACCACATGCTGATTTTGGCTTCATGACTTCACATACAAATTTCGGGATTTTTCTGACTCGTGATGCAATTATAGAAAATCAAACATCAATTTTTCTTATCATTCGTAATTCAATCCACCATGGTGCGTAACATGAAATTTCAGTTTAACAGATCATAACCCTGAACCCAATATACACAACACCACAGGAATTTCCCTGGGATTTATTTCACCACACACGATTTACTGAAGATTCTACAACCCTACACATGGTTTTTTATTTTCATTTCAGAAAATTCAATAAATCAGATGAGCATGGAGAATTCCCAAAAATTCAGAACATGGACTGATTCACCCATTCTCGATTTAGCAAAAATTAGGGCATCCAATTCCACATGAATTGCACAAACGGTAACGAACATGGTCTAAGTCTCATCATGCATATATTCTCCATAAATAAACCATTTATGCCAAATCATAGAAATTACAAGGCCTTATCACACATTCAAACATTCATATTAGATAGCATAATAGGTTTACCATATATCCTCATCGCAAAACACATCGAAATTAATCATATAGAAGGGCAGAACAGTTCATTGTTCTGTCCTGTAGAACTTAACGGCAAGCGATGGCCGTTAATGGAGGTTAACGGCACAATCGATGGACGTTAAGGAGGATCTTGACGGCAGCAGATGTTGCCGTCAAGTTCAGGTCTGTGCAAAATACAGACCCGAGCTCCAAAGATGAGGTGAATTGGGGGATCTAGGACACGAGGGAAAATGCACAAAAATGATAAAACCTTCCTAGACACCTACATGAATGTTATGGGTAGGTTACTTGCCTCTAGAAAATACTCTAGACGGATCTAAAGCTTGGTGAAGCTCTCCTCGGGCAGTCCCAAGAAGTCTTCACGCCGGGTTCTAGGACGAAGATGACTCCAAGATGAGGTCGGGGAAGCCTCCTCCTTCACTTCAGCTAGCTCCTTGTCGTGGTAGATGGCCAGGAACAGCTTCAGAAGGTCGGATTTAAGCTTGCAAAGGGTGGGGTTTTCTCATAGTTTTCTCTAGGGTTTTTCTCTCCTTCTTCTCCTCTTGCAAAGAGAGCCAAGAGAGGGATGTTGGGGTTGCAAAAGGCTTGGTAATAGGAGAGGGGGCTCTCCTTTCACGCAGGCTTGACAAGAAGGCCTTTCAGACCGTTGGGGACAGCTCTCCACTGGTTGGGGTAGCTTGTTCCCGGGATTTCCGGCTCTGCAACGCATGCAAGCCAGTGATATTGACGTCCACATCGGTGGCCGCCTATGTAAATTTTAACGTCAAATGATGTTGACGTTGACATGCATAGACGTCCACTAGGTTGACGCCAACTGGCCCTTCGGCCAGAAGTCAAAACACGCAGGAAACCATGCATAACCTATACATATATACATGCATTATGTATACTATCACGTACATGCTACCATCATACCATTCATACATTATTCACATCTAATATAAACATGCATACATAATTTATACTAGACTAATACATACATAGATATGCACATACACACATACACAAGCATGAAGTATCTATACGGAATACAATAATGCAATACTCTTGTTCCAGAGATGCTGAACCTTCCGGTCAAGAATAGCTACTTGTTGCTCGATATACGACAGATCTGGTTGAATCTCCACTGGCTCATGACTAATCACATGAGACGGATCTCGAACATACTTCCTGAGCATCGAAACGTGGAAAACGAGATGAACACTAGCCAACGCTGGGGGTAAGGCTAGCTCATATGCCACGCTGCCCAAACGTCTGAGAATCTCATATGGGCCAATGAACCTAGGGCTCAACTTACTATGCCTGCCAAATCTGACGACACCTCGAGTCGACGATATCTTCAAGAAGACATGATCGCCAACCTCGAACTCTAAATCTTTCCTTCTGTTGTCGGCATAACTCTTCTGCCTATCCTGTGCCGCAACAACCCTCTTTCTGATAAGCTGGATCTTATCCGAAGTTTCCTGAACTAACTCCGGACCGATCAGCTGCCTATCACCGGTCTCCTCCCAACATAAAGGATCTACAAGGCCTACCATACACGCCTCAAAGGGAGCCATACCAATACTCGCATGAAAGCTGTGTTGTATGCGAACTCCACAAGCGGTAAATGACACTCCCAATCATCCTTCCAATCCAGAACACACGCCCTCAACATATCCTCGAGCGTCTGGATAGTCCGCTCGGACTGTCCATCGGTCTGGCGATGAAACGCCGAACTGAGCTTCAGCTCTGAACCTAACGCATCCTGAAGCCCTTTCCACAATCTCGAAGTAAATCTCGGATCTCGATCCGAAATGATCGACTTCGGTACACCATGCAACCTAATGATGCTACTGACATACAATCTAGCCAAGCTCTCTACTGACTGCTTCTTCTTCATAGGCAAGAAATGAGGAGTCTTCGAGAATCTATCTACGACTACCCAAATCAAGTCATTGCCCCTTCTAGATCGAGGCAAACCCGAAACAAAGTCCATAGTAACAGCTTCCTACTTCCACACCGGGATCTCCATCCTTTGCATAAGGCCGGATGGTCGCTGTCGCTCGGCCTTCACTTGCTGACACACTAAACACCGGGACACATAATCCGCTACATCCTTCTTCATGCCGGACCACCAAAATGACCTCTTCAAATCTTGGTACATCTTAGTGTTACCCGATGAATAGAGAATCGCGATCTATGAGCCTCCGCTAACACATGCTCACGGACATCTACCAAATCAGAGACACAGACACGGTGATGAAATCTAATCACACCGTCCTCATCACAAGCAATGCCCACCTTGCCCACTAACTCTAGGAGTCTAGGGTCGGCTTTCTGTTGCTCGATCACTTCATCCAAAATCGAGGACCTAAGAGATAACTGAGCTACAAAAGCCTGGCATAGCAATGGCTCTAACTCAGTCAAAGCGCAAGCCGCATCCTCCAACATCTTCCAATCCTGCTGGAGCGACGGTCTCTTCTTGCTCAGAGCATCCGCTACAACGTTCACCTTCCCAGGGTGATACTGAAGGTCGAAGTCATAGTCCTTCAAGAACTCAATCCATCTTCTCTGCCTCAGGTTTAATTCCTTTTGGGAGAAAAGATACCTCAAGCTCTAGTGGTCGGTAACACCTCAAATCTGACACCATAAAGGTAGTGTCTCCAGATCTTTAGTGCATGAACCACTACTGCAATCTCCAAATCATGAGTCGGATAGTTACGCTCATGCTCCTTCAACTGACGAGAAGCATATGCCACTACCCTTCCTTGCTGCATGAGCACACAGCCTAAGCCAATCCGAGACGCATCCGTGTAGATAGCAAAACCCTCTACACCGCTCGGCAAAACTAACACCGGAGCTGACGTGAGCTTAGTCTTCAACAATTGAAAACTACTATCACACTTCTCGGACCAAACAAACTTCTCAGCCTTCCTGTTCAGCTTAGCCAATGGGGCGGCGATGGATGAAAATCCCTTAATAATCGCCGATAGTAACCAGCCAAACCAATAAAACTCCGAATCTCCGAAGGGGTCTTGGGAACCTCCCAATCCATAACTGCTCCTGGACCTTTGCTGGGTCAACTGCAACACCAGCACCGGAGATGACATGCCCGAGGAAATGAACCTCGTGCAGCCAGAAATCATTTGCTGAATTTAGCATACAACTTATGCTCACGAAGAACCTCTAATACTACCATCAATGCTGACGGTGTGTGGCCTCGTCCGGAGAGTAGACCAGCACATCATCAATAACACCAACTACAAAGCTATCTAAATACGGACTAAACACCCGGTTCATGAGATCCATGAACGCTGCAGGGGCGTTGGTCAATCCGAAAGGAAGAACCAAAAACTCATAATGTCCGTAACGGATCTGAATGCCGTCTTGGACACATCCTCACTCCTAATCCGTAGCTGATGATAACCAGATCGCAAGTCAATCTTGAAAAGACTGATGCATCGTGTAACTGATCAAACAAATCATCAATACGAGGTAAGGGATACCTGTTCTTCACAGTCACCTGGTTCAGCTTTCTGTAGTCAATGCACAACCGAAGTGACCCGTCTTTCTTCTTGACGAACAATACAGGTGCGCCCCAAGGGAAACACTAGGGCGAATAAATCCCTTATCAAGCAATTCTTGCAATTGCTTCCTCACTCGGCTAACTCTGCGCAGGTGCCATCCGATATGGAGCCTTCGAGATAGGAGAGGTGCCTGGAAGCACTCTATGGTAAACTCTATCTCCCTATCCGGTGGCAATCCAGACAAGTCATCGGGAAAGACATCTGAAAGTCCTGCACCACATCAATCTCTGCAAGAGTAGGTGACAAACCAGCATCGGGTACTAACACCACGCTGGCAAGAATAGTGTCACAACCCTTGTTCACCATGCGCATCGCCTTCATGGCAGAGATGACTACCTTTCCCGCCAAGTTCCTTGGCAAGGATGAGAGAACTCGTCCTCACCAGGAATGCGGAAAACAATCTTTTTTCCGCGACAATCCACTAAAGCATAGTGCTCCTCTAGCCAATCCAGACCAAGAATTGCATCATATCCTTCATCTTTAGCAAGAAGAAACACCCATCTAGAAACCTATCCTCAATGCACACAGGTAACGACGGAATGCACTTTCTAGTCGATACCGTACCCGCAGGGGTGTGCACAGACAAAGGGACCTCTAACTCCTCAGACTCTACGCCTAACTCTAGGGCTAACTTCCTAGCAAACCGCTCAGAAATGAACGAGTGTGTGGCACCCGTGTCAACAAACCCGAGCGTGCACGCCTAGAAGTAAAACCGTACCTTCGGTGACATGCTCCGCCTGCTCGGCGTCCTCACGAGCTAAAGCAAACGCTCGAGCTGGGGCTCGAGGCCTTCCTGGTCGTCCTGTCGCTGGCGCCGCTGCTGCTGTCGCTGCTGGGGCTGCTGCTCCACGCTGAATCACTTGCTGAAGCCTCGGACAGTCCTTGATCTTGTGGTCACTACTCCCACACTTCAAGCACTTGCCCGCTATCATCCAACACTCGGTACCACCATGGACTTTTCCACAATGTGGACACTCCTTCTTCGCACCAGGGGAACGTACAGAAGGTACCTGAGAACTGACGGCTGCTACTGATCTCTGCTGAGTCTGGTACGTTGCTTTCTTCTTGTCTCGCCGCTGAAAGGTAGCTGCAGGCCTCTTCTGCGAAGCCTTCTTTTCCTCCAGATATTGCTCCATCTCGCCCTCCTGTCTGCAAGCAACACTAAGGGCCTCGTCCAAAGTGCGGTGGTCGAACGCCACGAGTCTCGTCCGCAGTGATGGCTTGAGTCCCATCACAAACTTCTTCGTCTTCCTGTGCTCATCCTCCATAATATGAGGTGCATACTTAGAGAGTTCAGAGAATCTTGCCTCATATTCCAGCACGGTCATGGAGCCTTGTGTCAGAGAGAGAAATTCTTGCTCCATCTTGTCTTGAATATGCTCTAGGACGAACTTGGCCCGAAAGAGCCTCACGAACGCGTCCCGCGCAACATCTACCGCGCCATCCTCGAACCGTGTACGCAGTAGGGAGGACCACCATACATCAGCTCTTTCCTACAATACACCTTCATAAGCACCAACTAACAATCCTAACTAAGCAGAACATACAAGGATACAATTTAAAGCATACCTGTAGCATGTAGGTGGCTAAGGTAACCTTATCACCATCTAGACACCTGATGGCTCGGAAGATTTTCTCTATCTCCCTCATCCAACTCTTAGCTAGTAACGGATCGCTCTCCCCCTTAAAAGAGGGTGGCAGCATCCTCTTGAATCTTTCCATGATGGAAGGTCCACCATGGTTCTGAGCTGGGACTTGAGCATGCTACATCAAATAACAAGCAATATACAATAAACACAACATCATGCAATTTAATTAAACATACTATTATTGTTTCATTACTCTACTTGAGCCTCCAACTGAGCTTGGAGTGCAGCCTGAGTATGAGCCTGCGTCTGCATGGCTTGCACAAGTCCTTGCATGAAGACACCATAATCCACAGGCGGCGGTGGGGGAAGTACAGGACCCTTGTGGTTTGGGGCCTGCTGCTCCGCCCGCTCCTCACGTCTCGGCTCGTCCTCACGGGCCGGCACACCACCACGTCTACCACGTGAGGCCATGGCTGAAATAAAATTCAGCCACCATTAGAGCTAGGTTACTAAGTTTTCTAACCATTTTCTTATCTAATTTCAACTTCTTATTATGTTTTCTACACATGTGGACATACTTAGCATGTAATGGGGATGATGACATGTGTATTCATGTGCAATCTCATCGGTCTCTCTGATACCAATCTCTGTAACGACCCTCATTATACCGTACGGTTATACAACCCACGTCGGTATAGAGAGTGTCATCACAGTGGGACATTTACCCAAACGATAACATACAGTTGAGATACACGTGAATATAGATTACAGTAGCGGAAGTAAGAGAACCACTGTCTCGCTTCATTCATCCTCCACATTTAACATACATGATTGCAATAACATTTAAAGAACTAAAAGTCCACATAATTAAATTGCTGAAAATCAATATACATAATTGTCCATACTTATACATTTTTCCATGATAATGCTAGTACAATGTTACAATTACATACTATGAAATCAAAATATCTCAAAGTACGCCAACGATCTAATCTCCGCGCTCGGAGTCGGTCTCCACTGCCTCCTCTGCAAGTGTGGTTGTCACCAACTACGCCTGTACGCCGAAACAAGTAATGAGTCGAAAAGACCCAACATAACTCTACACATACCATACATGTTACATATCATAGCAATTTTACACACACCATTTACAAGACACAATCATGTAGCATGCTTGACATTGAAATTAACAACCTATCATGGTGGTTATACTAATTAAACACATGATTCATGCTTTCAGATTTTCTAAATCAAAATCTCCTATCACGTATTCTCTAATCACTCCAACACATGAAAGGTCTACTTTCAATTAAACTAAAACATGAAAGCAAGTTTAGCATATTTCATTGCATACGTGAAAAGAACACACTTAGCATGAATTTCTATATATTCCTATACATGCTCATGACCATTTCATCTTCTTTAAGCTTGCTGGTTTTACATAGACTAGAAAGCACAACCCAACACATGAGAGCTACTTAAGCAATTTAAATCACAACAGAGGGCAAACAAGCATGGATTACTTACACACAACTAAGAATTGCTCTAACATGGATTCTAGGCATTTGCACATGTAAAGCATGATCATAAATACATTTAGTTTGCTGTTTTATCATGATTTCATATTATCACAACATGAATCACAAATTCACAAACCTCACATTTTGGTTTCACATATTTACACAATTTCTCATTCACATAATTGACACTTTACACATGCACATTTACACATTGTTCACATTCACAGTTCTTACACATGAACACACACATTTTCACATTCACATTTAGTGCCGTGACACATAGTCCAAACCACCAGAGAAGGACACATCACATCACATACACATAGACGCCACCTAGGCAACACAGTGACGACTCTTGGACTGCGCAGACCGGGAGAACAAGTCTCCACCCTAACCAGTGGTACTTGTCCACCTCCAGGATTTCATCCTAATGCCCTTAGGATCACAACACATTGAACCTCTCAGGGGAACTTTTCCCTGATACGGTTCCACTGCCCTCTATAGAAGCAATGTCACACTTGGCACGATCTACACATTACACATTTACCGATTTTAACACATATCTTTACACATGTCACTCACCTCTCATTCATTCTCTCATTCACACAAGGGCTCTATTTTCCTAATATGATTCTACAATTAACAGGGATCACATGTTCAGTAATTTGCATAAATCAAATCACACACACATGTCAAATTATTCCCACATTAAAATGCATTATTCACATTTTCGCATGGAAAATCATATTTCACTATATAGTTGTCCAAACAACCTGAAAATTTAACCACATGCTGATTTCGGGTTCATGACTTAACATACAAAATTCGGGATTTTTCTGACTCATGATGTAATTATAGACAATCAACATCAATTTTTCATATCATTCGTAATTCAATCCACCATGGTGCGTAACATGAAATTTCAGTTTAACAGGTCATAACCCTGAACCCAATATACACAACACCACAGGAATTTCCCTGAGATTTATTTCACCACACACGATTTACTGAAGATTCTACAACCCTACGCATGGTTTTCTAATTTCATTTCATAAAATTCAATAAATCAGATGAGCATGGAGAAATTCCCAAAAATTCAGAGCATGGACTGATTCACCCATTCTCAGTTTAGCAAAAATTAGGGCATCCAATTCCACATGAATTGCACAAACGGTAACAAACATGGTCTAAGTCTCATCATGCATATATCTCCATAAATAAACCATTTATGCAAATCATAGAAATACAAGGCCTTATCACACATTCAAACATTCATATTAGATAGCATAATAGGTTTACCATATATCCTCATCGCAAAACACATCGAAATTAATCATATAGAAGGGCAGAACAGTTCACTGTTCTGTCCTCTAGAACTTAACGGCAAGCGATGGCCATTAATGGAGGTTAACGGCACAATCGATGGACGTTAAGGAGGATCTTGACGGCAGCAGATGTTGCCGTCAAGTTCAGGTCTGTGCAAAATATAGACCCGAGCTCCAAAGATGAGGTGAATTAGGGGATCTAGGATACGAGGGAAAATGCACAAAAATGATAAAACCTTCTAGACACCTACATGAATGTTATGGGTAGGGTACTTACCTCTAGAAAATACTCCAGACGGATCTAAAGCTTGGTGAAGCTCTCCTCGGGCAGTCCCAAGAAGCTCCCAAGAAGTCTTCACGCCGGGTTCTAGGACGAAGATGACTCCAAGATGAGGTCGGGGAAGCCTCCTCCTTCACTTCAGCTAGCTCCTTGTCATGGTAGATGGCCAGGAACAGCTTCAGAAGGTCGGATTTAAGCTTGCAAAGGGTGGGGTTTTCTCACAGTTTTCTCTAGGGTTTTTCTTCTCCTTCTTCATCTCTTGCAAAGAGAGACAAGAGAGGGCTGTTGGGGTTGCAAAAGGCTTGGTAAATAGGAGAGGCGGATCTCCTTTCACGCAGGCTTGACAAGAAGGCCTTTCAGACCGTTGGGGACAGCTCTCCAATGGTTGGGGTAGCTTGTTCCCGGGATTTCCGGCTCTGCAACGCATGCAAGCCAGTGATATTGACGTCCACATCGGTGGCCGCCTATGTAAATTTTAACGTCAAATGATGCTGACGTTGACATGCATAGACGTCCACTAGGTTGACGCCAACTGGCCCTTCGGCCAGAAGTCAAAACACACAGGAAACCATGCATAACCTATACATATATACATGCATTATGTATACTATCACGTACATGCTACCATCATACCATTCATACATTATTCACATCTAATATAAACATGCATACATAATTTATACTAGACTAATACATACGTAGATATACACATACACACATACACAAGCATGAAGTATCTATACGGAATATAATAATGCAACGAAATTCGAGGGCCTTACACTTCTGCTGTTTACTCCCCCTGAGCAGGAGCATCTTCCACTATAGTCGTTGCAATGTGGCCTGGTGCCACAACATCTAGTGCTACTGATTCACTGAACCTCTCAGGCTCCCCTTGAATGCTAGAAATGGATTCCAGCACATCTCTAAGAATATATGCCACAATAGTGGTGGGGTTTAGTTCTTCCGAGGTTCCTACAATGGCATAATATTCTCTGGAGGAATTTCTTCAATTAGGTTGCCAGTGACCACGGATTCTTCTACTCTGGCCTCTGCTGCTACTGATTGTTCTACTGCTGCTGGAGTTACTGTTTCTTCTGCTAGTGCTTCTGCTGATTAAGGTTCATCCTGAACTAATGGAATATGTTCCTGCTGTTCTGGAATACTTGGTACTGCTACTCTAGCTTCCTCTGCTGGTACTGCTACTGGTGCTGCTGCTGCTGATTCCTCTTGAACCATTGGGACTACTGCTGCTACAGCTGCTTCTCCTACCTCTTCCTGGACTTCTTGGACTTCGCCAATGATGGCCTCACCCTCAGCCACTGAGGTCTTAGTCCATAAGCCGTTTACAACTGAAAATCCACTCTTCCTAAATTTCTGCTACGGATAGCCTGCCCCATCTTCTCTGCTACTTCTCCAGACAAGTTAATGCCAAAATGTTGAAAGATCTTGGTGAGCAGATGAGCATAAGGCAGGGACACATTCAATTGTTCTTCATGTCCCAAACTTGAGCATGAGCAAACTTCATTCGCTCCAAGATAACCTCGGCCATGTTAATCTCCTGGTTCTGATTGCCCAGTACATCATGTCTGAGTCCGCCTTTGCACAGGTCGAAAACGTGGCACTCATAGGGACCAAGATTTGATAGATTATGAAATGCAATAGGCGATTAAACGCATTCATTTGGTTTATGTCCAATTTCCCAACCTTCAGTCGGAACTCAGGACCTACAATCTCTAACCCCTTCGCCTGAATGTCCACAGTGTGGACTCCACTGTGACCGGTGGTGCAAAGTCCAAATAAAGATTCCAAGAGCTCATAAGTGATCGTACTCTGGGTACCTTTGACAGATGATGTCAAGGACCTGTCCTCCTCCATCTTTAGGCACACATAGAATGCTTTGACGAGGTCTGGGTAACTTACCTCTGATAGGGTCGCCAGCTTCGACCACTTCATCCTCTCCATAGCAACAATCACATTCCCCATGCCATTCTTCTGCAAATCTGCAATATCTATAGCTTTGTTTCCACAGAGCTTTGCCATCACAGAGGTGAACCTTTCTTGCTGAATTCTATGAGGAACTCAGCTCCATAGCCCCCGACGCTGCCAGAAACAACAGATGCGGCCATGGATTTGAACGGGAAGGTTCTGGAGGATTGTGATGAGGAAAAGAACAGAAGCCCTCAAGAAATTTCTCGCAGGAAGGAGTTTGGAGCTTCAAATCTCAGAGAGACAATGCCGAAGTCGATAGGGTATCTGTAACGTCGCGTGCCTTTCGGATCCATGTGGATCGTGTGTATTGTGGTTGTGGCGGCCGTTGTAAGGCCAGTGTCAGTCGGTTGTGTGGAATGCATGGTGTGGATGTGTGATTTGAGCAGGTGAAGAGCAGGGTCGGTCCTGAGATGAAATAGGACCTGCTGCTGTTCAGTTGAAATTGGCGGCCAGGGGTGGCCGTTGACTGGTTGGCGTCCAGGTAAGTGGACGTTTAGTGCATGAACTTGGCGGCAGTAGATGAGGACGCTAAGGGTGGCGGTTGCTGTTGGCGACAGAGGGGTTGACGCCAACCTGGGAATGGTGCAGGTTATAGGGTCACCCGAGAGCAGGTTTCTTACCTGGTTCTCTCCCCGTCTTGCCCCAGCTTCGCGTCCCGGTGTTTCTAAGGCTTCCAACAGGTATCGAAGGGTAGTTGGACGATCGTAGAACACGCGGCATCGCTGAATTGCGCGGGGAAACGTCGCGGCGTGGTGCAATTCCCGTAGGAGCTCGCGGAGGGCTTGGCGTGAACTGGGGGTTGCGGGAGATTCTAACGCGTTCGGAGGTAGGGGACGAACCCTGGTAGTTCTATAGAAACATTAAAATTCATCATAACCACCAGAATTAACATGATAATGCATGTTGAATCAAGTGGCACCATATGGGATAATGGGTGGTTTGAGTAGTTTAATGCACGAAGCATGTTATAATGGGTTATATGGGGTATAGCATGCTAAAGGAATTGCATTTGCATGTTTCTCAGTAGTTAGAACAGTTAGAAAGCCCGTAGAGCCGGATTAGGGTTTCTGCAGGGTTTATGGCCGGAGAACTTGGCGTCAAGATCGCTTGTCGCCAAGCTCCTTAGCCATGATGTTAACGGCCAGGTCCCTTGCCGTTGACTTGGTATAAGCGGCAATCGATGTTGCCGTCAGCATGTGTGTGAACAGAAACAGTTAATTACGGCTTTTATCGATAATGCATGTGTGTTAAAGCATGAGGTGCACTGAGTGCACTTGGTTCTCGTGTTTAGCATACAAGGTATGCAGTTAGTTGTTTACTTCAGTGACTGCGCGTTGTTTACGCGAGTCAGTTGGGTTCACGTGTAGTGGACCGTGGTTACTTGTGGTTTACGTGAGGTTTCACGTGGTTGTGTGTGACGTGCACGTGGTTCTGTGTACGTGCGCGAGTAGTACGACGCCTACCGTGGTTACCTCTCCAGTTGGGTGCCCCAGGTTCTTTGTGAGCCAGGCTGTTAGCTCGGGGCTTTGTCCCGGTACTTGTGTGTACCGTCGAGGTCTGTGTCGTCTGACCTGGACACCCTCACTCTGTGTTTGAGTTGTACGTCCGGTTGAGGGAAAGACGACAGTGGGACAGTGACACTTGAGTTGTTTTTAGTCACTTGTAGCGCGCTCGTAGTTGGGGGTACGGACACCAGTAGTCGACACTGGTCCCTAGCTAGTCCTTTTCCAGTGCCTCACTCTAGCGAGCCCAGGCCAGGGTCTCTGGAGGTGTCAGGCATGGGCCTGTGACCGTGTGGTCTGCAGGTAGTGGTGTTTAGTTGGTCTCCACAGTTGCTTGACCTTTTTACGTGAGCGGCAGCTGGACCTTTCGTCCGTGGCTGCGAGACTGAGAGGTAGACCTATGTTAGTTGTCCGAGTCAGTCTTTGATGTCGCGAACCAGTTCACGTGGCTCGTGTTGGCTGTCTCTACTTTAGCTTGTACACCTGTACTGGTTTGCCGTTTAATTATTACTGTTGTTTCTCGTAGTCGGCAGACGGTCAGTACTTTTACAGCTTTACTTACTGCTTAGCTGTTATATAAATTGTTGGTATTGTTTACTATTCGTACTCATGGTGTTTGTTTGCTCGGTTTTGGGGGAGTTCCCTACTGAGCCAGTGACTAGAGAGGCTCACCCCTACCCCCACAGGTGAGAGCGAGGAGGACGTTTCTCGTCTGACGTCCAGTTCCAGACCGCGTCGTAGCGGTGCAGGGTCAGCACCTCCAGCAAAGTAGCTCCAGCAGTGTAGTTTAGTTAGTTGTTTACTTTCTTCAGTTGTACCTCGGGGTATGCCCCAGGCTCTTGTACTCTTTTTAATTTTTGTGGAAATTTGGCTATGTAAATCTGTGAAATATATATTGAAATGTGATGTGTTCCTTTATGTTTACACGGACTGTGGTTTGGTATCCTTGCGAGGCTTCGGCCCATTCGCGGGAGGCGGACTCGGATCAAGTACGTTATCGGTTTAACGGGATTGCCGAGGCGATCCATCACAGTTGGTATCAGAGCAAGGTCCGTGTTAAAATAGGGAATTAGAAAGATACATAGCCTTATTTCGGTCATTATACACTGCTGGTAGGGACCCTGGTTTTTGATCATTGTGGTTTTGATTTTTGTCTGGTGTTTTGTGTATGTAGAAATTTCTGAAATGGCTGATAGGAGAGATTGGGGTGGTGGAGGAGATGATCCGGAGGAAAGCACCCAGCGTATGATAAAGAGGATTTGGGAAAGCCTCACGGATATTCGGGCTAGAATGGATCAGCAGGCGCCAATACCACCGGTTGTAATGCCACCTGGGGATGGAGAGGCAGTACCTGTAGCTCCAGTTTCGCCGAGAGTGGAAGTACCTTTTGTAGTAACTGTGCCACCACCACCACCAGTGTTGATAACAGAAGAACCAGTGATGCAGGTGGAAAATCTGAGATTGCAGCCGCCTACTTATTCAGGAGGGCCGAATCCAGATACAGCTGAGCACTGGGTTCATGAAATAGAAAGAGTTTTTGCAACTATGAGGTGTCCGGCAGCAGATAGAGTGGTATTAGCTGCTTATCAGTGAGAGGTTTTGCCTTGGAATGGTGGCGATTGAAAATGCAAACCACTTTTGCAGGCAGGACGGAAGAAGCTATCACTTGGCTGGAGTTTCTTGATGTGTTCAATGATACATCTTTCCGATCCAAGTGCAGCAAGTAAAAAGAGAGCAATTCCGAACTCTCCAGCAAGGTAACTCTTCAGTCTTAGAGTACCAGATGAGATTTATGGCACTTAGCCGTATGCGCCATATGTGGTTTCAGATAATAACATGATGTGGTTGAGTGAGATTTTATCCGAGGTTTGAGTGGAATTGCAGGATGCGATAGTACCTCTCATGTGCAAGACAGTGGAAGAGGCAGCGCAGAGGGCAGCTACCTTGGAGAGGTCTATCCGGACTCGCCAGACAGGTGAGTCAGGAGGTTCAGGTAGTTTCCGGCTACCGCAGCAGACAGTAGGTGCGGCAAGGGCAAGGCACCAGCAGGACCTTCTTCATATGGTTTCAGGAAATGGGGCCAGAAATTAAAGCAAGCATTAAAGGCAAAGGAAGAGGATGGGGAGGTCGTCAGCAGTTGCAGCAAGGCCGTGGTAGGCCTGAGGTGGAGGAGTCGCAGCAGAGTACTGCCAGGCAGCCTATTGTTCCTCCAGGGTATAGATGTTATAATTGCAATCAGCCGGGACATTTGATCCGCAATTGTCCCTATGCAAGAGAATATGGGTATGGTAGAGGTGTGCAGCAGCAGCAGCCTCAGCAGTTCCAGCAGCCACAGGCAGGTCGTGGCAGAGGAGCACCGCAGCAGCGAGGGAGAGGCCGGGTTATGGCTATCACCCGAGCCCAGGCAGAGGCGTCAAATATGATAGAAGGTACTTTACCTCTTTATGAATATTCAGCAAGAGTCTTATTTGATTCGGGTGCCTCTCATTCTTTTATTTCCGAAGAATTTCTGGATTGCATAGCTCATCCCTTAGAAGAGAGGTCTTGTGAGTTAGTGGTGGAGTTCCTTCAGGTGAGTTTCTTGCTCACTTCGAGCTATATAGATGAAGCTCTTGTTATGATTGAAGGGAACCAGATGCCGGGTCGGTTATATGCCCTGCAATTGTCAGATTATGATATCATTCTGGGTATGGATTGGCTTGAAATGTATGGAGCAATGTTAGATTGCAGAAAGAAAAGGATCAGATTTTGTCATCCTAATGGTGCAGTGTTTGAATATCAAGGTATGCCTTTTTATACCTCCAAGTTTCTAATTTCTGCAATTAAAGCTAGAAAGTTGATAAATGATGGGTGTGTGGCCTATTTAGCCTCGGTAGTTTGGTAGAGGCCAGTCAGTCAATAGAAGCATTTCCCGTGGTTAGGGAATTTGCTGATATTTTTCCGGAAGATTTGCCTGGTTTAGCTCCACACAGAGAGGTGGACTTTTCTATTGAGTTGCTGCCAGGTACCATGCCGATTTCTAAAGCTCCATATCGGATGGCACCAGCAGAACTTAAAGAATTGAAAAAGCAATTAGAAGAATTGTTGCAAAAGGTTTTATTAGACCGAGTCATTCCCCGTGGGGAGCACCGTTTATTTGTGAAAAAGAGATGGAAGTTTTCGGATGTGCATTGATTATAGAAAATTGAATGATGTGACCATCAAGAATAAGAATACCCGTTGCCGAGGATAGATGATTTATTTGATCAGTTGCAATCAGCAAAGGTGTTTTCTAAGATTGATTTGAGTCCGGGTACCATCAGTTGAGAATTAAAGAGGAGGAATAGATAAGACAGCGTTCAGAACCAGATATGGTCACTATGAGTTTGTGGTAATGCCTTTTGGGTTAACTAATGCTCCTGCGGTTTTATGGATCTGATGAATAGAATTTTTCATCCATATTTAGATCAATTCATTGTGGTCTTTATTGATGATATTCTAATTTATTCAGCATCTGAAGAGGAGCATGCAGCTCATTTGAGGTTTACCCTGCAGTTGTTAAGAGATAACCAGCGTTTTGCTAAATTCAGTAAGTGTGAATTCTGGTTGAGGAAATTCAGTTCTGGGTCATGTTATCTCAGCTAGAGGAGTAGCAGTGGACCGAGTAAAGTGGAAGCTGTGTCAAGATGGGAAGTGCCTAAGACAATAACTGAGATTAGAAGTTTTCTTGGATTAGCATGTTATTATTGACTCTTCATTCAAGATTTTTCTAAGATTGCAGCACCTATGACTAAGTTAACCAGGAAAGGAGTGCCTTTTGTGTGGTCCGGTGAATGTCAGAGAAGTTTCATGAAATTAAAGAAGAGACTTACATCAGTACCTATATTGACATTACCGTCAGGGAGTGGTGGTTTTGTGCTGTATACTGATGCTTCAAGGAAAGGTCTTGGCGCAGTGCTTATGCAGCATGGTAAAGTGATAGCTTATGCGTCCAGGCAATTGAAACCAGCAGAAAAGAATTACCCCACTCATGATTTAGAATTGCAGCAGTTTGTTTGCCTAAAAATGTGGAGACATTATCTGTATGGCGAGAGATTTGAGATTTTTACAGATCATAAAAGCTTGAAGTATATCTTCTCACAAAAAGATTTGAATCTTCGCCAGTGTAGATGGATCGAGTATTTAAAGGATCCATGATTTCAGTTTGGCTTACCTCCGGGTAAGGCCAATGTTGTAGCTGATGCCTTGAGCAGAAAGCATATATGAATCTGATGATGATTAAAGAATGGAAGTTATATGAAGAGGTAGCAGAGAATTCCTTGTATGTGCCCAGCAGTCAGCGACGAGCAATTTTAGCTGCTAGTGCTGTAGAGCCGTCGTTATATTGGCAGATCATTGAAGCTCAGAGAGCAAATGCAAATTTAGCCAAGATTGTAAAATGGAAGGAGTTTCTATTGATGATAATTGTGTGGGCAGGCTTCGAGGCAGTTGTTGTTCCTGCAGAAGGGAAGTGAAGCAGCGAGTTCTGGAAGAGGCTCATAAATCTAGGTACACTATTCATCCAAGTAGTACTAAAATGTACCATGATTTAAGAAAGCATTTTTGGTGGCCTCATATGAAGAGAGAAATAGCGGAATTTGTTGCAAGGTGTGCTATCTGTCAGCAAATTAAAGCAGAGCATCAGAAGCCTGGAGGTCTATTGCAACCATTACCTATTCCACAGTGGAAGTGGGATGATATTGCAATTGACTTTGTGGCAGGTTTACCAAGGTCGAGTTCCGGGCATAATGGAATATGGGTGTTTGTTGACAGATTGACTAAGGTGTGCAGATTAGTGGCAGTGAGTATGTCTTGGACAGTGGACAGATTGACAAATATTTATGTTGAAAGAATTGTTCCACTGCATGGTATTCCGAAGACTATTGTATCTGATAGAGATCCAAGATTTACTTCTAGTTTTTGGAGAAGTCTGCAGAAAGTAATTGTTCTGAATGAAGTATAGCTCTGCTATCATCCCCAGACGATGGTCAGACAGAGAGGACTATCCAGACGATTGAAGATATGTTGCGAGCTTGTTGCTTGGTTTGGGGAGGTAGTTGGGAGCATCATTTGGGAATGGTTGAGTTTGCCTACAATAATAGTTATCATTCCAGTCTTAGGATGGCACCGTATGAAGCTTTATATGGAAGGCCATGTAGAACCCCATTGAACTGGCATGAAGTAGGAGAAAGACAGTTAGTGGGTCCTGAATTGATTCAGCAAACCACTGAAGTAGTGAAGCTTATTAAGGAAAAATTGCAGGCAGCTCAAAGTAGGCAGAAAAGTTATGCAGATGTGCGGAGGAGACCACTTCAGTTTGAGGTGGGAGACTTTGTTTTTCTGAAAATTTCCCCGAGTAAAGGTATTATGAGATTTGGCAAGTCTGGGAAGTTGAGTCCAAGGTATGTGGGACCCTTCCAGGTGATTGAAAGAATTGGGGAAGCAGCTTATAGGCTGGATTTGCCAGCTGATTTTGCAGATGTGCATGATATTTTCCATGTCTCTATGTTAAGAAAGTGTATTGAAGATCCAGCTCAAATAATTAGATATCAAGGTGGTGACCTGAGGCCGGACATGACTATGCCAGAGTATCCGGTACAGATCACAGATCGAAAGATGAAAAAGCTAAGGAATAAAGAAATTGAACTAGTTAAAGTGAGATGGGAAAATAGGTTGGGAGGTGAGGATACCTGGGAGTTGGCCGCGGAAATGGCTAAAGGGTATCCCTATCTGTTTGAGTAAGCTTGTGTACTTTCTTTTTAGATGATAGTACTTGTAAAGGTGTGTATGTATAAGTTGTTTAACTTTGAATTGTATTATGAATTTCGAGGTCGAAATTTTCTTTTTAGATGATAGTAATGTAACGTCGTGTGCCTTTCGGATCCATGCGGATCGTGTGTATTGTGGTTGTGGCGGCCGTTGTGAGGCCAGTGTGAGTCGGTTGTGTGGAATGCATGGTGTGGATGTGTGATTTGAGCAGGTGAAGAGCAGGGTCGGTCCTGAGATGAAACAGACCTGCTACTGTTCAGTTGAAATTGGCGCCAGGGGTGGCCGTTGACTGGTTGGCGTCCAGGTAAGTGGACGTTTAGTGCATGAACTTGGCGGCAGTAGATGAGGACGCTAAGGGTGGCGGTGCTGTTGGCGACAGAGGGGTTGACGCCACCTGGAATGGTGCAGGTTTATAGGTCACCCGAGAGCAGGTTTCTTACCTGGTTCTCTCCCCCTCTTGCCCCAGCTTCGCGTCCCGGTGTTTCTAAGGCTTCCAACAGGTATCGAAGGGTAGTTGGACGATCGTAGAACGTGCGACATCGCTGAATTGCGCGGGGAAACGTCGCGGCGTGGTGCAATTCCCGTAGGAGCTCGCGGAGGGCTCGACGTGAACCGGGGGATTGCGGGAGATTCTAGCGCGTTCGGAGGTAGGGGACGAACCCGGGTAGTTCTATAGAAACATGAAAATTCATCATAACCACCAGAATTAACATGATAATGCATGTTTGAATCAAATGGCACCATATGGGATAATGGTGGTTTGAGTAGTTTAATGCACGAAGCATGTTATAATGGGTTATTGGGTATTAGCATGCTAAAGGAATTGCATTGCATGTTTCTCAGTAGTTAGAACAGTTAGAAAGCCCGCAGAGCCGGATTAGGGTTTCTGCAGGGTTTATGGCCAGAGAACTTGCGTCAAGATCGCTTGTCGCCAAGCTCCTTAGCCATGATGTTAACGGCCAGGTCCCTTGCCGTTGACTTGGTATAAGCGGCAATCGATGTTGCCGTCGGCATGTGTGTGAACAGAAACAGTTATTATGGCTTTTATTGATAATGCATGTGTGTTAACGCATGAGGTGCACTGAGTGCATTTGGTTCTCGTGTTTAGCATACAAGGTATGCAGTTAGTTGTTTACTTCAGTGACTGCGCGTTGTTTACGCGAGTTAGTTGGGTTCATGTGTAGTGGACCGTGGTTACTTGTAGTTTACGTGAGGTTTCACGTGGTTTGTGTGTGACGTGCACGTGGTTCTGTGTACGTGGCGAGTAGTACGACGTTCTACCGTGGTTACCTCTCCTTGGGTGCCCCAGGTTCTTTGTAGCCAGGCTGTTAGCTCGGGGCTTTGTCCCGGTACTTGTGTTGTACCGTCGAGGTCTGTGTCGTCTGACCTGGACACCCTCACTCTGTGTTTGAGTTGTACGTCCGGCTGAGGGAAAGATGACAGTGACAGTGAACTGAGCTGTTTTTAGTCACTGTAGCGCGCTCGTAGTTGGGGGTACGGACACCAGTAGTCGACACTGGTCCCAGCTAGTCCTTTTCCAGTGCCTCACTCTAGCGAGCCCAGGCCAGGGTCTCTGGAGGTGTCAGGCATGGGCCTGTGACCGTGTGGTCTGCAGGTAGTGGTGTTTAGTTGGTCTCCACAGTTGCTTGACCTTTTTACGTGGAGCGGCAGCTGGACCTTTCGTCCGTGGCTGCGAGACTGAGAGGTAGACATGTGTTAGTGTTCGAGTCAGTCTCTGGTGTCGCGAACCAGTTCACGTGGCTCGTGTTGGCTGTCTCTACTTTAGCTTGTACACCTTACTGGTTTGCCGTTTAATTATTACTGTTGTTTCTCGTAGTGGCAGACGGTAAGTACTTTTACAGCTTTACTTACCTGCTTAGCTGTTATATAATTGTTGGTATTGTTTACTATTCGTACTCGTGGTGTTTGTTTTGCTCGGTTTTGGGGGAGTTCCCTACTGAGCCAGTGACTAGAGAGGCTCACCCCTACCCCCACAGGTGAGAGCGAGGAGGACGTTTCTCGTCCGACGTCCAGTTCCGGACCGCGTCGTAGCGGTGCAGGTCAGCACCTCCAGCAGAGTAGCTCCAGCAGTGTAGTTTAGTTAGTTGTTTACTTTCTTCAGTTGTACCTCGGGGTATGCCCCAGGCTCTTGTACCTCTTTTTAATGTTTGTGGAAATTTGGCTATGTAAATCTGTGAAATATATATATGAAATGTGATGTGTTCCTTTGTGTTTACACGGACTGTGGTTTGGTATCCCTTGCGAGCTTCGGCCCGTTCGCGGAGGTGGACTCGGATCAAGTACGTTATCGGTTTAACGGGCTTGGCCGAGGCAATCCGTCACAGTATCGCCTCAGGCAGGTGGAGGGAGATGAAGGCGGGATGTGAATCGATGCCACATAGATTTTGGGATATATCAAAAGAGTAAAGTAACTTTTCAAAAACGGAGGTGGTATGATGGCAGAAAAGGACAAAATGACTAGTTCGATGGAAATAAATTCTTTTAAAATTACGAACCGTCAAGGATATTTAAATAAGAGACAAATTTGGAATTTACTTAAATTCAAGGAGGAAAAATAATTGATATTCTGAATATTAATATCTCAATTTTATACAGATGATTCTTTCACAATTTACACATGCCTAATTCCCTTCTAAGAGAAGTAAATCTCTCTTCATGTAAGGCCTTGGTGAAGGTATCTGCTAACTGATTATTAGTATCAATGAATGAAATATCTATGTTACCATTAGCTACATGATCACGAATAAAATGATATCTAACCTCAATGTGCTTAGTCCTTGAATGTTGTACTGGATTCTTGGTTAGATTTATTGCACTGGTGTTGTCGCATAATAGGGGAATTGTCTTGATCTGGAGTCCATAATCCTCAAGTTGTTGCTTAATCCATAGGAGTTGTGTACAACAACTTCCAGCAGCTACGTACTCATCTTCTGCTGTAGATAATGCCACTGAATTTTGTTTCTTTGAGAACCATGAGATCAGACATCCTGCAAGAAATTGACAGCAGCCACTGGTGCTTTTTCTATCTATTTTGCATCCAGCGTAGTCAGCATCAGTAACCTACTAAGTTGATTTACATGACTTTGGATACCATAAACCTAAATCATAGGTTTAGCTAAATATCTAAAATTCTTTTGACACTAATTAAATGGATTCTTTAGGGTCTCCTGATACCTACAACACATGCATACACTAAACAGTATGTCAGGTCTACTGGCAGTTAAATATAGTAGTGAACCTATCATACCTCTGTAGATCTTTGGTTTACTTTCTTACCATCCTTATCACTGTCCATTCTTGTTGATGTGCTCATGGCGTTGACAGTGGCTTGCTATTTTCGAATCCAATTTCTTTAGCACTCCTTGTGTACTTGGCTTGACAGATGTGAGTTCCTTCCTTTCCTTGTTTGATTTGCAATCCAAGGAAGTAGTTGAGCTCCCCATCATGCTCATCTCGAATTCTCCCTGCATGAGCTTTTCAAAATACTTACAAAGGGATTCATCAGTAGAACCAAATATTATATCATCAACATATATTTGAACAAACATAATATGTTTGACTTTAGACTTAACAATAATGTACTATCTACTTGACCTCTAATGAAACCATGGTTTAATAGAAATGCACTTAAACGTCATATCATGCTCTTGGTGCTTGTTTTAATCCATATAATGCTTTGTGCAACTTAAATACATGATTCGGAAATCAATGTCATCAAAACCTGGAGGTTGTTCTACATAAACTTTCTCCTTAATAAAACCATTTAGAAAAGCTGATTTAACATCTATTTGAAATAATTTCAAATCTAATGCGGATGCATATGCAAGTAGAATCCTAATAGCCTCAAGTCTACCTACAAGTGCATAGGTTTCATCAAAATCTATGCCTTCCTCTTGGGAACAGCCTTGAGCTACCAATCTGGCCTTGTTTCTTATGATCACACCAGCTTCATTCAATTTATTTCTGAACACCCATTTGGTGTCAATCACTAGATGATCTGATGGTCTAAGAACAAGTGACCATACATGGTTTCTCTTGAACTGATTCAGTTTCTTGCATGGATAAAATACAAGATTCATCAGTGAGAGCTTCATTAACTGTCCTAGACTCTATTTGCCAAACAAAAGGTAAATAGTCACATGGAATTACATTACCTCTTGTCCTTACCCCACAGATAGATCACCAATGATGTTTTCTGGGGTGATCTTTCTTATATCTTCATTCCTTTGGAAGATTTTCATGTGAAATGTCCTTTTGTTGCAGGTCTTCCAGAGGTGGATCTTCCTTGTCCTCGATAGATGGTTTCTTTAATTTCTTGGACATTTTTCTGCATCATCAATATCACTATCTTCTTCCTCTCTCAAGGAAGGGTTAGTTTCATCAAAATGATGTGTACTGATTGTTCAATTAATAAGTACGCTTATTAAATACTCTATAGCCTTTAGGTTTAGAAGCATACCCCATGAATATACCTTCATCTGATTTGCATCTAACATACCAATGTCTCTTTTGCCGTTGTTGTGGATGAAACATGGACATCTGAATGTCCTGAAGTGACTGATCTTCGGCTTCTTTCCCTGTACAGTTCATAT
The DNA here is from genome assembly GCA_014218235.1 of Colocasia esculenta. Classification (NCBI taxonomy): domain Eukaryota; kingdom Viridiplantae; phylum Streptophyta; class Magnoliopsida; order Alismatales; family Araceae; genus Colocasia; species Colocasia esculenta. The sequence goes on from CM024763.1 coordinate 111,024,488, forward strand.
GTTGTTTTCTTCAAGAGGCCTGATCATCACTCTGTTGATAATGTAACATGCCGTGTTGACTGCTTCAGCCCAAAAATACCTTGGCAAATCATATTCTGATAGCATTGTCCTTGCCATATCCAATAGGGTTCTGTTCTTCCTCTCAGCAACTCCTTTTATTGTGGTGTCCTTGGTGCTGAGAAATTGTGCTCTATCCCTTGGTCATCACAGAACTTGACAAATTTCTCATTTTGGAATTCTCCTCCATGATCTGACCGGATTCCAACAATGCTAAACCTTTTGTCTGTCTGTACCTTCTTGCTGAAGCTTACAAACTGTCAAATGTATCATCTTGTGCTCCAAGAAGGATATCCAAGTGAATCTGGAGTAATCGTCTACAATGACAAATCTAAAATTCTTTTCTCCAAGATTTGTGGTCCTCATTGGCCCAAATAAGTCCATATGAAGGAGTTCTAAGGGTTTAGAGTTGTTACCACAGTTTTTGACTTGAAGGATGACTTGGTGTGATTTCCTTTGCACATGGTCCGCAGACACCATCCAACCTTGTGCAGACTTTAGGTAGACCTTCCACCAGCTTCTCTTGATCAGCTTTCCATGCCATCTAGGCTGCAGGCCCAATCTTCTATGCCATAGCTCAGTTGACTGCTCTTTGCTTGTGGCCAGACAGATATCCTGATCTTTTAGTTCTTCTAGGTAAAGCACGACAGGTTCTTTTCTCTGTTGGCTTCAAAAATGACTGCTCCATCCTTCATAATGCTATACTTGGATTCTTGAAATCTGATATGATAACCTTTATCGCACAGCTGACTGATACTGATGAGGTTGTGCTTCAGTCCTTTAACACATAGTACATCCGCAATGACTGCCTACTGAACCACTGCCTATTACAGTCTCTTTTCCATTATCTCCATAGGTGACTGTGCCTTCTTCGCTTCTAGATGGGAAATAGTCTTCTGTTCCCTGACATGTGCCTTGAGCATCTATTATCCAAGTACTACTTGATGCTCGAAGATTTCCCTGAAATAAAGACACTAGACTTTAGGTACCCAAGTTCCTTTGGGTCCTGGTTGGTTAGTGTCATCATTTTTCTTTTTGATTACCCATATTTTATGTTTAGTAGGACATGATACTTTAATATGACCTAGCTTATTGCAATGACTATAGCAAGACATCTTAGTTACTTTTTCAGTTGGTATGTATTCAAGGTTCGCCTTGTATGTTTGTCTTGTTCAGGTACAAATTTAGGTGTAGGATATTTTAGGATAAACTTTAGTTCTTTGTTATCGGGGTGTATAACCTAATCCATGTTTCTTTTTACCTGACTGTCTAGCACCTTTCAATATTAACCCAGTTTTACCGTTTGTAAATTTTCTAGAGTGCTTGATAATTTTTCATTTTCTGTGGTTAACGTGTTGACTTCTTGTTTTAAATTATTTACAGTTTCTTGATTTTCCAAATTTTCTAATTGTTCATTTTATTTTTCAAGTCGTCACACAGTAATTCATTTCTCCTTTTTAGTTCATTAATTTGTTTTTTTATTTGCTTATTTTCAAATTTTAAATCTGAATTAGTATTTTATAGGCATGCAATATTTTTCTTGCTTGCTTTTAGTAATTTAGATACTTCTCTATATTTACATATAGTTCATTGAAGGCTTCTTCTAAGTTATCTGAATCAGAATCATTACAAGAAGAAAATGATGAGTCTGAAGTTACTTTGTCTTCTGTGGCCCTGAAAGCCAAGTTGGCTTCTTCTTTTTCTTCATTGCTTGAGCTCGACTCACTGTCTGAGTCAATGTTGTTGTCCCAAGCCACTGCTATAGCTTTCTTCTTGAATCTTCTTGGTTTCTTGACTTTCCTTCTTTCTGTACTCAGATTCTTGAGCCTTGGACACTCTGCCTTGATATGTCCAAGATTCTTACATTCATAGCAATTGGCTCACCTTTCTTGATGTCCTTTGCTTCAGTTTTTTTGAAATCTTTGCCCTTTTTGAAGTAACGTCTTCCAGATTGATACTTTTTCTTTTTGGCTAAGATGTGTTGTAGTCTTCTTGATAATAATGCTTCTTCATCTTCACTGTTTTCACTACTGTCTTCGTTATCAAATTCTTCCTCAGAGTTATCTTCTGCTGCTTTGAGGGCATTGGTGTGCTTCTTTCTATTGATGATTCTCCCAATATTTCCATGTTTATCTCATGGGCCATGAGGGATCCAATGAGTTTCTCCAATGACATCATTTCAAGTCATTGGCTTCTTCTATAGCTGTTACCTTGGGAGTCCAGAAGATGGCAAAGATCTCAGAATCTTCCTTACCATGTCTCCCATTTCATAGATCTTTCCAAGACTAGCTAACCCATTCGTGATGTCTGTAAATATGCTAAACATTTGGGTTATTGACTCTCCTGGCTGCATCTGAAATCTTTCATACTGAGTCACCAGAATGTCTATTCTGGTTTCTTTTACTTTATCTCTGTGCCTTCGTAGTAATCCTCAGCTTTTCCCACATTTCCATGGCGGACTTGCAGGCGGAAATTCTATTGAATTCCTTCTTACTAAGGGCATAGCATAATATGCTCTTAGGTTTGCAGTTGAGAGAAATCTTCTTTTTATCATCCTTTGTCCAGTTGTCTCTGTTGTTTAGAATAAGTAGATCGCCTTCTTCTACTATGGACCATATTTGAAATCGAATCCTTGTAGGAAGTACTCCATCCTTGTTTTCCAGTATGTATAATCTTCACCATCGAACAGTGGTGGCCTGTTGACTGGCTGACCTTCAGAGTGACCTTGGGCAGCCATTTGATCTTTTCTCTTTAGATCGTTGGATCTTCTTTTTTGTCGAAGAGACTAGCTCTAATACCACTTGTTGCCCAGCTAGCAAGCCCAGAGGGGGGGTAAATGGGATTCTTAAAATTATTGAGAACCTAAAATCTGTTCACAAAATAGTCACACAAAAACCCTTCGATAGTTGTTAGTGTTAGTAAAGATAAACAGCAAACACACAAAGGCAATCACACTACACAAGGATTTATCTTGGTTCGGATCCCCTCTCCTTAGGAGTCCTACGTCCAGTTCTTGAGCAATATCTCAGGATTTCACTACCAAATGGTACAGTCCCCCTTATGGACCCTTACACACCCAACCGCAGCTGGTCTTCTCTTCACAACCTGAAGAGGAATGACAACACCCTAGATACCACCAGGTCTTCCTTCTACGTGAAGGGAAAGATCACAGGAATGAGGAAATGAAAACAAGCCCCTAGATCAAGCTTATACAATGCTAGATCTGAAGCTAAAACTGAGAAACAAGGATCTGCAGAATTGATCTCTCTCAGTACAAGAGGCTCTCTCAAGAATCTTCACTAATCTCAGAGAGCAAGAGCTAGAACGATTTGAGTGAAAAACTTGGCTCTTCAGTTTTCTCACAGAAGACTTGAAAAAATCGTTGTAAGCATGTCAATCTATTCAAGGTGGTCTTCTTCTGGAGCTTCAGCCTTCATTATATATCTTCTATTTGAAATTTGAACGTTGAAGTGTACGTTGTCTCTAAGCTTTTATTTACGTTAGACTGCATGTCACTGTAGAACAGTCTTTAGCTTTCCATGCATGCAATAGGAGAAAGGATCTTCTCTAATATCCGTTACCTTCTATATTATCCAACGTTGTATTGAGGTGCGCTGTCAGAGACCTGCACGCATTAAATGCTAAAACAATAGACAGCTAGGCTGTCTCTTGTTGTCAGTCACGTTAGAATGAATTTATATAAAAATAGAATTCCATTCTGTTCTTCTAAAAAGATGTTTACCAGAATAATCTTGAAAATAGAAGATATCGTTTTACATGTACTACAGTGATACATTTAGTCGCAATAAATGCATGGTTGTCAAAAAGATATACATGAAGATTTTGACTGCTCAACGTATTCCAAAATGAGTTCAAATATCAAATGTTATATTCCATGAAATCGTTACATGCATGACTTATGAAATCATTATGCAAAGGAGTTGTTATCCATGTAAATCGTTGTGCACTCATAAGCAAACCGATGCACATACATATCGTTATGCATTAATAACCAAATCGTTGTAGAGACAATCGTATAATATTATCAGCAAGTTGTCAGAGACAAACCGATGTGGGCAAATCGTTGTTTGTTGTATCGGATCGTTACAGCGACTAAGTCGTATGTAACTAAACGAATTGTTATAATGACAGAGTCGTTGTGTAACTTATCGAATCGTTACAAGGATCAAGTCGTTATGAGACTTAACGAATCGTTGTGAAACCGAAATCGTTGTGAGTGCAAATCGTTGTGCTCACTTAAGAAATCATTGTGAGAGCAAATCATTGTTCTCACTTAAGAAATCGTTGTGAGAGAAAATCGTTGTTCTCACTTAAGAAATCGTTGTGAGAGCAAATCGTTGTTTTCACTTAAGAAATCGATGTGAGAGCAAATCGTTGTTCTCACTTAGAAATCGATGCGATATTCAAATCGTTATGGACCAAGTCGCTATATTTTCTGAGCAAATCGTTGTGAGATCGATGTGATCACTTAGCGAATCGTTATAGAAGCAAATCGTTATGCTTTCTTAGTGAATTGTTGTGAAATCGATGTAATCACTTAGCGAATGGTTATGGAGCAAATCATTGCGATTGCGACTGCAATAGAATAGCAATGACTTATGAAATCGTTATAGAACCAAAATGATGTGAATGAGGAAATCGTTATGATTCTAAGGAAATCGTTATAACAACTAGAGAGTCGATGTGTACTTAGAAAATTATATGCTTTGGACTGTAAATGTTAGTAGAAGATACTTACCAGTTTAGCTTGTTATTCCTTGTTTGATTTCCTGTACTCAAATCTCATAGAAATATGTTAGATTAATTTATTATAGTTTTGTTAATCACCAAAATAATATGTAATAATTTAAATTACATGGGGATAAACTGATCATCAATCTCCCCCTTTTTGGTGATGACAAAACTTAACAATAAGCATAGATGATCTAAAATGAATCTAAACGAAGAAGTACTATATTTCTCCCCCCTTTTTGTCATTAAGCAAAAAAAGATATAAGAGAGACAAAGAAGAGAGAAAAGAATAAGAGAACAGGGATCATTTTATTCAATTTTGACTGGGTACAGGAAGATAGAAAGCAGGAGACAAAAGAGAGGCATAATGAGAAATGACTTCCCAAGCCTTTTCTTCCTGCTTCTCAAAGTACAGCCTAAAAACCCCGGTTCTAGAGATAGGAAGGTCTCATGGTAGGAGCCATCCTAGCAAGATGACGAACCAGCTGCTCATCTAAGAACTGAGCATACCAATCTCGATCAACAGAAACTTTAAAGAAGGGAATCTTCCCAAAACTGGTACAGGCGAGGAACTGATCCATAGAGACTGGATAGAAAAGCTCCTGGTGCTTCATTCTAGCTGCATGGCCACATACACCATATACCTTTCAACCCATGTTTGATAAGGATCATGAACAGAAGAATGGAGTTCATGTTCAGAAAGGTGGCAACAGAAAGTGGAGGTTTACCTTCCTTGGCCTGAGATACATTCAGATCGTAAGCTGCTGAGTAGATAGGGGATAGAATCTAGCCCATTATGAAGGAGAGAGTCTTTCACATTCAGACAAAAGAGGGGCGAGGACATCAGCATTGACATGGCCCTGGTGATATTTTTTGAACAAGAATCTTTGAAAGGCGACCAGATGACCCTTCTGCACTTTAATTCTTCCATAACTCTAGCTAAACGCTCAAATAATTAAGCCAACACTGATTCCATGACCAGAGAGTGAAGAGGGGAAGAAAAACAACATCAGGTAACTCAAGGTGGCAAAATCAACCTAGATAGCTTCAGTGTAAGCTTCTACTGACCCCAGAGCACTGATAGCCTGCTGGAACTGACCAAGCGAATTTCAGGGAGACGATGGAGATACTGGTAGTCATTGAACATTTGAAAGTATCGGATCATCTTGATTTCCTTTTGAATGAAAGAGCCCAAGTGTCCTTATGAAGGATCTGGAACCATTCCGATAAGGTCAAGGAATGCTCTCGGGGAGGGAACCTGGCTGATCGGGCAGAAGAAAACTTATTGTACAAAGTTTTGTGGCCCCGAGCCCACTGCTCTTCAGTTTTAGACTCACTAGGGAAAAGATTTTGGATTTTTCAGATTTTGAAAGAGGGGTGTAAGGCAGAATGACATTAAGATGATCAGTAAGATTTAAGTGTGGAAGAATAAAAATAGTAGCATAAGTAACTTTTGAAGGAATTCTCTATAGAGTGGTTTATTTTTGTTGTCCACTGTTAGAGAAAACCACAGAGGTGGATAAAAGGTTCAGAAGAAATAGAGGAGGTGGAGATTATTTTTCTTTTCTTAGGAGCAGGGCTAAAAGAGCCTGTCCTATGAACATGAGTTCCAACCTTCAAAACAGATCGGAGATAGCTTCCTCAAACTCATCTTTGATGTGCCTAAGAAGATAGCATCAATCTGAGCACTCTCCGGAATAATCATAATGAAGGAGGGAGGAGTAGTAGGATTAAAAAGAATGTGAGGTAGAAGCAGGTATATCCGTTGGTCTAAAAAGAGAGGACCAGAGGATGAGGAGCTCCAGCTGATGAGAAGGCTGGAGGAACCTCAAAGGGAGGAGGAGCAGGAATGTGAGTGGTGGAGATAGGAGATGAGAGGACTGTGAAGGAAATGGAGTAGGTGAAGAGATGTTTTCTGGGTAGTGGTTGTTTGAAAGTAGGTGGAGCTGGAGGAGCTGTGGAGGAGGATGGTGGTGAAGGAGGAGCTGGTGTCTGAATGGGAGAAGGAGCGGGGGCTCAGAAGCTACAACTTCTTCTTCTGCCCTGACACGATCACCTTAGCTTCCTTCCACTGGCCCGGTTGGCCCAGACAGATCCTCAGCTGACCTCTTAGCCTATATTTTTCAGCTATCACCTGATCAACAATTATTGTCCCTGATGGCCCTGCTGGATCCTCAGAAACATGCCCTGATGGCAAATCTTCAGTATATGGCCCGGATGGCCTAGACTCTTCTGCTAAAACAGGCCCTGTGGCCTAGAAATCTCTTCATTTTGCATCCTCTCAAAAGCTGAGGAGCAGGGGTGTGGGAGCAGGAGGTGTTGAAGCTCTTACCTCCTTTAGAATGTCTGACAAAAGAGTCTTCATGCTTCTCATTTCCTTGTTCAACCACCTTATTGCATTCTTTACCATGCCCATTTCTTTTGCTACCGAAGCTTGGCTCATAAAAATAGAATTAACATCCGTTTGCACAGAGCAAAGTATTTCACCTTGGGCATCTAATCTTTCTATCACATGCTTCAAGTTATGACAAACCTCTGTCTTTGTGGCCTCTGATGAGGTGCTTCTGCAAGGAGAGGGATTTCTGAAGCAACTTCCTTTCCCTTCTCACTGGCCCTAGCAACGGGCTCCTCAAGATCATCATGAGCATCCTGACAATCTGAATCAGAAGAACTGGCGGTTACTCCTTCTTGAAAATCATTTACTGGGGATTTTCAGTTCTCTCCCCCTGAGACTGACCTTCTTTCTCACCCAAAATCTCCCCTTCAGTAGGGGCATCTTCCATAGGTACATCATTTTGGACTTCTTCTGTTTGCTCCCCCTGAGCAGGAGCATCTTCCACTACAGTCTTTTCAATGTGGCCTGGTGCCACAACATCTGGTGCTACTGATTCACTGAACCTCTCAGGCCCCTTGAGTGCTAGAAATGGATTCCAGCACATCTCTAAGAATAGATGCCACAATAGTGGTGGGGTTTAGTTCTTCAGAGGTTCCTACAACTTGCATAATATTCTCTAGAGGAATTTCTTCAATTAGGCTGCCAGTGACCACGGATTCTTCTACTCAGGCCTCTGCTGCTGCTTGATTCTTCTACTGCTGCTGGAGTTACTATTTCTTCTGCTAGTGTTGCTGCTGATTCAGGTTCCTCCTAAACTAACGGAATTTGTTCTTGTTGTTCTGGAATACTTGGTACTGCTACTCTAGCTTCCTCTGCTGGTGCTGCTACAGCTGATTCCTCTTGAACCATTGGGATGCTGCTGCTACAGCTGCTTCTCCTACCTCTTCCTGGACTTCTTGGCTTCTCCAATGATGGCCTCACCCTCAGCCACTGAGGTCTTAGTCCATAAGCTTTTACAACTAAAACTGCTCTTCCTTAAATTCCTGCTACTGATAGCCTGCCCATCTTCTCTACTACTGCTCCAGACAAGTTAATGCCAAATGTTGAAAGATCATGGTGAGCAGATGAGCATAAGGCAGGGACACATTCAATTTGTTCTTCATGTCCCAAACTTGAGCATGAGCAAACTTCATTCGCTCCAAGATAACCTCGGCCATGTTAATCTCCGGTTCTGGATTGCTCAGAACATCATGTCTGAGTCCGCCTTTGTACAGGTCGAAAGGTGGCACTCCTAGGGACCAAGATTGACAGATTATGAAATGCATAGGCGATTAAACGCATTCATTTGGTTTATGTCCAATTTCCAATCCTCAATCGGAACTCAGGACCTACAATCCCTAACCCTTCGCCTGAATGTCCACAGTGTGGACTCCACTGTGACCGTGGTGCAAACTCCAAATAAAGATTCCAAGAGCTCATAGGTGATCCTAATCTGGGTACCTTTGACAGATGATGTCAAGGACCCATCCTCCTCCGTCTTCAGGCACACATAGAATGCTTTGACGAGGTCTGGGTAACTTACCTCTGATAGGGTCGCCAGCTTCGACCACTTCATCCTCTCCATAGCAGCAATCACATTCCCCATGCCATTCTTCTACAAATCTGCAATATCTACAACTTTGTTTCCACAGAGCTTTGCCTTCACAGAGGTGAACCCTTCTTGCTGAATTACTATGAGGAACTCAGCTCCATAGCCCCCGACGCTGCCGGAAACAACAGATGCGGCCATAGATTTGAACTGGGAAGGTTTCTGGAGGATTGTGATGAGGAAAGGAACAGAAGCCCTCAAGAAATTTCTCTCGCGGGAAGGAGTTTAAAGCTTCAAATCTCCGAGACATGCCGAAGTCGATAGGGTATCCCTCAGGCAGGTAGAGGGAGATGAAGGCGGGATGTGAATCGATGCCACACAGATTTCGGGATATATCAAAAGAGTAAGTAACTTTTCAAAATAGAGGCGGTATGATGGCAGAAAAGGACAAAATGAGCAGTTCGATGGAAATATATTCTTTAAAATTATGAACTGTCAAGGATATTTAAACAAACAGGCAAAATTTGGAATTTTGCTTAAATTCAAGGAGGAAAATAATTGATATTCTGAATATTAATATCTCAGTTTTATACAGATGATTCTTTCACAATTTACACATGTTGCCCAACACTCCCCAGTGGCCACCCGAGCAGTTGTTCGGTGACACCACAGCACGTTGGGGAGCTCGTCGATCCACGATCCTCTTGCAGCCTCAACTCTTGTGTGTATCTCGTGCAGCAGTGTTCGTTTGGCGTTTTCGACTAGACCGTTTGCTCGGGGATGTGCTACTGAGGTGAAGTGGTTGTAGATGCCAAGCTTGGAGCATTTTTGCTTGAAGAACGTGCTGTCGAACTGCTTCCCTTTGTCGGAAGTGATCACCTTTGGAACACCAAACTGGTAGAGGATGTTCTTCCATACAACTTGCAAGCAGCTTGGTCAGTGATGGCAGAAACGGGTTCTGCCTCAATCCATTTGGTGAAGTAGCCGATGCCATGAACAAAATTTCTTTTACCCTTGAGCTTCTGGGAACGGACCGAGGATGTCATCCCCCATCTGAAAAAGGACGTGGTTCGAACGGGTATGTAGTTGTTCGGTTGGCTGCTTATAGCTGTCCAAACTTCTGGCATTCTGAACACCTTCTGACGAAGGACATGCAGTCCTTTTTGCAGGGAAGGCCACCAGAATCCTGCTCGAATGATGCTTCGCGCCAGCGTTCTGCCCCCCAAGTGGCTTCCGTATAGGCTCTCATGGACCTCTTCAATGGTCGGTGTTGTTTCTATAGGACTAAGACACCGCAAAGAGGCCTCGAGAGGGATCGCCGGTACAGATGGCCTTCAATGAGGGTGACCTCTAGGATCATAGCCTGACTTTGCGAGCTTCGCCTTGATCAGGCAGAAACTGACCTCGAAGCAAATAGGCCACAAGAGGGTCCTCCAGCTTGCACCGGAGGACCAGTCTCTATGGCCGCTACATCCACTTCGTTGCTCGGTGACGCGAGGTCTTCTATAAATATGGAGCGAGATGGGCGATGTCACCTGAGATGCCAACTTGGCAAGCGCATCGGCCCGCACATTCTGCTCTCCTTGGGACATGAATGACTTCAAAGTAGAGGAGGTCCTCTACTCGGTTTTTTTGACCTGCTGAGGTACTGCGCCATGTGGGGCTCCCTTGCTTCGAAGTGTCCATTCACCTGGCTGGCGACCAGCTGCGGTCACTGAAGACCCAGAGTCGGAGTGGCTCCGAGGTACCTAGCCAATCGGATTCCAGACAGAAGGGCTCCATACTCAGCCACATTATTGGAGGCGGCGAAGCGAAACCTCAGGGCATACGAATTCCAGACCCTCCAGAGAAGTGAGGACCAGGCCTGCTCCGCTTCCTGTGACACAAGAGGATCCATTGGCGTAGAGCTCCCACGGGGCTGATCTGCCAATGGTGGATCCTGCTCGTAGGAAGGGTGCATTCCGCCACGAAGTCTGCTAACGCCTGTGCCTTGATCGCCGTTCCTGGACGGTAGCTGATGTCGATTCACCAAGCTCTGGCCCACTTTATAAGCCTACCGGAAGCTTCCGGTTGTTGAAGGATAAGCTTCAACGGCTGGTCGGTGAGGCCGTAATCGGATGGGCCTGGAAGTAAGGCCATGAGCTTTCATGCAACTGTCCCTATTGCCAGGGCGAGCTTCTCTGCTCGAGGGAACCTTCTTTCTACCTCTTGAAGGACCCTGCTGATGTAGTAGACTGGATGTTGCGCCGCTGCCTCTTCCCTGATCAACACCGCGCTGATGGAGTGTTCGGTAACCGATAGGTACACGAACAGGGTTCCCCGAGCACAGGTTTTGAAGAACAAGTGGGGATGCCAGATATGCCTTCAGCTCGGTGAAGGCCATTTCGCATTCCCTCAGTCCACCGTACATGCCCCCCTTGCTGTAAGGCGCCTTTGGGGCCTCGTAGCAACTTGAAGAAGTTAAAGCTTCTCTCCGCGGCTCGGGACATGAATCGGTTAAGCACGGCGAGGCGTCCAGTAAGCCGCTGGATTACGCGGACTGTTTTGGGACTGCTCATTTCTAGTATGGCTTGGATCTTCTCGAGGTTGGCCTCTATTCTCCTGTTTGAAACGAAGAAGCCGAGGAACTTACCCGAGCGTACTCCAAACCGCACTTTGCTGGGTTGAGCTTCATGTTATACCTCCGCAGAGTTGCGAAGGTTTCCTCGAGGTCGGCAATGTTGTCGGCGGGCACTCGGGAGCGCTTGACCAACATGTCATCGACGTAGACCTCCATGTTACGCCCAATTTGCAGCTCGAACATCTTGTTGACCAGTCGCTGGTACGTTGCACCCGCATTCTTCAGACCAAAAGGCATCCTGGTAAAAGAGTATAGGCCCAGGTCAGTGACGAATGTGGTGGCATCCTAGTCCGATGGATGCATGCTAATCTGGTGGTAACTAGAATAAGCTCCAAGAAGCTGAGAAGCTCATGACTAGACGTGGCGTCCACCATCTGGTCGAGTGCGTGGTAGGGGGAAGTTGTCCTTGGGCGTAGCCTTGTTGAGATCCTTGTAATCCATGCATACTCACCATTTACCATTGGCTTTGCGTACGAGGACTACGTTGAAGATCCATCTTGGATAATGGCTTCCCGGAGAAGCCCAACAGCCTGGCTTTTGACAACGTGATCTTGGATCACGGTCTACCATTTGCGGTTGACAGGTCGTTGCCTTTGCTGGACTGGTGGCACCTTTGGATCCAGGCGAGGCAATGCACCATTACTTCCTGGGGAATGCTTGGCAGTTCGTCGTTCGACCATGCAAACACGTCCAAGTTGCTAACAAGAAGCCATGTAGCATTGCTGCTCGGCTTTGAAAGCAATGCGCCAGTTAAAGGACATGTTCGGGATCGTCATCCACCCGAATTGGAAGCAGGTCCTCGGCAGGGTTCCTCGACTAGTAGAAGGATGGTCGGCTGGCGAGGGCACAGTCGTGGGGGCTGCTAGGGGCTACTTGTCTCTCAAAAGAGAACATAGCACCGTCGAGATTCGCTCTGACTTCCGAGCGCCTCACTGATTCCACACGAAGTGAGGAACTTCATCTTCTGAAGGAGAGACGAAGGTACAGCTTTAATTCGATCGATCAGGCCCCTGCCAAGAGTGGCATATAGTCGTGCATGGCTTCGATAACCAGAAATCCACCATCTTGGTTACACTCTTCGGAGCCGTCCCAAGTGTAATTGGGAGGCGCGCTCGTCCCATGGGTTGAACCGAGACCCCTGAGAAGCCAATAGAGGTGACTCTACCGGGTAAGCTGGTCGGTTTTAGACCCATAAGCAAAAAACAATCGTAAGCCATACATCTGGGCGCTTCCATTATCCACCAGAATCCGGCGCACGGTACATTGGTTTTGGTGGCCGAAACGACAACGCATCGGTGTGTGGAGTAGAGACTCCCCTACAAGATTCTTCGTCTGAGAAGGTTATAGCCTCTCAGACCGTGCGCGTGAAGGATTGGGGGGATAGGGACCTGGGCGAGGCACTGGGGGCCTATCCACTACGTGCACCCGCCGAGCGTTGTCCGCGTCGACTTGATTGCCCTCTCCTCTGCACCAAAACCTCCCCCCGCGATCACGTTGATCTCCTGCCCATTGGGCTCGTTGTTGATGGGCTGCTCGGGTGTTCGCTCTCTGCTCTGGGCGGTCTTCATTGCGGCGCACATACCGTCCTAGATAGGCCGCGCTTGACAAGAATTCGATCTCGTCCTTGACTGACGGCACGCGGAGGTGTCGTGGCCGTGCTCCGGCGGTGGAGTGACAGTACTTATCCTGGTTGCGCCAACGGGGATCAGAGCGCATCCTTGGTGGCCACCGAACATAAGACTCACCCTGGATCTCAGCCAGGATCTGTTCGGAGCCACTGTGAGGGGGTGTAGTCGGTGAAGGGGCGAGGTCGCCGCAGCGAGTCCCCATTGTAATGGCCTTTCTTTCGATCGCAGTCGAACCGTTGACGGAAGGCTTCTTCTTATCCGGTTGATCGCCCTGCTCTGCTCGACCATGGGCCAGGCTCTCCTCGCATGCCGCATGGAGCTAAGCAGTAGAGAGCAGCTCGGAAAGAGTGGATGGCTGCTGCCCCCCCACGTCCTTTGAAGGAAGCCATCTCGAGTGCCCTGGATGAGGGCACTGGTGGCCAATGGACGTCGAGCGAGGAATGCGTAGCGCTTCGGTCCGGAACCTCTTTCACGTAGTCCCAGATGCTTCACCTTTCCTTCCTGCTACAGACAGAAGAGACGCCGTTGCGTGCCTGAGCCTTCCACCGAGGAAGTTTTTCCAGAAGGACTTATTCAACTGGTGGAAGAAAGAGATGAACCCACGGGGAGGGCTTCGAACCATGCCCGCGTGGTCTCCTTCTGGGTGTCCGGGAAGGTCCGACATTTGGCCGCGTCTGATGCTCCATGGAACACCATATGCGACTCAAAGCCGTGGACGTGGTCTGCGGGGTCGTGGTGCCACCATAGGCGTAATGGTGGACAGAGGTAGCTTGGGGAGACCCGCGCTCTCCAAGATCTCCATGGTGAACGGGGAGCGGAGTCCAGGTCCTCGTCCATCGGGGCTTTGCTTCTGCCCTTTGAATCATCGCATCCACGCAATGCTCCAGGTCAACAACGCGACTGAGGCATCTGTCAAACTCCTGACCAGAGTGCACAGAGCCCTCACATCTGGACCTGTGGGAGTTGGCACCTACGACGGAATGCGGGGGAGGCGGAACCACTGCGGAGCAACGGGGCGAGTTGTCCCTCTGCTTCGGCGTTTGGCGTGTCGACGGGGCCCGGCGCAACCGGCGGGGTGACTCTACCTGTTGCTCCCGCGGTGCCGGAGGGCGTGAGATCGTGGTCGAGATGACTCCGCCTACTGCTCCGGTGGGGGAGGAACCGTCAGGGCCAGCTACTCGGCCAACTGGGCTTGGAGGCCCTGACAGATTCCTGCCAGATGTTGCATTTGTCCCCGGAGTTCCACCACCTCTTGGGTGGTTACGGGCACGGCGGTAGCAGGTACATCATCGGTTGCTCCAGCAGGGGCGATGACGACGTCGACAGGGGGGACTCGATCGCGGGAGTACGCACGCGACTGCCGAGACCTGGTCGCCTGGCTACCAAGTTTTTGGTGAGAGGAACGTCCGCGAGCCATGGCCAATGTCGTTCCACAGACGGCGCCAAATGTGGTGGTATGTTCCTGTTTGGGCCGGAGCCAAACGTGCCTCCCTGAGAAGAAGGAAAGTGATCGCCAGTTGCGGACGAAGCCTGCAAGAACCAGAACAGATCGGGGGCCAGGTTGAAGAACCTGGGAGCCCCTCCGATGCCTAAGTCGTAACTGTAGAGCTTGAAGGAAAGAAGTTTTCTTTCTGGCGTGTTGGAGTCGCAGCGAGATGAGTGTCAGTGCTCAAGGTTGCATACCTTTGCATGAAGTTACCTTGCCTTTTTATAGGCGAGGTGCCGAAGGAATGGGAAGGGTCGTCCCCTACGCCGCCAGAAAGACGCGCCAGTTGGCGCCCTTGCGGGAGTTATGCCTTTGAGACGCCCGTTGAGGCTCTGTAGTTAACGCACCACTTGATCGTGGGCGCGTACTGCCTCAGCCATTGCAACCGTCGTAAGGAGGCGAAGAGGCTGCTCGGATCCTTCTGGCTGACGGGTACTGAGCAGAGACTTACTCGGTAGCTAGACCGACTGTTTAGTGCCTAGCGTCCGGGCCGGCTTACGCTGGCGGGACTATGGCGTGCCTCGAGCAGGGCCTGTTTGGTAGGCGGTGCCCAGACCGAACAGGTTATGTTGTGTCCGAAGACTACCTCTGGGCCTGGAGGTGTCCTGGTGGAGAGACCATGCTCGGAAGCTCTTGGGCCACACTTGAGACACATGGCGCCTACAAGAAGGCCACGTTAGCCTGTTGTGCCATGATGGGCCGTGCAGGGCCATGATGGGCTCCGTGGGCCTAGGGGCTAGAAATAACCTCCACACTATCTAACTATTTAGTCATAATTACTCGAGATGTTGGCTTATTTGACAATGGGTATCCTACGGCTAAATATTTTGAGAAAAAACTCTTAAGGAGGATTAACTGGAAGAAAAATATATATAAAAAAAATCACGCAATATTGCTTATAAAATTTCTAAGTTCTAACTTGAAGTGTCTCCTACGTAGAGTTTATAGTTGTTTAGACGTCCAAATTGAAGGTTTGATTGTATATTACTTTCTCATTATTTAACATTAGATTTCTAGACAATTATGTAGTGGGTCTTCTTATTTATATGTATATTTAATGTTAGTGGGTCTTTTATTATTTTTAGAAACATTTTTTCTCTATTTATTCTTCTTAATTTAAAAATAATCATAATTACATGTACTAATTATAAATAATTTATCAAATTTTAAACTTTCCATACTTAATGGTGGCAGGGAATGTGAAATTTGTCTAGCAGTTGATAATTTTTTTTTCCTTTATTCTTACGTAAAACCAGAGGTAGATAGATAGACGAGTACATAGATAGAGATTTCATTGCAGGTGTTAATCCATTAAATTTTATATTTTTTTGGTCAGTTGGTTCGGAGCAAACTCGGACTTTTTTTTTTTCCTTTAATGTCCATCCCTCTCAAAGCGGAGGACAGCTAGTCCATAGATCCTGCTCTCCGTGTCAGAGGAAAGCGAGAGATGTGAGTCCCGAGACATCTGAGTCCCATCACGCTTATATGGCCGGATTTAGGCACCGTTTTTTTAGCTGCTTCATATCAGAGATAGAGATTTTACGAGTCTTTAAGAGAAAATGGGTCAACATAGATGAATTATTTGAATGACCTTTTGTTTCTTTACCCACTTAGAAAGGATACAAATAGATCAAGAATATAATTGACATTTTCTTTGAAAATCGCCCAAGGCCTCCTCAAAAGCGGCTTGCAGTCCGCTTTTGAATGAAGAAAGAGAAATGTGTCCGCCAAATCTCTCTCTCTTCTTCACAAAAATTGTAGAGCACGGACTCCCACACATAGGTAGGAATGTTTGGAATGTGTTTTGCTTTGTCACATTATTTTGGCGGGAAATCCGTTATAATTGCGTTGCCAATTGTCGATTTTATGTGACAGGACGCGATTCGCCTTTCGTGTTGACATGGAAAGAATTGGAGGGGAAAAAATCACTGTCAAAGTGCAGTGGGAAAGTGTAATTTTTTAAGTGTATTAATTTTTTCTCTTTTCAAAAGTGATGCAGAGAGTGTTTTTGAAAAAATAAATATTACGGAGCAAATGTGTTCGTCTCCCTTCTCTGCCGAATTAAGGTCGTGCAAACATCAAAGATGGCTAACAATATTTAAAAAATATGGTGATTTTGTCAGATATTTTTACATATAATATAACGACCCGCCTCCCAGACTCTTGTTAGGGACCTCGAGGATCGTTGCCACTTACGATCCGAAGACTCGAAAGGGTTATTTAGTGAGACAAACAATGAATTCAAATAACTATAACAAAAAAGTCTGTACATTAATAAGAAAATTATGTACAATATATCCCAAATAAAAGTTTAAATATAGAAAGAAAAGTGTAATCTTTAAGGGACATACCCCGAGGACTTGCAAAAAGACAACTCTCAACTCACACAGTACTAGAGCTCTCACGCTCACAAACCCACACTGCTGGCAATGTACGGCGGAACCAACCGTCACCACAACTGTCCGACAACGAACTCCTGCGACAGCGAGTCTACTGAAGAAAGTAGGGGGTGAGCCTCGCAAACAAGGCCCAGTAGAGATAACCAGTCCCCTACCAGTCAGAGCAGCAGGAACTCCAAAGGAAAGCGGAAGCAACTACTCTAGAAAATAGTAAAGCGAGAGAACACCTACTGCAGAGTACGACAAAGCAGTAGAACAGAGTAACGCCACGACCCACAACTAGGGTCGAGTCAGACACGACTCTTGCAGAACCAGTGGAGTCAGACACGATGTGGAAGCAACCCTCAGCACACATCCTCCGAGACAATAGCTCACGGAACACCGGAGCAACCATGTGAAACCAGAGTCTCACGACACAAGCACCGCCATCCCAGACCTCCATGAGGTAAGGAAGGCATATACATGTGTCACCACAAGCGACGTCGAGCAACCCACGTGAGAAGGACGTCTCACCACAAGCACGGCACCCACATACATTCACAAGGTCGAGGGCTCACAAGCAGAACCACCTTGGACCCCGGACACGCCACGAGGTCAGGGAAAATACATACGCTGGTACCGCACAGACTGGCACCAAGGAATAGACTACGGAAAAGCAGTAGGGTGCCTGCATAAGGCACCCAAAGAAACACGCAATGCGGAAAAATGAAGCACGGCCAACGAGGCCAGCCGACATCACCCACGGAAACTAGACACGACTATGCTACAACCACTATGCAGGCTAGGCAACGAGAACACACTTGGAAACACCGTAAAGGAAACGTCGTCACAACAACAGCAACAAGCCACCGCCATTGGCAGCAGCTAAGAGGAGGACACACTGGCCACTCCTTGCTCGCCAGCCACCGACTCCTACCTACAACCTCCCGGAAGAGTAAGGCTAGTGAGACACTACAGAGAACACCACACAAGAACAACTGCAGCCCGGCCGAGCTACGGCCCCTCTCCTGACACCACGACGTGACTCCAGAACCAACGCCGAGAGAGGCAATGAGAAAGGACTAGCTGATCTGCACCAAAAGAACAACCAAATCACCTTGGCATCCCAGACTTAGCTAAGAGAGCTCTACAAACGACTCTACGCCACTGTCCACCACCGTTTTCCCCTTTGCTACCAGAGTCTGAGCTCGAGCTCGCCCGCCACCTAGAGAACTCCCTCAACGGGCGCGGGGAATGGGGGTCCAGGTAATGGTGAAACCTCTACAACGGACAAGCCCTCGAGTGCCAAGCACTGGGCGAACTGAGAACAGGCGGGACAACCACAACAAGCAAACGGCACAGCTGGTTTGTAACCAAGACAAGCCAGCAGGCACAAGCTCGCACGACACCCCTCCCGGAACACCCAGGAGGACCGTCGGCCAACCCCGGCACACACACCACGACCAGAAACTCGGCAACAAGAACGTGACCACTGGGGTGTTTCCTTCTGAACCAGAAGGTGACGACCAACCCATCGCAACCAAGTCGCGACATTTGAGGTGTCGTCTTCTGATCTGAACGCAACATATCAACCTGTCACATTAACATCAGAAGGCCGAACCCCAAGCAGGCCAGCAGACCTGTAGCCAAACACCACAAAGCCAGAAGGCGACAAGCAAACCGTCACAACCCGAAGACACCAGAATGGGACAAGGGGCCTATCGCAACCAGAACGTGACAAGGAAGTGTCGCCTTCAGATTAAGAACGCAGCGTATCGACCCGTCGCATCCTCATCTGAAGGTAGGACCCTTAGGGAAAAACACCCCAAGGTCCACACCCAAAGAACCATGAAGGCAAACCACCAAACAGAAAGACAGGCCTTGTGCCAAGTTGGGGAGACCTCCATCTAACCAACTTGGACACGAGCCATCATCCACCACGACCAAAAACGAAACCACAGGGCACAGAGAACTCGAGGCTACCCTGTTGTGACTAGAACGCGACAGGATACACATCGCCTTCTGACTAGTATCACGATAGCCATCATGTCATGATCTCAGTCAGAAGACCAAAATCGGGAATGGGGCCATCCCATGGTCCTCCAAGCTACAAAAATGCCTCCAAACAAGGGAGGAAGGAGAACACACTTAGAGAGGAACTAAAAGATGGCTCGAGGGGCACCAATGCCACCTCTCCTCGTCCACACACAACAAGAACTAAACCACGCACAAAGAGGGAGCACCACGGCAAGCTTTCTCTCGTACAAAACCACAAGCAAGCCTCGAGCACAGGGAGGATAGCTCAAAAACAAGCTCCATCTCCTCAAGACAGTAAGAGAGAGCAAGAGATCCTACAGAGAAATGACGAGCCATACCCGTTGGGGCCCTTCACGTCGGATTGGCTGCCACCTCCTCGCTCCATGCCGCTCCAACTCTCCGCTACAAGCACGTCGGAACCTCCCCATGCCAAAGCCTGAGAAAGAGGGAGGGAGCTCCCCACTACGCAGAGGGGAAGAAGGAAGGAGAAAGGAGAGAAAGAAGAAGAAAGGAGGGGTCTGCATGCCTTAAGGCCTCGGAACTGATGTCGTGACAAGATAGGTGTCGCGTTCTCAGAAAGCGACAAGCATCTTGTTGCCTTCTCAAAAGTTCCGACAGGTCCTCTGACAGATAGACAGCCTCCAGGCCACGTGTCATGCACGCATGTGCCTCAGGTGAACGCGACAACTAGCACGTCGCCTTCACACACATGTCCGCGGACATGTGGCGCACTAGCCACAGACAATAGGAACACGACAAGAGGGCCATCGCCTTCTCAACCAGAAGGCGACACGGAACACATCGCATTCAAAATACGACAGCCCGATCCATCGCGATCCGAAGAAAACAACTCAAAGCAACCAAACCTATGATGTACAAATCTAACCAAATAAAAACAAATTCGTCCTCAAAATTAAGGGCGAAACCTGGTCGGAGAAAACAACCAGTGCAAAGAGACCACTAAGTCATGCCACGACCTCCCGGTAGTCAGCACCACGACCCCGCCACAAATGGAGTGCCTAACCAGAAATCCGACAGCTCACAGAGCGCACACCAACTGGCATGGAGAACATAATCAGGCGTCGACAACTCCACAGGCGTGACCCACACCAAACCAACCATAGAACAATTGAAACTGCCAGTTAGAAACCACACGACTAAGCCCTCAACTGACCACACTGTTGAGACCAACCGGTCAGTAACTCAATTTGTCACCAGTGAGTAGACAGAGGACATAGCTACTGACAGCAAACCGAGAAAAACACTGAGAGGTCAACCACATACTCCTCTGAATCGCTCTGCATGATCACTATCAACAGCTAGCTCCTGCCCGCAAAGCCAAACGAGAGTCCTTAAGGACGACCCAAAACCAAGCAGTAACACACACGTGGAGAACACCAGGCACGCAGGATAATGTCCGCCAACACCACTCGATCTCACCTAGATCATCCTCGTGGTCTGACTAGGACACACAACGACTGTGGAGCCATGGAAAACTAAACCAAATGCTCAACAAGAGCAGCGCGCAGAGACAAAACCAGAGAAGACGTTCGGGTTGGCAAAGCAAGGCAACCTAAGACGTCGACAAGCCGCACGGAAAATGAAACAAACAGCAGAGGTCGAGAACAACACGTCGACTTATGAGGGACCCAAAACAAAGTAGGGTACCACGACCGAAACACACTCGCTCCCAGGCGAGAGGAAAACCCGGACACTGGCACGGCCAAGGCCTGGCGTACCACCGATAGGGCTACCTAGACAAGGCAAAGCAGTCACTCCACAGCGGTAACGGTACAACCATAAGGCACCATCTAGTACAAAGTGTCCCAGAGGCGGAAAGCTGAACACCTCCAATACCAAGCAAACTCATGAAATGACGCACGAAGCTTACGATTAGGGCACAAGGCACAATACACGGTGCTATCACAAGCATCGGGAGCCACCCAAGGTACAACACAATGCACCAAGCCTCCAGATGGCACAAAACCAAAACAATCGAGCACGAGCACATGGTGCCATCACAAGCACCAAAACCAGGCAAGATGCAACACAGTTGCACCAGTGACCAAAAAAACATAGCCTAACAGGAAGGACTCTCCGCAAGAGACCTACTAAAAGTCACACACAAGGAACCGCAAGCCTGAAAAGGGCAAAACAGGCCACATTAGCTTCGAACTCTTAAGGCACAAGAACTCAGAGCATCGAAAAAAAAAAAAAGTTGCTCAAGGTGCAGTATGCAACTGCACTAGCGGCCTGAAACGACACAGGGCCAATCGAAGGGGACTCTCCACCAGAGGCCCACAAGAGAAACACGTGGAAAACCAACAACTTCAGAGAGCATAACAACCACATCGGCTCTTTGAAGCACACAAACACAAGGCACCGCTCATACCTCCGCAAGCGGAGAGCGCCACACACCAAACGCGGACAAGTCCTCTAAAGCACAGCTGAGGCACAAGCAAAACCACACCGGAACGATGCCTGCATAAGCAAGCCAAACAGAAGAAAACTGGTGCTGCTCACACTGAACATAGGGCATGCTACCCCATATCGTCCAGTCAGGCAACAAGGAACCAAGTCAGCAAGGGATAGCACAATAGCTACACCACGACCCATCGTGCCACAAGGAAACAATGCGCACGAGGGGTGTAGACGTGTTTTTTTCAAAACACTCCCACAAAGAGTGAATAAAAAAAGATTTTTTTAAATAAAAGAAATATGAGATAGGGGAAAAGAGAAAGAAAAAGGTGGCGTGCGTGTGTGCACAATATGGAGGTGTGATCGCCAGGTACACGAGGGTACCGAAGGAGACGGGCCAAGAAGATGGATGTACTTACCTTCACCCAAAGATCATGGGAGTTGTGATTGTGGGTTGCTTCTACTTCTTCCACCAGTCGGCCGACGAAGAAGATTTAGTTCGGGCAGTCACCTTGCAAAAGGAAAACAACAAGAAAATAAGTAAAAGAGGGATTAGACTATGGCGTGCAGTACAAAACTCAAAGGAATAAATGGAAAAGACAATGGCATGGGCGTTAACACACCTCGTGGGGTGGTGTTAAACCCCTAAAAATGTAGATGTGAGGCGAAAATGATGTGTGTGTGTGTGAAAATGGTGTGAGATGATGAAATGCAATATATAAGAATAAAAATAAAGTGAAGGGGGAGAGAAAATGGCGATGGAGCTACTGTTGGAATGGGCGAAGTGGAAGAAGGAAGCCCCTCCCACCTCGCTCCAATGTGCGTGAGGAAGACCGCCCCAAACTCCAAAGGATGGCAGGTTCGGAGTGGCTTGAAGTGAAGGTTCTCCTTGTCTTGGAATTGAGTCTTCAGTTGGCAGGGCTTCGCCTTAGTGCATGGGTGATGCTCAAAACAATAGCTCGGAGGTCTTTATAGGGAAAATTTCAGAAATCGTGTCCGATATAGTGGATGCTTATCTTAGTGAACTGCGTCCAACAAAACCGCCGCGACTACCAAGATCGACTTGCTTTGATTAACCCTTCCAAACAACGATTATAGCCATTTTAAGAATCGCGTCAACTCAAAACACTTCCATTTGAAACAATACTTTCCAATATTAAAATGGAAATATTGAATCACGACGGCATAAGCCGCCGCGTATTGACAGAATCGTTCTCTAATGGAAATCGATCTTCATAGGAGGGAAGGATTGAAACGCATCGGATATGTGGATGCTATTCTATTTAGCAACAAAATATTTCCAAAAACATTTTGGAATTTGCCATAATTTAAAAATGGAAACTCTTAATCGCGGCGGCTTGTTGGATGCGAATCAAAACAAGGTAAGCGCCAAAAAAAGAAGTGGATATGCGTTGGTTGTACCGCCGCAGATCAACCCTCTAAAAGACATCCATGTGTCTGGGCGCGAATCACTTAAGCTCAACAGACCCTTTAGAACCCTTACTTAAAATCCTAGAAAAATCTAGAAAAATAGGAAAACCTCAAGATGTTATTGAAGAGAGCCACTTTAAGGCATTATGGTATAACATGAAATTTGCTCAACATGTTGTAAAAATGGCGTGTCTACAGCTGTCTCACCTTGGCATCTGCTTTGCAAGAAAATGGAGCGAAATGACGTGATTCGAAAGCAATGGAATGGGGATGAAATGGAATGACTGAAAAGTAGACGCCAAGGTGTGATGAGACACGCCTCCACAACACATGACTGGAATCGTTCATCAACTCATAATGAAGCTGCTTCCAGAAAATCTCAGGAAAGAACTCAATGTTTGGACGAAGGGAAAATGTGTGCACGTGGGCACGAAGGGGAGAAAGATGAACTTCCAGCGTCGGGGAAGTACCTACAGACACAATCAGGCAGGTTTTCCATTGGGGGCGTCTGCCACTGCCAAGGTGGATCTATAGGGAAATTAGATAAATTGAAAATAGGATCCAAAGTATGAGTTTCCAAGAGATGTACTTCAAACATCGACCAAAATGAACCGAGTACTTGACTCGGAATGAATATTTCATGTTAATAGAAATCGAGGATAAGTGGTTCTCTTCAGTTAAGCACGAGAGTGATCATCCGAAATTATGCTCAAAGTCCTACATGATGCATGCTGGGCTAAAAAAAAAAGATTAAAACAAACAAAAATATAAAATAATCAAGGATAATATTGCTACAATGCCGAAGTCAAGAGACCGGATGGAATCCGTCGTCCTTCTTCAAAACGTAACGGCCTATCCTCAAGTCGTAAGAATCCTCTGGAATTATCACTATTTTTTGGTGGAGGAGGGGAACTCAAATTCCAGATTCATCAGAGCCTCGAGGTCCTTGACATGCTCTAATAAAGTATATCATATAGTAAGATACAATTATATACAATACCAGGAAAAAGGATCTCCGAAGATGACCATGAATTGTACGACGAGAATCGTGTTCATAACCTGCGCTCAAAGACTGGTCAGCATTGACAAACAGCAAATAATAGAGCAAAGTGTGAAATAATATTGCTTGAAAATTGCGGCAAGATAAATGGACGCTTTTCACTTACCTAAATCGCGTCGACTCTGTAGGTCGCAATTTAACTTTACCTGTCACAATGGAAGTCGGAGTAGGCGCTTTGAATCGCAACAGCTGCGTCGGACGCGATTTGGACTTTCCACCCGAGACTTGATTTTCTTGCCTGTTTTGGGCTTCTTGCTCTCTTTTGGTGTTGCCTCCAGGCTTGTGCGAACCAAGGGGGTTTAAAACACCCAAAAACCAACTCTTTTCATGCTCCCTCCCTCCCAAAGCTTAGAATCCATAAATGAAGCAAGGAGAAGAAGTAGAGGAGGAGAGTTTAAAGCTTGGAGCAATGGAGCCTAGTGATGCACCCCCCCCCTTCCAAGAGACCAAGAAATTGAGGGATTCACAAGATTGAGCAAGTTAATGGACACAACTGCAAAGCTGATTCAAGCTATGTGGTAAGTGGATTTTATTTTGCATTGATTTTGATCTGTTCTTGCTCATGTTCTTGATGTTTTTATTGTGTTTTTCTTGTGTCCTTGCTCTTCTTGTTCTCTCTTTCTTTTTATTTCTATTTTCTTATTCCTCTCCTACAACACCATGGTCGAACCATGCTATCCATGAATCATACCCATGCGCCATCCCCATACTCTTATGTATACATGTGCCACCCTTGCCATGCGCCCGTTCCTCATGACCACAACACCCATGCACATACACCAATCACCCATCCTATAGGACTATCCCTCTTCCCGGGCAATCGTAGGTACATGCGCCTCCCATGGCTCCAAAAATGACCACCTCTATTAGTTAGACATGAAAACCATCCTCTCTAAGTGGGGCATCCAATAACCTAGCCATCCACGCCAAAAGGTACCATGAGGTTCACCTAGAATGGGCAGCTATGGGGGCATTGGTAGAGCTTTGGCACCCTCAACCCACACTTTCCTCTTCAAGACCTTCGAAGCCACTATCCTATTGGAAGAAGTTGAGATATTATTAGGCTTGAAGCGGATGAAAAGAGGCGAGGAGGATGAGATGGCGATCATGCCGAGGAGCTATACAAGCAAGGCAGTGCTCGAGAGCTTCATGGATGCAAGAACGGCCCGGGACATTCAAGCCACCAAAAGAATCAACTTGCAAAAACTGGCAGCCTGGACGACGAGGGAGATACCAAGATCGGAAGATGATGCAAAACTAGAGAAGGTGATGAGAGGGTTTGTCATATGCTTGACGGGTGCACTCCTCTTCCCATCAATTGACAACATCTTGGAGGATGACCAATTGAGCGCTATCTGCGGCATATGGGAGGGCAAGAGACTGGGACCAGCAGTGCTAGCTTTCCTCTACAGCGGCCTCATGGCGGCGAGTTGGGTAGGCCTCCTTACGGTTCCATGCTTCTATTCACTTGTTGGACTGACCTGCACTTCAAGTTTGATGTGAACAATAATTCCTAGCTCGTCCGGTCTTCTCCAAAAGTCCGCTCCGCACATGGACAGCTAGTTGGCTTAGGAGGGTGCGTGGCTAACCGAATGCCACAACTCAAGATGCGGGCTGATTGCCATGATCACCTCCAAAGCATGCTCATGAACGCGTTTCACTTGTACTCGACACATCTTCTAACCAAGGACTGCGGACATGGCTAGCACTTGGGTGGACCTGCGACTGATCGGTGTGTCTGAATTCATGCTCTACAACCCACACCGCTACCTCTCTCAACTCAGATTCCATGGCGCACTTCGGGGACCGTCTCACCTTCTGCCAATCAAGAGACAGGAAATTGGGACAAACAACGATGGAGAAGAAGCGGACACCATCAAAGTGCTATGGAAGGTCTGCTCCTTCAGGCGTCCGGTCCCCATGTGGAGAAGGTGAGGATGAGTGGATGACATATGTACGGGAGCTCTAAAAATTTGGCCCAAGGTGCCCGTTTGTAAGCCAAAATTGATTCATCAATAAAATTATATCACATCATTTATACAGCCAATGCACCTATAGACATGATTGTATCATCCAAAATCTTTTGATTTTCTCCTTAAATTAGCCCTCGGGTGAGCCTTTTGAATCACGACGGATACAAACGTCGTGCATATCCTCTTTATCTGCATCGAGAAAAACCGTCGCGGTTCACCTTAATCGTGTCTACTCACCCGACACGTTTCAATTGTACTTCAAATTTTGAAATTTGTGCGCCTTAAACTCAGCACCGGGGTATGATTACTCTACTCTCGGAATCACGTCGACGGCCTCCAACGCATTTAATATGAACACTCCAAATCTTCGTCTGTTGAGGATGCGATTTCAACTCTGCCAGAAGTTAAAACGCCCGAGGGCCGACCTTCCACTCTTTCTCCCCTCTCGACTCCGAGCCCTCTCCATCTCCGATCCCTCTCATCTCTCAACTCTCTTCCTCTTGCTCTTCTCTCTTTCTCTCTTTCAATGACCAAGGATTTCGCCTCAAATGGCGATGGGGAGAGGAGTCGCCGGCGGTGGAGGAGACGGCGTCGCCGGTGGAAATGACCGAAGGGGAAGGTGCGCCGGTAGCAGAAGGTGCGGAGGTGACAGTGCCAGAGGAGTAGGACTATACGCTGACGGAGAGGTGGCGGCGAGAGCAGTGCGGACGGGAGGCCCCCCCGCAAGCTGAAATGGTAAGTACCCCCCATCCCTAACTGTGTTTTGCTTGTGGAGGAGGGGAAAGCCATCGACACCGGAGACGGTGAGGTTGCGAATCGCGACGACTCCAGTCGTCGCGGTTCAAGCGTTTGAATCGCGACGGCTTAGCCATCGCGTTTCAAGGGGAATCGCAAACAACTTAGCGGTCGCGATTCAGACAGAACCGCGACCACTGTGTCGGTCGCGATTCTCAAAGTCTGTCCGAGAAGAGTAATTGGGCCTGATTTGCATAGTTTTTAATCATTTTAATTGCTATTTAACTTGTGTTGGCTTGATGTGCAGGGAATGATGAGGCCGAGGTTGCAGTGGTCGTTGGATAGCGGCGTACTAGGGGCTCCGAACTTCCAGAGTGAGAGAGTCCGGAGATGGGGTTTGGGCCGATTCTGGAGGTCGAGCCCTTCTACGTGGACAGCCCCCTGGTACAAGCGATCAGGAGGGATGGGATCAGACGAGCAGGGCCTTCTTGTTCCCCTGGGGGCACATGGTGTCGAGTTTGGAGAATGTGGTGAGGATCATGGGGCTCCAGGTGGATGGAGAGGTGGTGATAGGGGTCACCTACAGTGATTATACGGAGCATACTCATGACCTACTAGGGCTAGAGCCCATGGGTGAGGACAAGCTCGGCGACCGGAGGATGGTCGACTGGATAGTGCTATTGGAGAGTTTGGGTCTGCGAGGGGTAAGGTAGACCGGGGAGGAGACACTGCAGGAGCTCATGCAGCAGGTAGCGAGGTTGGCGAGGGAGGTTTACTGCCAGGACCCCGAGGACAGGGAGAGGGTGGATAGAGACGGTTCCTCGTATTCTTATTGGGGAAAAGTTGTTAGGCACAAAGGGGGACGGCATTCATTGCCGATTTCTAGAGATCTTGGAGGACTTAGAGTGGTGAGGCAGTATGCATGGGGTGCGGCCTACCTGGCCCACACGTTCGCCGACCTCTCCAGCGGGACCGGACACGAGACTACAGTGGGCGGGTTCGCGTCCTTCTTTCAGGTACGTTTCCCTTGCTTGCTCAAATTGCCTGCATTTAAATTATTAGTCATCTAATTCATGTGTTCATGCATGCAGGTGTGGAGCTACTATTACATCCCTTGGGGAGGGCTACAGAGGTAAGGCTGACGCACTTTCCCTAGCGAGGAGGTGGCTGCCTGTGATGACGGCAGCATCTTTCAGCCTGCAGCTCGACACCCTTCGTCGAGATATCCGGGACTTCCCGACACTCTTGGTATGTATGCTTCCTCATTTCTTTCATGCATATTATATGAATTATGATATGTGATTGACATATGCATGTGTGCAGGTTGTGTGGCACCCTATGCGGACATGGGTGATGACGGCCAGCCGTGGTGGAGAGCAGTCGACCTCAGTTCGGGCGAGACCTTTGGATCAATTCCTGAACGAGATCGCGCCACTCCACCTCCGGCTCACCGCACGTACCCTAGGACTACACCAGGTGTGGCCTGATGAGGTGGAGTCGAAGGGCATTGGGAGGCGGACGAGGGGGAAGACAAAGTGGGTGGATGGATGCCTGCACTTCCCTGACCAGTATGCAGACTGGCAGTGTTGGGGATATCCGGTGCAGTCCGATGCAACGGACAGTTTTGGCTACCTCCAGTGCTACCAGGAGGTTCATGGTGACCGAGACTTCATGAGGTCGGTTGGGTATGCACTTTCTAAACCTTGGCTTATTCATTAATGATATCCATGACGATCTAATAAATGTGTGCATATGCAAGATGCTCGTGACGGCCTCATCGACACACTGCGGGCTCAGCTGGCGAGCACGGAGGCTCAGTTGGTAGAGGCACAGGAGGCACTGGAGGCTCTGGTAAGTTTAAAAGATCATATCTTTGCTTTATGTACCTTACCATGTGATAACCTGATCTTCAATGTGTGCAGTGTGCAGTGCGCAGCGCAGACGACAGTGGAGCGCACCGATGCGGCAAGTGCCACCACGAGTCGGAGTGTGCCTGCCCAGAGGTGGTCTCACTCTAGGAGCAGTTGGCGTCGGCTGTGTCACGCGGAGGCAACGGAGCGCTACCTTTCTGCACAAGTAAGTAAATGAATTAGATGTATATAAGTAATCACTACATACTTACATGTGTCTATTATGTGTGCAGTTGGACGAGCTTCAGAGTGCCCTCACTCGAGAGACACTCGCTAGTGCTGAGGTGACTGAGCTATTGCAGCATCTGTTTGAGCTGCGTACTCAGGTCTCCCAGCATGACACGGACCTGCCCCGCGAGGCGACGAGCTGCGAGTGACGCTCGTAGTGGAGCGACGGAGAGCAAGTGGGAGCACAGTCGGTGGGTGGCAGAGCACGAGCAGAAGCGTGGCCGATGGGAGCAGGAGCGTGGCCGTTGGAGTAGGAGCACGAGCGCTTGACTCAGCAGATTATGGATGCACGCACGAGCTTGGGCATCTCCGAGCGCCTGCTGCGAGAGGCGGAGGACCGGTATCGGCGTGGGCGCGAGCGCGCCGTGAGGGAGAGGTGAGCCAGTGCCTACTCTGGGAGCTACTTGGTGACTTCCTCCCAGTATCAGAGGAACGTCCAGAAGGAGCACACTGCCTAGAGATCTGTTGCCCAGCTAGCAAGCCCAGAGGGGGGGTGAATGGGATTTTTAAAAATTGTTTAGATAAAAACCTGTCATAAAAACACTTAACAGGAAGAACTAAAATCGATGGTTAGTGTTAGAGATAATGAAGACAAACACACAAAGAACCAATCACACAGCACATGAGTTTTTATCCTGGTTTGGACTTCCTATCCCAAGAAGTCCTACGTCCAGTCCCCAAGCAACAACTTGTGATTTCACTATCCAAGGGTACAGTCCCCCTCAAGGACCCTTACACATCCAGCCGCAGTTGGCCTTCTCTTCAAACCCCAAAGAGGTATACAACCACCCTGATACATAGGTCTTCGTTCCTTACTGAAGGGAATACTCACCACCTGTTTTCAACAGGTCTTCTCTTCACAACCCGAAGAGGAAATTCACAGCAAATGTGAAAGAAGCTAAAGGCCCCTAGACCAAGCTCACAAAAAAATGCTTGATCTGAGGCAAAGTCTGAGAGAAAAAAATCAACAATAAAACAAATCTCTCAAAACTACCAACTCTCAAAAATCTAGACAATGAAGCATGAGAGCTATGAGCTAGGGAATGTGAATGAAGCAAGAGGCTCTTGTTTCTGATGCTCGCAAGTTGAAGGTTGGTTCTCTGAAAACTCTAATGCGCAAAAGTTATCCTTCATAGAGTCATCAGTCTTCTATATATCTTCTCTTGAAAATTGTAGCCATTGAAGTGGCCGTTGTCTTTAAGCTTGAAGCACGTTATACAGTATGGTCCATCGTGCGCGACAGGTAAGCTTTGCAGCCATTTAATGCTCTAGAGCCATGCACGCAAAGAGAAGATTCATCTTGATATCCTTTGCTTCTATTTGTCCAACGTTGTATAGCATGGTACTGGCAGAAACCTGCATAATAAAATGCTAAAACATAGACAACTAGACTATCTCAATACTTGTCAGTCAATGTTAGAGAGAATGTACATCGAAATAGAAATATCATTCTGCTATCCTGAATATTTACTTTAGAAGCACAGGAGTAGAAGGTAACGTGCAGATGATGTGTACATTCACAATAAATGCAAGGATACTAGAGATGTGCGCGGGAAGACTTTGACTTTCACAATATTAAAAATATATTTGAATAACATGTTTAAAATCGAAGTGTTCCATGAAGTCGTTGTTCTACTTATAAAATCGTTGTGTGAACAAGTCGTATTTAAGTACAAGCAAATCATGTTTATGCAAATCGTTATACAAGTAGAATTAAATCGTTGTACACATATGAGCAAATCGTTATTCAGATATGAGCAAATAGTTGTACAAATATAAGTAAATTGTTGTTTGAGTAAATCGTTGTTCAAACATAAACAAATCATTGTTTGAGCAAATCATTGTTCAAACATAAACAAATCATTGTATAAGCATAAGCAAATCGTTGTTTGAACAAATCGTTGTTCAAACAAGAGCAAATCGTTGTTTGAGCAATCGTGTTCAAACATAAACAAATCGTTGTATAAGCATAAGCAAATCGTTGCTTGAAAAAATCGTTGTTTAAACATAAACAAATCATTACAGTGACCAAGTTGTTGTGTAACTTATCGAATCGTTATGAGATGAAAATTGTTGTTTCATTTAGCGAATCGTTGTGAGATCGAAATCGTTGTTTCACTTGGTGAATCGTTGTGAAACCGAAATCGTTGTTTCACTTAACAAATCGTTGTTTCACTTAACAAATCGTTGTGAAATTGAAATCGTTGTTTCACTTAGCGAATCGTTGTAAAACCGAAATCGTTGTTTCACTTAGGATCCGTTTGATTACATGTAAATATTTTCATAGGGAAAAAGTTTTCCAAAAATAATTTTTACATGAAAATTAAAAACATAATTGTCTATTTGATTCCACATAAATGTTTTCCTTGAAATATTTTCTGATATTTGTTTCATAGTAAAATATTTTCTGAAATTATTTTCATACATTTGTTTGTGCGTAAAACATAATTATCCATTTTAAAAAATTACGTTTGTTTTCTAGATGTTCGTTATATTCTACATAGACCAGAAAAAGATGAACACATTCCCAACATTTGATTCAAAATTTAAAAAATTACCTTATTTTTTTGTAAGCTAATTGTAATTTTTTTCTTAAATATTCCTCTGATGTACTTTACTTTTACTTATCTACTATTTTTTACTAGATGTAGTCTTGTGCAGATTCTCATTAATATGTTTTAATCTATTCATTATTATTATTATTATTATTATATATATATAAAGTTATATAATACAACATATCTTCCTTCATTTGGGCATATCAACATACAAAAAATGTGAATTACACAATACTCTAAATAACTTTTTGAATAATCAAAAGATGCTTACCACATTACTAAGAATACACTGAGCAAAATCATTATAAAAAATTATAAGTGCCAAAACACGACTTGCAATTGTTCTCTATTTGGAGGCAACACACTGTCACTGTACATGGTAGAAAGTCTTATAAATCAAGTGAAACCAACTACTACAAATAATAATAGTCGTTGTTTTATAAAGCCCCATATACGAGAAATGTGTCACCACTGAACATTTTAATATATAATCTTCATAACAAGGATTAAAAAAAAGACTCAAATTCACAACTTTTTTCCGTGGATCACTTCAAAAGAACTGTCTTAAGTGTGCTTCATCCTCATCATCATAAAATCTGCAAATATGATGAAAACAACGTAAAAATGTCAATTTTTAGTTCTGTAAACATTAAATTGAATTGACATATAGAATATAAATAATTATAAGTGGTAGAATGAAAACAACATAATAGCCCCAACACAATCTGAAAACAATTATTACAATCTAACTACGGCCGATGCATATAAAAACTTGGATTCCAAGTTGACGACATGCCTATAGAATGTGCTTGGACTTCAATGATTGACTTTCAATTTATACAACTTTTTCTTCCTCAATCTAAATATTCATATTAATCCCGACTCATCTTTCTCAAAGTTGTTGCCTGGTCTGCCGCAAATGTGGTTGTTACCTGTCACTTCTAAATCATGATATAAAAAAATGGCTAGTTCTTTAAATCAGTACTTTGTTTTGATGATTCACATGAAAATCAAAATATTTGGACTTTGATCTTTGATGGTTCTATGTTGGACCCTGAATCTGGAAAAAGGAATAGCCTGGAAATGGACAAGATTTTTAAACAACATTGTCCTGTACTTCAGACTTTAAGAAAAAGGTGAATAGATTTTACAGTACACCAAAAATCGTAAAGAAGATTGTGGCTTCTTGTAAGGGTTACTTTTCCCCTCCCAATGAACCCGACAGAGGGCCAATTACATATACAGGATTGCAGAACATGTAAGGGCAAGGCTGCAAATTGGGTTGAATAGATCAAATGAAGGTTTTTGCTGCATTTGGCAAACAATTTAAGTTCGTGAATAAACAAAACCAAAATCTAGTTTAAACTTATTTAGTTATTTTACATGGCAATACATTGACAAATAAACAATGGAAGCAAGCACATGAAAAGGACCTCTTGTTGAATAAAGCACAAAATGAAACTAAATTCTATATAGTTTCTTTAAACATGTAATCTCAATAGCCTGTCATTCCAACAATAAAATCAATATGCAAATAAAGCTTGGTAGTTGGCCGGGGTACAAACCTTTTGCTTTTCTTCCAATGCCTCCTTCGTAGCCTTCATTCTAGAAACAGAATCCTCATGATCATCCCTGCTCAAAGTCAATAGCTTCTCCATTAAGGATAAACAAAGACCAATGAGAGGATAGACATCAAAAATAATATGAATAAAACACCTCCACCATACTAAGTTAGTATGACACACAGGAATAGACCTCCTCCATTCGTGCGGTATAGAGGAAGCCAACTTGTTTTTCCTAGAAGCTTTCAGCCATAACACTGCTCAATTGACTGTGCTTCTAAGAAAATCAAAGGTTGAATTATAACAACTTTAAAACCTCCTCTCATTCCTGTAGCACCAGATGGCCCACAGCACTGTACACATTAGGGTTATCCACTCTTCTTTAGTTATAAGACATAAAACATCAGAACTTAAATTATTGAAAAAATAAAACCTGCTCTTAACAAGCAAACTTGGCAAATAGTTGTCTGAAGCATATGTCAGAATGGCTGAAGAACCGTCTGTGTTCTCCATAAACTCAGGCCACCAACCAAGTGTCCACAACAGCTCCTGTTGATTGCCATTGGTCCATAAACTCATACAATACAATGTGGAAATATAAGAAAAGTCATAAAATGCAAGTGTGAAAAGAAAACAAAGTCTACTATTTGTAGGAAGATTAGATAATGTGAAACTTCTAGGATGATTTTGACATTCAATGACACAGAAGGTCCAGTAAACTTAGAAGGATGTTTAACAGGTTTTGACCAGGCATTTACTGCAGATACACTTGGAGATCATGGAATGCATTAGGAAGACTTTTCAGAGGTATCATGTCAGAAACTCTCACCTACAGTACAGAACAAACTTTTCTCTTAAAACCTCAAAGGCTCCAGTAGAAGTGTGTATGCTGAGCAGATACGGCTAGAACCACCCCCCAATCATTAGGCAGAAATGTTGCAATTCATTGTGTGCTCTTAATTAATTGGTATATAAAGTCCAGTGAGCTGTAAAATTTTTTTTTTTTTTGGTAAGCAACGAGGGGATGAGAATTTGAACCTAACATGTACACTATGATATATGCATATGGAGAGTTTCAACCATGAGCCACTCCTTATCTACAATGAGCTGTAAATAATTGTCTTAATTTTATATGACACTCATTTCCTTTGAACTCTTTAATAATTACTTACTGCAAGCTTGTAGACGAAAAAAGATGCAAACTCAGTAATCTTTGAACTAACAATTAATCCAGAACCGAAGACTGATAATTATTTTCTAAGCAGGAAGAGGAAACCTTAATCCTTTTGCCAATATTTGTCATTCCTGTTGGTGTTGTTGAATTAATTGACCATTTCCACTGCTGTTTAATTTCCCCATTTTTATAGGTATTGGCGTAGGCCTGTTGCTTCTTGCGACCATTGGCTCCTGCGTTGGTTGGGGATTGCAAACTCAATAATCTTTGAACTAACAATTCTAGAACTGACCGAAGACTGATATATATTTTCTAAGCAGGAAGAGGAAATTAAGCTTAATCCTTAATCGGACCCTCTGCCATTAATTTGTCATTGGCCTATTCGTG
The DNA here is from genome assembly GCA_014218235.1 of Colocasia esculenta. Lineage (NCBI taxonomy): Eukaryota > Viridiplantae > Streptophyta > Magnoliopsida > Alismatales > Araceae > Colocasia > Colocasia esculenta. The sequence goes on from CM024763.1 coordinate 111,058,805, forward strand.
TTGTTGAATTAAATTCTACTGCTGTTTAATTTCCCCATTTTTATAGGTGTTGGCGTGGGCCTTCAGCTTCTTATGGGTGCCGTTGGCTCCTGCGTTGGTTGGGGATTTTAGAGAAACAAGGTCGTCGAACAGACAAGAAAGATTGTGGAACTCAAACAGAGGACATTCGAGCAAAACGGAGGTCCGTTTTCTGCAAGAGATGATATCCTCCAAACAGGGCAACACATTTAAGATATTTACAGAGGAAGAGTTGGCATGGGCCACAAGAAACTTTGACGACGCTCGGATCATCGGACGGGGTGGCCATGGCATACAAGGGAACACTAGAAGAAAATGATTAAGTGGTTGCCATCAAGAGGTCCAGAATGGTGGAGGAGCGGCAGAGCAAGGAGTTCGCCAGGGAGATCGGCATCCTGTCCCAGATCAACCACATTAACGTGGTTAAGCTGCTGGGATGTTGCCTGGAAGTGGAAATACCCATGCTGCGCGGCTGCCCGAAGATGTAGGGAGGGGAGGGGAGGGGAGGGGAGATCGACGAGGGAAGAGGGAATACCGACCTGGTCGATGCAGCGTCGCCCTTCTCCTCTTGCTATTGCTGCTCCCGACCACACGACGTCGGTCGGCGTTTTGGAAGTGGAGGCAGACGAAGCGAAACCCTCAAAATGGGGAAATGGCGTTGGGGGAAAATGGCATTCGGGGTCTCACCCTGGATGCCAAAATCTGCGTTTTTAAGGATAATATTTTCAAGGATATATTTTTCAAGGGTACCAAACAACTTATTTTGTTAAGTTTTTTAGAAATATTTT
>CM024763.1:111059710-111109295 GCA_014218235.1 Colocasia esculenta
TTGAGTGTAGATGTGTTAGCAGCACTTTATGTAAAAGATAGTAAGATTGCATGGAGTCCCTGTATCCATTGTCTCAGACCATGATCCCAGATTCACTTCTAGGTTTTGGAAGGACTCAGACAGCGTTGGGCCCAAAACTCACTTCACACTGCGTTCCACCCACAGACGAATGACAGACAGAAAGGATAAATCAAATAGTGGAAGACATGCTTCGTGCCTGAACTATAGATTTTGAAGGTTATTGGAATGAGCAGCTGTCCCTAATTGAATTTGCATCTAACAATAGTTATCAGGCCAGCATTAATATGGCACCTTTTGAAGCACTGTATGGCAGAAGTTGTAGATCACCTGTGTGCTGGAACGAGATAGGAGAACAGCAATGGCTGTGACTAGACATGTGCACAAGACTAGCAGAGATATACAGATTATCAGGACAGGATTAAGATAGCTCAGTCTAGGCAGAATGCTATGCAGACAAAAGAAGAAGATTTAGAATTTCAAACTGGAGATCATGTAAGCTGAAAGTATTCCCGACCAGGGATTTCACGGTTTGGGATGAAAGGCAATTTAAGACCAAGATTCATAGGTCCATTTGAAGTGTTGGATCGAGTTGGCGAGGTGGCATATCGACTGGCTCTACCTCCCCAGTTCTCCACCATACATAATGTTTTTCCATGTATCAATGCTCAGGAAGTATGTGTATGATTCGTCACATGTAATCAGCTATGATGACATTATACTGAACAAGGATAGACCTATGAAGAAAGGCCAGTGAAGATCTTGGACAAGAAGATACAACAGCTTCGGATCGATCTATACCCAGGTAAAGGTGTTATGGAGAAATCACGAAGTCGAAGAAACCACGTGGGAGCCCGAAGCAACAATGCGCCGGAATTATCCGGAGTTATTCAGTAAGTCATTCTTCCTCTTATGATCATATGAATTGGGGGACCAAATTCTTTTTAAGAGGGGAGGTAGCACCCTTGATTTTAAAATCCAAATAAAATAAAAAATGCTATTTTAATGAGGAAACTAAATTTAAATAGATTAAATGAGAAATAAGTAAAATAAAAAGGGAATTAAGAAAGCCCATTAAGTTAAAACCCTAATGGGTTGTGTAAATGGTTTAATTATAAATAATGGGCCTAATATAGTGGAGCCCACCATGGAATGGGATTTAATTAAGTGAAATTCGCATTGTTAAATAATAGTAAATTAGAAAAGATGTGAAATAGGTATTAAATAGGTCATATGTATCTAAAAGAGGAGTCCTAACCTTACTATAACTCATTACCCACGAAATTAACATCTCCCCCATCCAAAGAAGGAGATAATTGTAAGGAGGGAAGGTGATAATTATGGAAATTTCAGAGTTTAATGAAAAGGAGGACTCTTAGATGGCTAGGACTCTATAGCTAGCTAAAACACCCTAATCTCATCCCTACCCAAACCCAAACCGTGGCTAGAGCTCTGGAGACAAGGGAGAGGCTGGAGAACGTGGAGCTTGGTGAAGGAAGCTTGGACAAAGGAGTTTTCATCTCATTTTCGTCTCCAATCTAGGGTTCTTCTTGGTCTTGGTTTCGACAAAGATAGCAATCTCTCAAGCCAAATTCGTGTAAAATTATCCTTTTCATATCCCGAGTAAAGCCTTTGGTTTCGCTCCATTTCGATCTCCCATGATGGAGATTAATTCTTTGAATCCCTGCCAGTTCCATGTGCCTGACCCTTCATGTTTACTCTTAAACCTCGAGCATGCATGACCCCATGCCATGAGAAAATTCTCATAAATACTACCTCATGTTAGCTTTCAAACGCCCCTAGTTTTGTTTAAATTTCATCATGTATCCATCTCCAATTAATTCGTTGAACCTTGACTGTGCATGTTTAGGTCATTGAAATGTAACTTGATCACAACATGCTAAACCTTGTCTATTTTCAAATTAATCGTGCATGTTGATAGATCTATATCTACTTTCGTTTAAAACTGGTTTCATACTTTTTGGATCACCGTGTGATTTTATACTAAATTTAGAAAGACCCTGTGTCAAGAAGGGTTCACCCAGAGAAAAAGGGAAAAAGGCCGGACATCCCTGATATCGCGGCGGCGCGACCCGCCGCGATACCGGGGAGGTCGCGGCCGGCGACGGTGACACATTTAAAAATGCGGCGGCCTAAGCCGCCGCGATTCCTGGCGAGGACCGGGCCAGGCCGGTTTGTCCTCGGACCGCGACCGAGCCACCCGTCACGACTTGAATCGCGGCGGGTAGGCCCAACGCGATTCAAGGGTTCGGCCAGAAACATTTAATTAAGCATATGCCCTTGCTGATTTGACTATATAACCCTTAATTAGCCATGATTAAACTATGCTATAGTTAATTCGACTTGTTAAATTAATAAATGGCATTAATGAGATAAATTTAATTATTTAAAAGCCATTCTCACGATTTATCAAATCTCATAATTTCTTTACACTTACACACACATAACATTATTATTTGCCATTGACCCTAATAATTTATGCAATAATGTATCTAGTAAATTAGCGAAATAAATGGCTAAATTACCTTATTTAAATACAATTGTCTTCGTTTTATTAGCGAGTTTTGTACACCGTTATCGTTTTCCCTCGGCCTTCGAGCATTTGAGGCACGACGGACCCGTTTCTATACACTTTCTCTTGACTTAGACCACCTCTCCATCAGAAATACTCTCGACTGGGCCAGGGACTCCTTGTCAAGGCCTCCATAAGTCTTCTTGGCTTTGGCACATGTCCTTAGTCAACGAGCTGGTTGTACCCCAAATCCCGATATACATTAGGGATCAGTACGATCCATGCCTAGTATTTTCCTTCTTATCTTAGGTTCACACCGGACCCACCTAACCCGTGTTCACGACACGGCTAAGTGGGCGGTTGTGTCTTCGGCCAGACTGCCGGCCGCAATGGTGTGCCGTGCAACCATTACTATCGTGTGTTTACGTTGTTTTACGAAAATGTCCCTATCTTAACTACTATCTATATTCTGTCATCTGTTCACGTTCTCTCTACACTCTCATCTATCTCGTCTAGTACTCTCTTATCTCTCCTTGGTACTCTATTGGCCATTCTTATGATTGTCTAAGATAAGAAATGACTAATGCCACACATGGGGCCCGATCAGGTCCTGGGAGGAGCGCCCGAAGTGCCAGTGCCCATGGGAGTTAAAATGACAAGGATGTGTTACGGCATGCATCCAGTGCCAGCATACTATCAAGATTAATCTATGACAATCAAGTGCTATCTATACCAGTACACTTGTTATCGTTACTAGAGCATGTTGTGCCATTTACATGAATATCGTTACATGGCCATTCTATATCAGTCTCCGTTGAGCTATTTTCTGTACCAATGCTATTGTTCTCTCGTTATCGTTACTTGTTCTACATGACTATTCTCTCTAGTTAACCTGCCATTAAGACATTAATCATTAAACCATGCTTGTTTTCATGAGATATTAAGTCCTACTGAGCGTTATTCGCTCATCCACCTACGTGTTTATTTAATGTGTTTCACGTAAGTTTGACAATGACCACACTCACGAGGATGGGACTGAGGATGATGCTCAGGAGTGACCATTGTCCGTAACCACTGCTTAGTTGTTAGTTAGCATAGAAAGAGTCAGTTAGCTTTTATGTATTAGTTTGGTTTTTCAATAAAGTACTATGGGCCCTTGTTTTGGATCTGGTACGTTGATGTATTAGTTAGTTTATGAAGTGATGAGTTATTAGTGAATGTAATGGAGATTGTTGGATTATTAATGAAATTGGAGTTTTATTTGGTGTTATCCAATTGCTCAAAGGTTTGATTTTTTTTTCTTGCTCTGTACATTAAATAACTGTAATCCCGCTCCGATATTCCGCGTTGGGCGTTACATATAATGCCCCTGTTCATTTGCAAAACTTAAAGTAGATTCACCATAGGATGTCCAACATCATTTGTACACAAAAGGATTTGTTCCAATTATGAGTTTTGGGCATATCATGGTGACCATGTCGAGTATGATCCCGCCAATGTGGCAAGGACAAGTTCGTACGTGGATATGGTTATAGATTTGCTAGTATGGACTTTAATGTTCCAGAGGCCAGTATAACAAAAAGTATCGAACAATATAGATAAAAGATTGAGCACCTCTTGGTGCAAACCAAGGGGCATAGTTTTGCATCCACGTGGATGCAACTATGCCCCCATTGGGGGTGGGCACAACCCTAGGGTTGTGCCCCCCCCAATGACCTCAGCTCCCCCCATGGGGAGCTGAGTTTGTTGCAAACCGCCGACAAGGCGGTTTGCAACAAGTCTTTTCCTAAAAGATTTTATCAATTACTTCGGGATGTTGATGAGCCGTTATGGGATGGTTGTGAAAACCACTCTGTTTCAGCAATCTCCCAACTACTGAATTTGAAATCTGAATTTTATATTAGTTAGAGTTTTTTTGACTGGCTTCTCCTACTCATCAAGAGTATGTTGCCTCGATCTGAGAGGTTGCCTGAAAAGTTTTACCGTGCAAAGAAGATAGTAAATGATCTAGGGCTTGGATTCTTGAAAATCAATGCATGCCCTAATCCTTGTATGCTATATTACAATATGATGCAAATAAGAGATCATGTTCTATTTGTCAGCATGACAGATTCAAGCCTAAGAAGGGGACAATTCAAAGCAAAAGGATGTACCTTACAAGTCATTGTGATATTGTCCTCTGATGCCCAGATTGCAGCAGATGTATATGTTCCCAAAGATAGCTCGACATATGACATGGCATGCGGAAAGAGTTCGTCATGATGATGATGAATCAATCATCCTGTCGATAGCGAAGTTGGACTCATTTTAGCCATGCTCATTCTTTCTTCTCAAGGGAGTTATTTATTAGACTGGGTTTATGCACTGATGGCTTCATCCATCGAAGGTTCTGTGGCATCTTACTCTTTTTTGGTCAGTATTCCTAACATCATACAACCCTCCGCCATATGGTGTCTAGATGGGAAATTTGGCGTGCCAGATGTTCGAGTCGGTTCGAAGGCAAGTTGTACTCTATTCAAAGAATAATATCTAATATCCGCTATATGGTGTCTCTTCCTCTGGAGTCATATATTTTTAAGGCAGGATCATTGACCAGTATCTGAAGAATGTGATCTCCTTTGGCTTCGCGCCCAGGATTAAGTCTATCTCTTTTTAAGCTGATCAGATGGATCCCACCATTGAAGGGCTGTTCTCAACGTCGATGGTGCCAGTAAGGAAATCCTGGTCTTTGTGGAGGCGGCGGCTGTGTTAGGAATAAAAATGGTGCTTTGTTGATCGCTTTTGCCAATTTCTATGGTTTCAGTTCGAGCTTGGTTGCTGAAGTCCGAGCTTTCTGTGATGGCATCCGGTTGGCTTCTCAGCAGGGGATGCTTATCTCAGAAATCAGATCTGATTCGGGCCACTCTCATTGCTTCTCTTAATAGCAAGAAGTGTCCATCGTGGGAGTGCTTGCACTGGTGGAGGGAGGCCTTTCTCTTCTGCATCGCTATAACATCACTTTCATCATACTTACAGGCAGGCTAATCAACTTGCAGACGCTTTGGCCAATTTTGCATGCGACTCTGCAACAATGTTACTTTCTCTTCTGCTTCTTCTTTACCCATACTTGTAAAGGGCCCCTAACTTTGGACCGGTCAGGGGTGCCCTCCATTAGACTTGTTCATTAAGGGGTCGCCCCCCTCTTGTTCCTTCTGTAAGGTCTCCTTTTTATTTATATCCTAGGCCCAGGTGATCGCACTGGTGGAGTGGGTTCATTCTATTCTTGGGAATAGGGTGCACTCTCCTGGTCGCTGACCCTGAGGACCTTTATAAAAAAAAAAAAAAAATACAACCCTCCGCCGGGCAGTGCATGAAACGAGAGAATTCGATTTTCTCCTTGTTGTTCAATGTCCATGAATCTTTTGATGAGTTTTATAATGGATATATAGCTCATGAGACCTCAGACTTAACTAATGAGCTGAAATTATTATGGTCAGATAGAGTTTGTAGTACGTGCATCAAGAAAATAGAATTTCATTATGAAGGTTGTGCTAATGTGGACAATAAGTGACTTCTCTGCATATGGCATGCTATCTAGTTGGAGCACACATGGGAAGTTGGCATGTCCTTATTGTATGGATGATTCCAAATCATTTGTGCTGAAATATGGAGGAAAATCATATTGGTATGATTTCCATCGGTGGTTTCTACCAAGTGACCATCTTTTCCGAAGGCAAAAGGATTCATCTTGAAGAACACAATTGAAATGGATGAAGTAGATTTGAAATGGGTGTCTGGTCGACATATAGCGAGGTGGGTGCAAAACTTACCAGATGCAGTACAATTGGCTAGTAGTAACCAACAACTTTCAGGATTTGGAAGAATCACATTGGGTGAAGAAAAGCATCTTATGGGAATTGCTTTATGGTCAACTCTTTTGATACAACACAACTTGGATGTCATGCATATTGAAGAATGTTTTTGATAATGTGTTTAACATGATCATGAATGTAAAAGGCAAAACAAAGAACAATGTCAAGCGCATATGGACTTGAAAATACTTTGCAAACGTCCAGAATTAGAACTACAGAACATACATGGAAACGTTGTACAACCTAAAGTTTCTCTTACCTGGGGATAGACAGATTAGGAAGTGTGCCAATGGTTGAAACAATTGAGATTTCCATATGGATATTTGTTCAGCATTACCCGTTGTGTGAATGTTAATGAGGGTAAATTATATAGAATGAAGAGTCCATGATTGCCATATGTTCATACAAAGGTTGTTACCCATTACATTTTGTAACTTGCTACTGAAACAAATATGGGAGCATTGATCGAGTTGAGTCAATTTTTTAGGATTTTATATGCATCAGAACTCCATCTTCATGAAGTGCAGACTGTTGAGCAGAATGTGGTACAAATAATTTACAAGTTAGAGAAGATATTCCTTCTGCATTCTTTGATTCAATGGAGCACCTGATTATCCATTTGCCATATGAGGCTAGAGTCGGAGGACCAGTACAATTTCAATAGATGTATCCATTTGAGAGGCATATTAGTATCTTTCATTTCTTTTTCCATTGACAACGACTATTTATGTTTTATATATACTTTATTGTCCATTTCATTGACGACATAGGTGCATGCATGATTTGAATGAAAGTTTGCAACAAATAAAAGTGGAGGGTTCGATTACCCAGGCATATTATTGAAGAAATATCGAGTTTTGTTCAATGTATTTTGACCCAAGATACAAACTCGATGCACTTGACCTCCACGTAATGATGATAGGGGGATACTATTGTGTCTGACCAACTCTCTATCTATTAAGTATTCTAGACGTGCGTTCAGATATTCTTTGACTCACATACTCGAAGAAAGAGAGTTGTTAGCCGTAGATATCTATATCCTTATGAACTGTACTGAGATTGAACCTTATACTGGGTAAGTCCTCCACTCACATGTCTTCATGTACTTAAGTTGTTTGTCCTTCTCATCATTTAAAGTAGTGTTGCATTTATATTGTAGAGGATTCGACTCAGAATTACTCCAAAAAAATCAATGTCTCACTAACATATAGGTTGAAAAAGAACGAGAGAAGTCTTTTGCCAGTTGGTTAAGATATCGAATAAGTGTACATGAATGATTTTATGCATAAGTATGCAGACTATTTATCTGATACCTTATTTTTATATAGGTTAATAAGGTTTTATTACTGATAAAAGAGTTCAAGAGATAAGCTATGGGCCTTCCAAAATTGCACGTGTCAATCTAGGCTTCATTGTCATGGATACCGATTTCACATGAGAGAAGATGGACGAAATAAGTCTACGATGAACAGTGGTGTATCTGTTAAGGGAAGTAACTACAATGAAATGAATTAGGTTATTATGGTATTCTTGAAGAAGTATTAGAATTGTAATATTTAGGACAAGACAACCATATATTTCTATTTAAGTGTCAATGGTTTGATCCTACTTCTGTTCGAAATGACACAACATATGGATTGTCGATGTCAAACATAAGTCTAAATTGAATACATATGAACCCTTCATTTTGGCTGCACAAGCCAAGCAAGTATGTTATTCAATATTCATCACTCACATTAAGAGATTGGTGGCAGTTTGCAGGGTGGAAACAAGACTATTACCCAACTACAAGTTTGATTAGCTGAATTGAAGTTGAAAATGTTAATGACAATTTGTTTCAATCAGATCAAAGTGACGCAGTACAGTTGCTACTTCTACCTATTTTTGTTTGGATGATATAGATGAGCCACTTTCGTTATATAAAAAGAATGAAGCGGAAGAAGTTGACCCAACTGATCTATAATCAAATGTTCTAGGGGGTGGAGTCTTCTGTGGAGGAAGATATCCGCTAATGAGGATGAAGAGGATGACGAAGATGAGGCTAACTTAGATATATCTTCAGCATCTGATGAGGAAATGGATAATGTTTGAAATTTTGTAAGAAATTTTAGTTACTCTTATAATTTATAATGATTATATGGCATGCTATTTGTCTAGATAGCTAATTGATCTTTGTATACTAATATCTTTTAATTTTATTGTTCTCAATAAAGATATGGTTCGTAGAGCACGTAGTGGTGACGGGAGAAGAGACAGTATTGGGAGAGGCTCTACTTCCTCCTTTGCGTTGTCTGTTCCAGGTATACATTGATGCTGATTTTTAGGCCTGAGTGCCCCTCTACCAGTTGCAGAGGGCACACCGTCAGCACCACTGCCCTCGACACTACTGACTGGTACATGTATGTTTTGATTCTTTCTACATTTTATCTTTAGATCTTGCCAGTTAGTTTATAAATTATGAAAAGACTAATGATCTACTATCATTTTATTTGGAATAGATGTCGCTAATCATCACGAGGGTGATAAGCGTCGGTTCAGGATGCTCGTCGTGCTGGATTTCTAGGTAAACTAATTATCATTAATTTATTTTGTATCACTCCATAAAATTTGTAAAACAAACTATTTTAACATGTGCATTTGTAGAGAAAAAATAAAGCCTGGCAAGGATTCCCATTATATTACATCCCTCTTTCAGGCGCACGTTCTCGGCTCTGTATTCTCTACTCGACAATTTCCGATGGGCACCCAAATTTATTGTTCAACATGTTCAAGTATAAAATTTAATCTTTTTAAGTCATGTCTTTCTCATCTCTATCATTAATTATACAAACTTGGATAATTTAATTTCCTTACAATGTCGGTATGAGTTTACGAGGGAAGCGGATGTCCCAAGAGCATGACATGTATGGAAGCTACTGCCTAAACCAATTATAGATAGATAGTGTGGGAGGCCCTGGATAAGGCGACAAACTTCTGGCAGCCAAGATCCAAACATTCAGGCAACCAGGATCCAAATACGTGGAAGGACTATGGCCCGGGTGGATGAGGAGGGAGTATTGGGAGCAACTCTATGCCAGATGGGGTAGTTCTCAATGGCAGAGAAGTTTCCGGCAGCCAAAGCCAATCGGGTTGTGTAACAAGAAAAAAATTTACATATGAGCGGGTCATTGTCTTACACGACCCACAAGACAAAATGTAAGAAACTTTCTGATTGACTAATGTCTTATTATCTATATATCCTAATTTTTTATGAATTTAAAACAGACTCAGGAGCTCTAGCATCACCCCTCAATTTGCAAGGTATTTGAAAGGACTCATAAGAGGAGGGGGACTGATGTATTTGTCAGCAAGAGTGCTTGCTCGATTGCAATAAGCTTACATACACAATTTTAGTTAAAATTTAGACATGGAAAATTGATATGAGAGTTATAATCTTTTCAATTTATTTTGCAATGTCATATGATAGATAGATGACAGAGAATATGGGGCTGACACTCTACATCCAGATTTAGATCCTGATGCATGGGTGGTGGTGACGGGCCAACCAAGAAAGTGTCATTTGTACGGATTTAGAGATAGCTTGTACGGATGCCCGATTTGAATTCGGCACTCGGAGAACCATTCTTCGAATTGACTAAGTGTAAAGAAAGGAGAAAAAACCAGATTAGGGTCCAAAATGTAAAATACCGTCTGATCAATGCGTCGATCGATCCCATATGATCGAGTGATGATAGTGACATGTGAGAATTAAGGGAAATCAATTATATTCTCGGTTTGAGCTCGGTACTCAAAGAACTATTATCCAAATAGACTTATTATAAAGAGCGGAAAATGCCAAGTTGGGGGTCCAAAATGTTAATACCAATCCAATTGGCATGCCGATAAATCCTACATGACCAGGTTGATGAAAGGGACATGCGAGAGTTTGCGGAATCCAAATCGGACGTTCAGTTTGAACTCGTCGCTTAAAAATCATTCTCTGAATTGACTTAGTGTAAAGAAAGGGAAAACACCTAGATTAGGGTCCAAAATGTGAAATCCGGTCCGATCAACATGCCAATCGATCCCACATGATCAAGGTGATGACAGTGCCATGTCAGAATTGAGGGAATTCAAATCGGATTCTCGTTTGAGCTCGGCACTCAAGAACCGTTGTCCAAATTGACTTATTATAAAGAATAGAAAATATCAAGTAGAGGGTCCAAAATATGAATAACGATCCGATTGGTGTTCCGATTGGTCCTACATGATTGGGTTGATGAAAGGGACATGCGAGAGTTGACAGAATCCAAATCAGATGTGCGGTTTGAACTCGGCACTTAAAGAACCATTCTCCGAATTGACTTAGTGTAAAGAAAGGGAAAAAAACCAAGATTAGGGTAAAAAATGTGCAATACCGGTCGGATCATTGCGCTGATCGATCCTACACGACCGAGGTGATGACAGACATATGAGAATTGAGGGAATTTAATCGGATTCTAAGTTTGAGCTTAGTGTTCAAAGAACCGTTGTCTAAATTGATTTATTATAAAAGAACGGAAAATACCAAGTCGAGAGTCCAAATTGTGAAATACCAATCTGATTGGCATGCCATTGGTGCATAGGTTTCATCAAAATCTAAGCCTTCCTCTTGGGAATAGCCTTGAGCTACCAATTTGGCCTTATTTCTAGTGATCACACCAGCTTCATCTAATTTGTTCCTGAACACCCATTTGGTGCCAATCACAGGATGATCTGATGGTTTCGGAACAAGGGACCATACTTGGTTTCTCTTGAACTGATTAAGTTCTTCTTGCATGACTAATATCCAAAATTCATCAGACAGTGCTTCATTGACTGTCTTAGGCTTTATTTGAGATACAAAGGCTAAATAATCACATGGGATTACGTTACCTCTAGTTCTTACCCCAACCGATGGATCTCCAATAATGTTATCCAATGGGTGATCCTTCTTGTATCTCCATTCTTTTGGAAGATTTTCATATGATATATCCTTTTGTTGTAGATCTTCCAAGGGTGGATCTTCATTGTCCTCGATGGATGTGATCTTTAATTTCTTGGACAATTCATCTGGATCATCAACATCACTATCTACTTCCTTTCTCAAGGAAGGGTTAGTTTCATTAAAGATAACATGTACTGTTTGTTCATTAGTAAACTATGCTTATTAAATACTCTATAACCTTTGGGTTAGAAGCATACCCCATAAAATAACCTTCATCGGATTTGGAGTCTAGCTTACCAATCTCCCTTTTTCCGTTGTTGTGGATGAAGCATGGACATCCAAAAGTTCTTAAATGACTAATCTTTGGCTTCTTCTACTTGAATAGCTCGTATGCAATCTTCTTCAGGATTGCCTAATCATCACTCTGTTGATTATATAGCAAGCTGTGTTGATGGCTTCGGCCCAAAAATACCTTGGTAAATTATATTCTGACAACATTGTCCTTCCCATATCCAATAAGGTTCTGTTCTTCCTCTCAGCAACTCCATTTTTCTTAGGTGTCCTTGGTGCTGAGAATTTGTTCTATTCTTTGATCATCACAGAACTTTGCAAATCGTTCATTCTGAAACTGTCCTCCATGATCTGATCGAATGCTAACAATGCTATACTTCTTTATCTTTATGAACTTTCTTGCTGAAGCTAACAAAACTATCAAATGTGTCATCCTTGTGCTCCAAGAAAGATACCCAAGTAAATCTGGAGTAGTCATCCACTATGACGAATCCAAAGTTCTTTCCTCCAAGACTTGTTGTCCTCATCGGCCCAAATAGATCCATATGTAGAAGTTCTAAGGGTTTAGAGGTTGTTACCACTGACTTTGATTTGAAAGATGATTTAGTGTGCTTACCTTTTGCACACGGTTCACAGAACCCTTCCATTCTAGTGCTTACTTTGGGCAGACCTTCTACTAGATTTCTCTTGATTAGCTTTATGATCCCATCCAAGCTACAGTGGCCCAATCTTCTGAACCAAAGTTCAATTAACTGCTCTTTGTTTGCTGCAAGACATATGTCCAGATCATTTAACTCGTTTAAATGAAGCACATACAAGTTCTTTTCCCTGCTTGCTTCAAACACAACTGCACCATTTTTCATGATACTGCACTTTGACTCTTGAAACTTAATCTGATGCCCTTTGTCACACAGCTGGCTGATGCTGATAAGATTGTGCTTAAGTCCTTTTACACAAAGTACATCTTCAATAATGATTTTTCCTTAACTCTAAACTGAACCTCAACCTATTACTGTCCCTTTTCCATTATCACCATATGTTACTGTTCCTTCTTCAGCTTCAAGGTGAGAGAACAGCTTCCTGTTGCCAGACATATGCTTTGAGCACCTGCTGTCCAGGTACCTTAGATGCTCGAAGGCTTTCCTGTAATGGAACACTAAATTTTAGGTACCCAAGTTCTTTTGGGTCCTGGTTGGTTAGTATCATCACTTTTCTTCTTAATTATCCATCTTTTATGTTTAGTTGGACATGTTATTTTAATGTGACCTAATTTGTTGCAGTGTACAGCAAGATATTTTACTTATTTTTTCAGTTGGAATATATTTAGTTTGACTTATATGCAGTGTTTTGTTCACTACAAATTTAGGTGTTGGATATATTTTAGGATATACTACTGTTTCTTCATTATCGGGAGGAGTGTATCCTAAGCCATATTTCTTTTTCCCTAATCTTCTAGCTCGTTTTAGTATTAATGATGTTTTTCCATTTGTAAATTTTTCTAATGTACTGGATAATTGTTCATTTTCATTTGTTAATATTTAATTTTTTTATTTAATTCATCTACAGTTTCCTAGTTTTCCATATTTTCTATCTGATTATTTTTTATCTTTTAAGTCTTCGCACAATAATTTGTTTCTTCTTTTTAGCTTAGTAACTTGTTTTTCTAACTGCTCATTTTCAGATTTTAGATCTGAATTAGTATTTTCTAAACATGCATGATTTTTCTTACTAACTTTTAATAATTTACATACTTCTTTATATTTACTGTATAACTCATTAAATGCATCTTCTAAGCTATCAGATTCAGATTCGTTACAAGAAGTAAAAAGGGAGTCAGAGGTTACCTTTTCCTCGACATTTGCCATGAAGGCCAAGTTGGCATTTTCTTCTTCTTCTTCGCTTGAACTTGACTCACTGTCTGAGTCGTTGTTGTTGTCTCAAGCTGCTGTCATGGCCTTCTTCTTGTATTTTCTGATTTTCTAGTTGAATCTTTCTTTCTGACTTCAGTCTTATTTAGTTTTGGACACTCGACCTTGATGTGTCCCAACTTCTTGCATTCATAGCAGATAGGCTCAGCTCTCTTTGTGTCCTTGCCTTCGGCCTTCCTGAAGTCTTTGCTCTTCTTGAAGTATCTCCTTCCAGATTGGTACTTCTTCTTCGCAAGTATGTGTTGTAGTCTTCTAGATAGAAGCGCTTCTTCATCATCACTGTCTTCATTGCTGACTTCATCCTCAGATTCTTCGTCAGAGCTACCTTATGTAGCCTTGAGAGCATTGTGCTTTTTTTTTTCCTGCTTGAGGATTCTCCGAGCCTCTCCATGTTGATCTCATGAGCCATGAGTGACCCAATGAGTTTCTCCAGTGACATTCTCTTTAGGTCATTTGCCTCTTCTATTGCTGCCACTTTAGAGTCCACGAGGCTGGTAAGGATCTTAAGATCTTTCTAACCATCTCCCATTTCGTAGCTTTTTTCAAGACCACCAGCCCGTTTGTGATATCTGTAAATCTGCTGAACATCTGAGTTATTGACTCTCCTGGCTGCATCTAGAACCTCTCGTACTATGTCACCAGAATGTCTATTCTGGTCTCTTTTACTTTATTTGTGCCTTCGTACATAATTCTAAGCTTCTCCCACATTCCATTGCTGATTTGCAGGTTGAAACTCTATTAAAACTCTTTCTTTCTAAGTGCGCAACATAATATGCTCTTAGCTTTGCAGTTGAGAGAGATCTTCTTTCTATCATCTTCTGTCTAGTTTTGTCTGTTGTTTAGAACAACTAGATCACCTTCTTCTATGATAGACCATATTTGAAAATCGAATCCTTGTAGGAAGTACTCCATCCTAGTCTTCCAGTAGGTATAGTCCTCACCATCAAATAGAGGGGGTCGGTTCACTAACTAACCTTCAATACTCCCTTGAGCTGCCATTTATCTTTGCTCTTGAGATCGTGAGATCTTCCTTCTTGAAGAGACTTGGCTCTGATACCACTTGTTGCCTAGCTAGCAAGCCCCGAGGGGGGGTGAATGGGATTCTTAAAATTTGATTATCTAACCTGTCAACAAACGTTCACACAAAAACACTACGTTCGACTGTTAGTGTTAGTAGTAAAGAAAGCACCAATCACAAACAAGCAATCACACTACACAAAGCATTTTTATCCTGGTTCGGACCTCCTCTCCACAGGAGTCCTACGTCCAATCCCTGAGCAACAACTCAGGATTCCACTACCCAAGGGTACAGTCCCCCTCAAGGACACTTACACATCCAGCCGCAGTTGGCCTTCTCTTCACACTCGAAGAGGAATACAATACCCTGGAACCCAGTCTTCCTTCAACACGAAGGGAATAAAAACACTTGTTACCTACATGTCTTCTTCTCTTCACCCGAAGAGGAACAACTCAATGATGTGAGAATATCAGGCGACGTGCTTCTAGACCTGGTTTACAACAATACCAGATCTAAGGCAGAGACTGAGAGTAGAAGATCTACGATGAAAGAAACTCTCAGAACTCAAAGGTGCTCTCCAAGGAATTAAACAAGAACGTGGAGAGCGAGAGCAAGAGCTACACAAGAGTTGGAATGAAAAATCGCTCTTCTATTGAGACTCTTTGGTGTGAAAGATTTCTTCTTCTTTTTTTTTTTCAAAAGTTGTTTTTTCATGAGTCTTCAGACTTGAATATATATCTTCTCTTGAGGAAGTAGCCGTTGATATGTCTGTTGTCTCTATGCTCTGGTATACTTAGACTGCATGGTATTATAGAGCTTCCAATCAACGGTCCTTTACGTTCCATGCATGCAAAGAGAAGATCCTTCTCGATATCCTTCATCTCCCATTTTGTCCAACGTTGTACATGGTTGTGCTGTCAGAGACCTGCACACAATAAACGCTAAATGAGACAGCTACGCTGTCTCTTGTTGTCAGTCAACATTAGAACGAATATACATCAAAATAGAAATGACATTCTGCTTTCTAAAAAGATGTTTCCAATATAAGCATAGGAATAGAAGATATCTATGCATGCATCGTGCAATGAGATATTCAGTCATAATAAATGCATGGATATCGGAGAAAAAGCGAGGGAAGACTTTGACTTTCAAAATATTTGAAATATGTTTAAATATCAAGTCGTTATAACTCATGAAATTATTGTAAGTACGACTTATGAAATCGTTGTGTGAATGAGTCGTTGTTTTTTGTAAATCGTTGTATATGTATAAACAGATCTATGAAGACAAATCGTTATACAATCATAACCAAATCGTTGTAGAGACATATGAGAGTATAAAACAAGTCGTTATGACTGAGTCATTATAACCAAATCGTTGTTTTCACTTATCGAGTCGATGTAGTGATCAATCGTTGTTACACAGACCAAGTCGTTGTTGTGACTTATCGAATCGTTACAGCAAGTAAATCGTTGTGTAACTTATCGAGTCGTTATGAAAATCAAATCGATGTGGAACTTATAGAATCGTTATGAAGACCAAATCGATGTGGAATTTATCGAATCGTTATGAAAACCAAATCGATGTGAGAGCAAATCGTTGTTTTCACTTAACAAATCGTTGTGAGAGAAAATCGTTGTCCTCACTTAACAAATCGTTGTGAAACTAAATTATTGTGAGAGTAAATCGTTGTTCTCACTTAACAAATCGTTGTGAAACTGAATCGTTGTGAGAGCAAATCGTTGTTCTCACTTAACAACTCGTTACGAGAATCAAATCATTGTGAGAGCAAATTGTTGTTCTCACTTATCAAATCGATGCAAGACTCAAATCGTTCTATTCTCTGATCGAATCGTTGTGCAGTCGAAATCGATATGCTCACTTCACGAATCTTTGTGAGATCGAAATCGATATGCTACACTTATGAAATCATTATAAAACCGAAATCAATATGATATTTTATCAAATCCTTGTGAAAATGAAATCGATAGAAGTGGAAATCGTTATGACTTTAATGAAATCGTTATAACACATAGGAAGTCGATGTGTACTTAGAGAAATTACATGCTCTGTACTTTCAGATGCTAAGTATACTTACTTATTGCTGATTCTCGCCTGATTTATTTCTTGTGCTTAAGCTTCATAAAAACTTGTTAGATCATAATTTATTTGAGTTTTTTTAATCACCAAAATAGATTTATAATTTATTTAATTACATGGGGATGAACTGATCATCAGGTATTGATACTGCGGTGGCTGCTGCGTGTACTGCACTGCCGCTATGGCTGCTGGACTTGCCCCACTGGGCAATCCCTCCTGAAGTGGCCCGGCAAACCACAAGTGCAGCAAACTGCCTCCTGCCTGCCCTGCTCAGCTCCCTGCTAGACTGACTGCTCCGTAAACCTCGACTGACGCCTCTGCTGCCGACTCCGTCCACCCCTGCGAGTAGACAACTGCCTGAACTTCGAGCGAATCCCGGAGCTGTTGAGTTGACATATCCTCGTTTTTTATTATGAATATCTCATGGACCAAAATTGATGTATGACAAATATGTAAAACATGATCACAATGACAAATTGGATGCAAATGAAACACCTACTCTGATTAATATGTTGATTATGTCTCACTATCATGTTCTCTAATGTAGGTGAAATTCCATTCAAGACATTGTACCAAAAAAAGAGAAAAAGAACAAGTCAAGTACAAAACAGAGCACCTGTCGACAGACCCAGCTGTACCTGTCGACAGATCCATGCAGTAAGCAATAGGCCTTCTGGAAAACAAGTTCCTGTCGACAGATGATATGAGCCCTGTCGACAGACGAAGAGAGAATCTAGATACGAGATCTCCGTGTGTTCCCTATGTGGGTGTTTCCTTAAACCACGACTCTCCATACTTGAACACCCATATAAAAGGAACTTTTTGGATATATTTTCGTACAGAAGCAGCTACCATCCAAAAACCCTAAGAAAAACACAAGAAAAAGTGTTGTTGCTGCTCTACTTCACCCTGCTGTTCAGAGTGAGAAAGAACCATTGTTCCAGCAGAGTTGAAGACAGTACGTCGTGGATTCAAGCTTCTCATCTACCCAAGCTATCAAGACAAAGTTTGAACTCCATCCAGACGTTCTCCAGAAGAGTTCTCAATCGGGATTCATTCTTTTCACTCATAACTCTTCCAGTTTTCACTTTTCTATTATCTGTGTGTGTGTGATTGTGTTTCAAGCGGCCTTGTGCTTGAATCACATGGTTTTGAGTTGTTCTGATCGTGGTTGCACATCAGGCATCTCGTGTGTGTGAGTTGTAGTCGTCGAACTATCTCATAAGCAGTCTTTTCTGCGTGTGTGTGTGGACGGTGGACGTAGGATACACAAGTTGTGTACTCCGAACCACCTTAAATCTTTGTGTCTTGTGGTTTGCACGTTTTACGGTACATGCTTGGTAGGCACATTGAGCTTACACACGTTAGATAATTGTTTATCTGTTTATCTACAACCAACATATATGTTCTTAGTTTAAACTTTGTTGAAAAACATAACAGTTTTGTTCGTGAGAAAAGAAGGTGATAAGTGTTTTAAACTGCTCGTAATCTATTCAACCCCCCCTTCTAGATTACCATATAGGGAATTCCGCACATTCTTTCAGGAGCTGCCGAAACTGCCCGACCCCAAGAAGAAGAAGTCGCACTACCGTGACTACCTGCAGACGTTGGTACGGTGAGGACCTGGAGAGGCTCCTCCCTGCTGCTGCTGGGGCTGCCAGGTCTCCCTCTCCAAGGCGGTGGCCTTAGCCACGGCCTCTCCTAAGGCGGTACACATGTGAGCTGTCACGCCCCACCTCAAGTCTTGCCTCAGTCCTGCGATGAATCTCTCTGCACAAGCCTGCTCACTGCCTGCGACATGCGGAACATGCCTCAACAATCAGACGAACCTCTGGTGGTTTTGAGTAACTGTGAGATCGCCCTGCACCAACTCGTGGAACATGTCCTGTCTCTCACGTCGAGCGTAGTCAGGGAAGTACTCGCCGTGAAAGACCTCCAAGAACCACTGCCAAGTAATCTGATCCAAACGCTACCCCTGGAAGTGAGTCTGCCGCTGAACTATCCACCACTCATGGGCTACTCCCTTGAGCTGATACACTACCAGTCTGACCTGGTCCTCCTCGGCGCACTCCATAGTCTCGAATGTGCGCTCCATCTAGTGCATCTAGCTCTCTACCTTGTTCGGATCATACTCACCAAAGAACATCAGCGGTTGGGGCGCAGGAACCTCTTAAGGAGAGCGGTCCTGTCCTCAGCGACGGTCATGCTCCTCTAGTTGGCCCGGCTACTCTCGGTACCCGACGCCTGCCGAACTGTTGGCTGCTCCTCCTCTGGACCTGCCTACTACTCCGGTAAGACTGGGGGAGGCACTAGGGGCTGGCCACCTGCTGCCGCCTGCCCAGGCTGCCACCCTCCCTGATACAAGTTCCTGAAGAACTGCTCTGCCAAGGGAAACTAGTCTGCATACTGCTATGGCTGAGGCTGGTACTCCTGCTACTGCTGCCCACCAACTGCTGCTGCTGCCGCTGCACCTGAGGCTGTGCCACGGACTCCTCTGCTGACACCTCCTCCTGGACCCACCCCTGCGTGGGCATATCAGACTCATCCTACTGCTCAATCAGCTCTCTGGCCTGCCTACGCCTGCGCGGAGCATATCTGCACGACACACAACCAACAAGGTTAACAATACCAACTCTGGAGGCTAGCAGTGTACTTGTACTACTGTTGGGACTTCTCGTTGCAGTTTAATCCTCTACAAGTCTTGTCAGACTCTCGCTCTGATATCAACTGTAATGACCTCGAGAACCCGACCCTCGGCCCACGCCGAGGACCCGATTTTCACGGTCGCCGTCCATGGATCCGGAGACCCAGAAGGGCTATATTATGAATCTAACAGGATATGTAATGGAAGTAACGTCAACTTCTAAGCTAGAAGCACACACGTGGAAATAGAAAGAAGAGCGAGACCGCTGTGTACCGCTTTAAGTACAGTCCCAACACACACACACACACACACACTAGTACAAGTAAAGACAGGGGATAACAAATCCCTTAGGGGCATACCTGAGGGTGACGTACACTGAGAGGGGGGGGGGAACCATTGCTAGCTATAGGGACCACGACTACCGCCCCGTCTCCTCCGCCCGGCGCGCGCCTGCCCCTGCTGAGAAGTCTCACCTAGGAAAAGGAGGGATGAGCTTCACAACAGAAGCTCAGTAGGGACTACCAATCTCTTACTGGCTCTAACAGGCAGAAGAAAATATATATCAATTAAATAACAACAGTTATATCTTCTACCTACAAACGGAAGTGCAGAAACTAAGCTACTCTAGCACGGTATGGAAGCACAACACGGTCAGAAACTCTGTATGACTACTCGTCGTGACCACCACACGGCTAGCAAACACAGGGGGGACCCCGCCTAGACAAGGAACACTAGCTACGGAAAGCATTACCACTAGTCAACTGGTCAGGTGTGTCCACTGACGTCTTATCCTCGACCCAGGCCCAAACCTCCACGTATCGTCAGAGTGAGGCAAGACACAAAGCACACAATAGTGACCGCCGTAGTCTGGCCAGACTACGGTCCCACGCGTGGCCTCTCTAAGTGGTTCTGGGGCCGCAAGGAGCGAGGCAGTGAGAAGAAGGACTGACTGGCCTGTGCCGGGAAGGACTCCAAATGACCTCGGCATCCCAGACCAACCACACGAGCTCTGAAAACGACTCAACACCAATGTCCTAACCACCGTTTTCCCTTCTGCTCCAAAGTCCGCCTACTCGGTTGCCAACTCGAGCACGCTCGTAGCCTGGAGTACTCCCTCAACAGGCTCTCGAGGACGAGGGTCCCAGGCAACGGTAACAACCTCTCTACGGGACAAGCCCTCAAGTGCCAGGCACCGGGCAACAACTAGTGTAGGACCGTACTAGGGAACTAGCACAGGTGCCACGGGTACAATAAGAAGCAGAAACGGTGAAGACTTAACAAAGCACGGTACTTCACAAGATCACAACATGTCTCTCGACTGTAGTCGCGACACATCAGGCTGTCGCGACACGTACCCTATCGCGACACCATCGCGACGGCCCAGGTCGGTGCAACCAGGTCGCGACACTCAAGAGCGTCGTGATCATGTCGCAATCGGCCATGCCGTCGTGACAAGATCGCGACCTCTATAGCGGTTGCGTCTTCAGCCGAGGGGGGTTCCGGATCAACCCTCTCGGAGACCACCCCAAAAACACGATATACACATTCCACAGGGGGGGAGGGGAGCATGTGCAACATGTATGAAAGCTGTAAATCACCCAAAGCACCCTTAAACCCCACAAACATGGATTCATGAGAATCTATGCTCGATGGAAACCTCACTCAAGCACGAGCATGATCCTCACACTCTCACAACCCCAAACCATGAGGAAACACCGTCTCTATGGGGAGGGGAGCATGCATAGGGTGAGAGGATCAAGGGTCCCTACCTCCATAAGAAGAGCCGACCCGTTGGGGCCTTCACGTAGGAAGACCACCTCCTCCTCGCTCCAAGCAACACGAACACATCCCCTGCACAAACAGGGCGACACCACCTTAGCACGAGCACCCCGAACCGATGGAGAAATGCAAGGTAGCTCGAGAGGGGGAGAAGGAAAGAGAGGAAGAGAGAGGGCGAGCGGGGGAGAAATGGGGTGCGCCTCGGTTTTAAAGCGACGGCCCCCAAAACGTGATGGGGGCGACCCGGCGCAACAACAACCAAGTCTCGATGCCCATACGCATCGTGACCATGTTGCGGCCGCCACCCCCGGTGCGACTCCAAAAGCAGTCAAACCTGAAGACTGGGGAAAGCAAATGCGACGGTCTGACAGGTCGCGTCAACGCTGTACGCACCTGCCATCCGACATGACCGTTTTGACAGACGGGACAGCGGTCACGTCTGTCAGAAAAACAGTCGCGACGCCGTCAGATGCTGCGACAAGGACGCGACGGCCACCCCCGTCACAACAAGAACGCGACGGCTGGGTGCGGCGCATCACCAAGCTCGTCACGGCAGGCCACTCTGGCATGACCATGTCGTGACCAGGGTGCGTGTCACGACCCCGAGGATGGGGCCAAAGGGCCCAAGAGGGCCAGGTCTTACACCTTCTCTACGTCGTCATTCTCCTCCTCTTGCTCCTCCAAGGGGCTCCAACCAGTAGCAAAAGAGGTAGCAACATTAAGACTCTCTTGCTCTCACTCAAGGGAGGGGTGGATGAGAAGGGAGGAAGGAGAGGAGAAGGAGGAGGGAGGTGAGAGGGCTCCAAAAGACCCCAACCCATGGGTTTTTCATAGCCCCTCCCCTCTTGGAGAGGGCTTTCTCTCTCCCACGCTTGGGAGGAACGTGCATGCCATGATGTGTACGGCCAAGTCGTACTTGGTCCATACCCAGGTTGATGTCAACATAGTGTGTCATCAAGACCCTCTTAACGACAACACATTCAACGTTAACTTGTGTTGACGTCCAAAGTCATGTTGTCAGCCACATGTTGATGTCAGCCAATCTTGCCATCAACATGACTTCGACTAGCTTACGTTGAAGTCGAAGTGCTAGCGATAGTCGTAGTTGAAGAACGAAAAGGCATAATATATAGAGAGGTATTCTAGAGTAAGGTTTAGACCACCAAACTCGTTAAACCACATTTACATTACTAGGCCTTCACACAAATGCCAATACTCACTGTCTACATCGTAGGATCATTTACCAGTCGCAAACCTTGCCACTTTACTATAATAAAACCATTAACTAACTCAACTTGCAATCACTTTTCCAAACTTATACTTGAATCTTCATTACTAATTAACACATCATAGGATCCTTGTTCAATCATTAACTTTGCTAGTGTGATACGACAAAATCATCAGATTCTTAAATTGGGGCTCAATTGACCAAAAGGTCAACCCCCAACCTTAGTAGGAAACTCGATTCTCGAAAAAAACATAACACGCCTGGGGTATTGTTGGCCGCCTTAAGAACATGCCACCCCGATAGGCCGCGTCTCCAACAAGAATGTGTCAGGGGCTAAGCCACATTAAGAATGCGGTCCCCCAACCGACCGCCTTCTCACTTAAGAACACAGTGGGGATCACTGTTGTGTTAGAATGTGGATACCACCCGGATTGCATTCTCACACAGAGAACTAGTCCATAAGGGTTTCACCTAGAAACCCTATAAAACCACAATTTCCATGATTACAATCTACTCTACTCAATTGTAATGGTAAAAAAACTCTAAGCTCACCGTACGCAGCTCCAACTCCCATTTAAATACATTAAAAATAGCCTTGAGATCATAAAAACACATTCCTCGATGATGCTCAGCTTTAAACTAAAGAATCAAGTAATATGAACAAGAATCTGGTAGTTTTCAATGGATTAAGCAACCACAGTCAAATTATTCAAACCATTACTAATTCAAGAACAAAAAGAAAACACGAGTAAAACAAGGAGATTCCCCTACCTCCTCGAAGAACAGCGCTTGGGGAGGCCTCCTCACTATCCATTCGCTCCTCCCGCGCTAGAACCACGTCAAATAGAGTGCCAACACCAAAACCTCTAAGAAACTGCTAGGACGACGCTCCCCTGACTAAGCTTGGGCATCTGCCTGCTCAATTGGCAAATAGAAACTTAAAACTGCGAAGGTCGAGAATGTGTCTGGGTTGACTTTCCATTCAGAACGCATCCTATCAGACAATCGCGTTCTGAAACATGTCACACATGCTCCAGAAGACTCGATACATCGGTTCAAATAATGGTAACTGTGGCGGCGACCATATTATTAATGCATCACAAAAACATATGTAGACGAACTTCAAGGAGTGTCTACAAAAACATATGTAGACAGCTTGGCAAGCCGTCTACAAAAACATATGTAGACGACCATGTAGCCGTCTACATACACGACTCCCAAGCTATCTACATATGTTTGTAGATGGCTCTATCATTTTTTAGATGCATTTCATAGTTGTCTACATATATTTGATTTAAAAAATTAATTCTTTTAATTTATGCATTAAACTGGTTAATTCCATACAACTGTGTAAGAAATATGCACAAATCATTTAGAAACATAAATTATCATATACAAATAATCTGAAAATAAACATAAATTATCATACACAAATCATTCAAAACAATACAAAGTATCTCTAAAGCTATAACAATATTATCTAATCATCATCATCATAATTATCACCAAACTCATCAGTCCCCTCATATGTAGAAAGAGGCACGTGCAATATGCGACCAGCTAATCGCTCCATAAAAACATGCATCTGTGCCATCTAACTGCACGTATATCTCCTTCTAATCCCTAGTCCTCTCCATACACAACTTCTCCATCTATTTTTTTTAATCATATAACTGATGTTGCAACTGCTACACCGAGTATGGTAGGCGTCTGAAGAGTTTGATCCCTCTCTCCTATTGTATCAAGTGCCGAACATCTCAGCCCTACCTATGTAATAAAAAAATTAAATATGTATCGTCCCAAGATAGTTATAAAGACATCCTCGACTGAAATGAGAGTAATATGAGCATCACTTATGTACCATTTTATGTAGACGACTTGACATATGTTTGATACATAAGGCCTCCACAAGCTCGACCTCGACTAGGAGTCCCCTGCCGACACAAAGCAAATGGGGACTTGCCAAGCATGATCCAAGAATGATAGGCCGCCATGGAGCAGGAGGCACTGCTGAGCCACCGCCTGCGTCTCCTCCTTACCTCTGTCGTCTACTTCTCCAACTTCTTCAACTACAATGTGCGCACGCCCTGAGGTTGTTCCCAACGGCCGCCCTACATGACGTGATCGACTTCGTAAACATGATGGCTATGACTACCATGGTAGCTAGGACACCTCCACCATAACGCCTGCACTACCATGTATGACTCAACTAGCAACTTCAGCACCATCTATGACATCGGGTCTTGGCTTGCCATCGGGATGCTACGTGTAGCGGTCCTCGTCGTTCAAACCCGTTAACCTAATAATGAGCCTGACACGACTCCACCTCCCGTGAACGAGCCGAAGCCTCTCAAGGGATACCATTCACAAGTCCGTAGAAATATAAAGGAAACTGCTCAAATATATATAAGATTGTCAAGCTTACAAATATTTACATGTAATATACATAGCCAATCCTCAACTGTAACCAAACTAGTACAACAACAACCTGGGGCATACCCCGAGGTGTACAACGAAAAGAAATTACACTGCTGGAGGTGCAGACCCTGCTCCGCTATGGTACGGCTCGGAACTAGACAAAGGATGAGAAACCTCCTGCTCTCCCTCACCTGAAAGGAGTAGGGATGAGCCTCACAAGTCACTGGCTCAGTATGCAAACTCCCCTAGAAACCGAGCAAACCAAACTCATAAGTAACAATATAAGGAAGCTATGCTAGCAATATATAGAGTTATCTAAGCAGGATATTAAAGTTGTAAACTCTACTTACCACATGCTATTAGTAATAGCAGCTTTAATAAAGAAACGGCAAACCACAACTAGGTGTACGTGCTAAAGTAGGAAAACGCCACACTCAAGCCACGAAGACTGGTTCCTGACACCAGTAACTGACCCGGACAAACCACACAGGACTACCTCTCAGTCTCGCAGCCACAGATGAAAGGTCCAGCTGCCGCTCCACCAACACAAGCCAACAAACTATGGAGACCAACCAACACCACTCCTGTGGACCACACTGCCGCAGGCCCATGCCTGGCACCTTTAGAGACTCTAACCCGAGCTCCCTAAAGTGAGGCACTAAAAATAGGACTAGGTGGGGCCAGTACGTCTACTGGTGTCCGTCTCCCCCAACTACGAGCGCGCTACAAGCGACAATAAAAACTCTCTCGAGTCGCTGTCCCACTGTCGTCTTCCCTCAGCCAGAGGTACTATTCTACATAAGAGTGAGGGTGTCCAGGAAGACGACACAGGCCTCGACGGTACCCAATACCGGGACAAGCCCCGAGCACTCACGTGCCTAGCTCACACAAAACCTGGGGCTCCCAACTGAAGAGGTATCCATAGTAGGCGTCGTACTACTCGCCACGCACACACAAAACACGTGAAACCCCACGTCAACCGCGTGAACATCATGCTAACCACACAAACAGCACGCTCCCCGAGTGCCACAGGTGCCAATGCACCGCTTACCTTACCATACACAACAATCCACTATAACCGGATAACCATGCATATGCAAAAACCCCTCGGACCTGCTATCGCGACGGGGTCCCATGTCGCCTTCTGAACGTGACACCCCGACATGTCGCATTCAAGAACCTGAACGTGACAGGTTGGCCTGTCGCGTTCTGAACGCGACAAGAGGGTCCGTCGCCTTCATAGGATGGAACCCTAATTCGGAGACCCCTCTCCGGATCATTCCACAAACCTTATAACCGGTGTGTTTTCATCCATTTTTCATGCTTTAATGAGTGCCCTAGCATGATATCTATGGTTTGTAAAGCAAATAACGCGTTAAACACGCCACAAACACAATCCATGCAGTAAAATGAGGTGGAATCTCCCTACCTCCATGAAGAATGCGAAGAATGAGACCCACACAGTATTTCGCCCGCTCCACGCAAAGTCCTCGCGGCGAGGAATACGCCAAAAATGCCTCCAAAACGTCGGATCTCCCCACTCCACGGCAAAACCTCCTTACCTGGATGAGCAGAGCTTACAGAAGTTCTGTTCGGCCAAAACCTACTTAAAAATGCAGCTCGGTTGGGAATGCGACGTACACAACCGTCGCGACCTGAACGCGACGGTTCTGGCTATCGCCTTCCCAAGGTTGACGTCGGCAAGTCGCCCAGTGCGCAACACGCGGCGCGCATACAGACGACGACCACCCAGCGATGGCAATGTGAACGCGACGCCCTGGACCGTCGTGTTCAAAATGCGATGCTCCACTCTGTCACGTTCACAGACAGAGAACAAGTAGGCGATTTGGGCCCAACCTGTCGGCCCACAATGCCCCGGAAACCTGCGTGAACACCTGCTGCACACGTCATTGGCCACACACTGGCCTCCACAACTATTATACAACAATCCAAACGGTCAATACGCTGCATTACTATCACCTAAAAGAAATTTTGTCCTCGAAATTTAAAACGTAAACTCAACACTAAAAACTTTTAATTAAACTAGCATGGTACTATCACCTAAAAGAATTAAAAGCTTACTCAAACAAGTATGGATATGCTTTCATCATCTCATCTGCTAATTCCCATGTATCCTCTCTGCCCTGTTTGTTTTCCCATCTGACTAGTTTCACTAACTCAATCTCTTTATTTCTGAGCTTCTGGGTTCTACGGCCTGTAATCTGCACTGGATACTCCGGCATTGACATGTCTGGCATCAAATCATCTCTTTGATAGCTGACCACCTGGGACGGATCTCTGATATACTTCCTGAGCATTGAGACGTGGAACACGTCATGTGCATCTGTAAATTCTGCTGGCAGATCCAATCTGTATGATGTTTCACCTAATCTTTCTTTTATCTGGAATGGCCCAACATACCTCGGACTCAACTTACCTCTCTTGTTGAACCTGAGCACACCCTTAGTAGGAGAAACCTTCAAGAAGACATAATCTCCGACTTCAAATTGCAAAGACCTACATCTAGTATCTGCATAACTTTTCTGGCGACTCTGCGCTGTTTGAAGCTTCTCTTTAATGAACTTCACTGTCTCTGCACACTGTCAAATTAGATCTGGACCATAACCTGCCTCTCTCCTACCTCATGCCAATTCAATGGTGTCCTGCACGGTCTGCCATACAATGCCTCATATGGTGTCATTCTAATACTTGCATGATGACTGTTATTGTAGGCGAACTCTACCATGCTCAAGTGATGCTCCCAAAACCTCCCCAAACCAAATAGCAAGCTCTCAACATGTCTTCAATAGTCTGGATGGTCCTCTCTGTTTTCCCATCTGTCTGTGGATGATAAGCTGAACTGTACCTCAATTCTGTGCCGACTACCCTTTGCAAACTCCTCCAAAAACCTGATGTGAACCTGGGATCTCAGTCTGAAACAATGGTGACTAGAATCCCATGCAAAGGCACAATTCTTTCTACATATAATCTAGCTAATCTATCCACGGGCCATGACATGCTGACTGGCAATAAGCTGCAAACCTTAGTCAATCTGTCCACAAAAACCCAAATACCATTGTGACCACCTGACCTGGGCCAACCAACTATGAAATCCATGGCAATATTGTGCCATTTCCACTGTGGAATGGGCAACGGCTACAACAGTCCTCCTGGCCTCTGGTGCTCTGCTTTAACCCACTGACACACTGCACATCTTGCTATAACTCTGCAATCTCTCTTTTCATATTCGGCCACCAGAAGTGCTTCTTCATATCCTGATACATCTTTGTGCTGCCTGGATGAATGGTGTACTTGGACCTGTGAGCCTCTTCCAACACTTTCTGTCTGACCTCGGCATCTTCTGGAACATATAATCGACCCTTGAATCTGACCACACTGTCATCATCAAGAGTCACTTCTTCCATTCTCACAATATCTGTCAAACTGTCATCTGTCCTTTGTGCTTCCACTATCTGCCAGTATAGGGAAGGTTTCACTGCATTGCTTGCTAATATTGCTCTCCGCTGACTATTCGGCACATGCAACAAATTCTCTGCCACATCTTCATACAATTTCTATTCTCTGATCATAAGTTGATTCATAACTGCCTTTCTACTTAGTGCATCTGCCACTACATTAGCTCTGCCTGGATGGTATGCCAAACTGAAATCATAGTCTTTTAAATACTCCATCCACCTACGCTGCCTCAAATTCAAATCTTTCTGGGAGAAAATATACTTCAAGCTTTTATGATCAGTGAATATCTCGAACCTCTCTCCATACATAGTGCTGCCAAATCTTTAATGCAAACAAACTGCTGCTAATTCTAAATCATGCGTCGGATAATTCTCTTCATGCTTTTTTAACTGCCTGGACGCATATGCTACCACCTTGACATGTTGCATCAACACTGCTCCCAAACTCTCCTGGACGCATCTATGTACAAAATGAACCCGCCACTGTCTGACGAAATCTCCAATATCGGTGTTGTAGTAAGCCTCTTCTTCAACTCTGCAAAACTGCACCTACAATCTGAGGACCACACAAAGGGTACTCCTTTCCTTGTCAACCTTGTCATTGGAGCTGCGATCTTGGAGAAATCCTGAATGAACCATCTATAATAGCCTGCAAGACCCAGAAAACTTCTAATTTCTGACACTGTCTTCAGTTCCTCCCACTTCATCACTGCCTCAACCTTAGCCGGATCCACCGCAACACCTTCACCTGATATTACATGGCCCAAAAAATGAATCTCTTTCAACCAGAATTCACACTTATTGAACTTGGCATATAGTTGGTGCTCTCTCAAAGTCTACAATGTATCCTCAAGTGTGCTGCATGCTCCTCCTCCGACGCTTAGTAAACCAGAATCATCAATGAAGACCACAATAAATTGATCCAGATACGGGGTGGAATATCTTGTTCATCAAATTCATAAAAGCTACTGGCGCATTTGTCAACCCAAATGGCATAACAACAAACTCATAGTGCTCATATCTGGTCCTGAAAAGATCTTGTCAATGTCTTCCTCCTTTATCTGTAACTGGTGGTACCCTGACCTCAAATCAATCTTGGAAAATACCTTGGCTAACTGAAGCTGGTCGAACAAATCATCTATTCTGGGAAGTAGATACTTATTCTTGATAGTGACCTTGTTCAACTGCCTGTAATCTATGCACATTCTCAAACTGCCATATTTCTTTCTAACAAATAACACTGGCGCTCCCCACGGTGAATGACTGGGTCTGATGAAACCCTTCTCTAACAGCTCCTGCAACTGCCTTTTCAATTCTTTCAACTCCACCGGTGCCATTCTGTATGGTGCTTGTTTGAAATCGGCATGATGTCTGGCTGCAACTCAACGGTAAAATCTACCTCCCTATGTGGAGCTAACCCTGGCAAATCTTCTGGGAACACATCTGCAAACTCTCTGACCACTGACACTGAATCTACAGACTTACTAGACTCAATTAGACTAACTGAGGCAAGGTATGCCACACACCTAGCATTAATCAACCTCCTAGCTCTAAGTGCAGAAATAATAAGCTTAGGTGTGTAAAAAGTAGGGGTGTAAACGAGCTGATACGTTCGGGGAGTAACTCGACACTCGACTCGATAAAAACTCGACTCAACTCGTTTATTAGATAAACGAGTGGAGTTTAAACAAAAAAGAAAGCTCGGTTCATAAACGATCTGAGTCTGAACACATGTGAGCTCGGCTCGATTATACTCACGAACAACTCGTTTAAGAGCTCGTTAAAAACTCGATTAAATACTTGTTAAGAACTCATTAATAATTTGTTTAAATACTTGTTATTAAATAAGTTAAATTATTAAAAATTTTATAAAGAATAAATTCTTTGTATACTTTGACAAAATGAGATGTAAGAAATAGAAATAAAAGTTAGGGGTTGATATGTAAAAGTTAAACATATAAAATATATACACAGTCCGGCAGTCTTTAGAGTAAATAAGTTAGGGGTACATGCACAAATTAAATAAATAAAGTATATAGGTGAAATCTAGGTTGAATCAAATGAGAAAAATGTTTATACACAAATATCAAATGTTTTAGGTCCATAGGCACTGCGAGTCTTCTTCTCCCTCCCGCCGAGCACCTGTGCAGGGCGTGGGCTGCACGGTGAAGGGATGTGGTCGTCGGCCCCCGGAGTCACCGGCAGCCGCCGCGAACGCTCCACCAATGTCGGACGGAGCTCTTGGCGGCGGCGACCGTGGCTTGGAGTCTCCCTGCGCGGGTAGAAGCCATCTGTGTGCCGCGGTGGTGCTCGATGACGCCATCCTCCCTGGCCAAACACCACGGCTGTCCCTGGCTCTCCAGTGCTTCCCGGCGATGCCAGATGCCGCTGTGGACACTCCACCAATGCCGCACGGAGCACTTGGCGACGGCGATGGTGGCTTGAAGCCTCCCTGCCCCGGTAGACGCCATCTGTGGGCCGTGGTGGTGCCCAATGCCGCCATCCTCCCGGGCCAGACACCACAGCCATCTCTGGCTCCCCAATGCTTCCCGGGAATGCCAGATGCCACCGCGGTGACCGCGGTGGCGTTCTTCGACATCCAGCCACCCACCCCTGCTCCAATGCCCACCCCGCTCACACACGGCCAGACCCTGCATCCCTGCCTTAGTGCCTTGTTTAGTCCTATATCGGCTGCGACAAGTGTTGGCAGGACTGGTTTCCTATAAACAACCCCCTTCACCACCAGTCTTCCTTGCCATTTTTGCCTTAAAATACTAATAAAAAAGCCCTCTTGGCTGTCGAGCGAGGAGCTCATTTAAATGTTTTTTAAAAATATAATTTATTTAAATATTTAATTTTTAATTTGATTTTGAGTTGTGTTTGTGTTTGAACTCGAATTCGAGTTCGATCTGAGCTCGATTACATAAACGAGCTGTTTGACGAGTCGAGTTCGAGTTTAGAAAAGTTGTAATGAGCCGAGTTCGAGCATCAGTTGAAAAAGCTCGACGAGTTTCGAGCCGAGTTCGAGCTCGGCAAATATAAACGAGTTCGAATTCGAGTAGAGTATAACTCGGCTTGACTCGGATCGTTTATACCCCTAGTAAAAAGGCATACCTTGGAACTCAAACACTGCTCCGCCTGGTCTGCAAAACCTCACTCTCTTATTCTTGCAATCTACCATCTCCCCATAGGCTTCCAACCAATCCATCCCCAAAATCATATCATAATCCTTTAACATCAAAGCATACAACCTTGCTAGCAACTGATTCCCCCGAATCACTATTGGAACCTTATCTAAGAAACATGAAGTGAGCATGTAACCTCCTGAGGGAATCTCTACAACCAACTCACATTGTCTCTCCTCTAAGGGAGGTACCATCCTATCTAGAAAATCTTTAGAAATAAACGAATGGGAAGCACCCGGATCTATCAACACTCTAGCATAAAAGTCAAAAAGTGGCAATATACGTTCAATGAGATTGGATGCCTCCGCCTGAGCTCTGGTAACTGCCATCACTAGACCCCGTCCACCTCTCTGGTATGGTGCATCTCTGCCTCGCTCTGCTGGGTCCCTTTGCCATAACTGTACTCTCGGGGATGCGGACAATTTCTTGGCTGCCCACAGTTGTAACACCTAAAGCCTGGAAAAGCCACGGGCTGCCCTGCCGTGCTCTGTTGTGACTCCTCTGGAGCCGGTAGCCTGTAACCACGACCTTGCTGAAAACCACCCTGCTAGAAGCCCTGCTGTCTACCTCCACCTCGACCTCCTCCTCCTCGGAAGAACTTCTTTATCTGTTTACCCCACTTTGCTAACCCTGACGACGAGGAAGCTCTGGAGGGTGTCTTACCCTGTTGATGCATGCTGACTGCTGAGGAAGCCGAAAACTGCCTGAACCACCTGCCTGAGACTGTCCCTGCCTGGCCTGAACAGCCCTCTTCAGTATCGCTGCTCGTTGCACCGCTTCCTCCACTGTTCTACACATAAGGGGAATCACCACATCCTGTAGCTCTGCCCTCAAACCTCTAATGAAGTACTCCACCATCATAGTGTTATCTATTACCATGTATGGAGCGTACCTACTCAGTGCCATGAATCTCATCTGATATTCCAACATCGATAGATTCCCCTGCTGTAAAGTTCAAAACTGCTCCCTCTTCACCTGCTGGATCTGTATCGGAAAGAAAGTATCATTAAAGACCGTCAGAAACTCTGGCCAAGTAATGGTGTCCTCTGACCACCCTACAAAAGCCGTATGCATCTTCAATCTTCACCACTCCTGAGCAAAACCCCGCAACTCGTAGGTGGCAAGAATCACCCTGTCAGCTTGCGGACACCTCATCGTCACAAACACCCTCTCTAACTCATGCACCCAGTACTCCGCTGTGTCGAGGTGGGGCCTCTTGAGAACGTAGGGGGCTGCAACCTCAGAAACCTCTCTACTAGTGTCGTAGGCTCCTCTACACTGACTGGCCGTGCTGGTACTACTGGGAGTATGGGTACAAAGGGTGGTACCTCGACTCCTGGTGGTGGTGGAACTGGTGCTACTGGCACTGCTGGTACTGCCTCCTCTACAACTGGTGGTACCGCGACCGCTGGCAGTACCGGTGCCTGCTGGTCCAACCTCGTCCGAATATCTGTAAAGCTCTCCCATATTCTCTCTATCATCCACTGTGTAGAATCCTCTCTTCACTCCTCTCCACCACCTCCCAAATCCCTTCTATCTGCCATTTCTGATCCTGTACAAGCATCATTCCAACGACACAACATACAATAAATCAATACAAAACCAGGGTCACTACCAGCAGTGGGCTAAAGTAGAGAATAGGCTATGCAATTTCTGATTCCTTTATATTCACACGGACCTTGCTCTGATACCAACTGTAGCGGTCCTTGTCATTCAAACATGTTAACCTAATAACGAGCTTGACACGACTCTGTCTCCCGCGAACGGGCCGAAGCCTCGCAAGGGATACCATTCACAAGTCTGTAGAAATATAAAGAAAGCTGCTCAAATATATATAAGATTTCTAATCTTACAAATATTTACATGTAATATACATAGTCAATCCTCAACTGTAACCAAACTAGTACAACAACAACCTGGGGCATACCCCAAGGTGTACAACAGAAAAGAAATTACACTGCTGGAGGTGCAAACCCTGCTCCGCTACAGTGTGGCTCGGAACTAGACGAAGGATGAGAAACCTCCTACTCTCCTTCACCTGAAAGGAGTAGGGGTGAGCCTCACAAGTCACTGGCTCAGTAGGGAAACTCCCCTAGAAACCGAGCAAACCAAACTCACAGGTAACAACAGTAGGAAGCTATGCTAGCAATATATAGAGTTATCTAAGCAGGATGTTAAAGCTGTAAACTCTACTTACCACATGCTATTAGTAATAGCAGCTTTAATAAAGAAACGGCAAACCACAACCAGGTGTACGTGCTAAAGTAGGAAAATGCCACACTCAAGCCACGAAGACTAGTTCGCAACACTAGTAACTGACCCGGACAAACCACACAGGACTACCTTTCAGTCTCGCAGCCACGGACGAAAGGTCCAGCTGCCGCTCCACCAAACACAAGCCAACAAACTGTAGAGACCAACCAACACCACTCCTGCGGACCACACTGCCGCAGGCCCATGCCTGGCACCTTTAGAGACTCTAGTCCGAGCTCCCTAAAGTGAGGCACTGGAAAACAGGACTAGCTGGGGTCCAGTACGTCTACTGGTGTCCGTCTCCCCCAACTACGAGCGCGCTACAAGCGACAAATAAAAACTCTCTCGAGTCGCTGTCCCACTGTCGTCTTCCCTCAGCCAGAGGTACTATTCTACATAAGAGTGAGGGTGTCCAGGAAGACGACACAGGCCTCGACGGTACCCAATACCGGGACAAGCCCCGAGCACTCACGTGCCTAGCTCACACAAAACCTGGGGCTCCCAACTGAAGAGGTATCCATGGTAGGCGTCGTACTACTCGCCACGCACACACAAACCACGTGAAACCCCACGTCAACCGCGTGAACACCACGCTAACCACACATATAGCACGCTCCCCGAGCGCCATAGGTGCCAATGCATCGCTTACCTTACCATACACAACAATCCACGATAACCAGATAACCATGCATACGTAAAAACCTCTCGGACTTGTTGTCGCGACGAGGCCCCATGTCGCCTTCTGAATGCGACACCCCGATATGTCGCGTTCAAGAACCTGAATGCGACGGGTCGGCCTGTCGCGAACCCGACAAGAGGGTCCGTCGCCTTCACATGCTGGAACCCTAATCCGGGGACCCCTCGCCGGATCATTCCCACAACCCTGTAACCCGGTGTTTTCATCCATTTTTCATGCTTTAATGAGTGCCTTAGCATGATATCTATGGTTTGTAAAGCAAATAACGCGTTAAACACGCTAAACACAATCCACGCAATAAAACGAGGTGGAATCTCCCTACCTTTACTAAGAACACGAAGAACGAGACCCACACGACATTTCCCCCGCTCCACGCAACATCCTCGCGACGAGAATATGCCAAAAATGCCTCCAAAACATTGGATCGCCCCACTCCATGGCAAAACCTCCTTACCTGGCCGAGTAGAGCTTGCAGAAGTTTTGTTCGGCCAAAACCTACTTAAAAACGCAGCTTGGTTGGGAACATGACGTACACAACCGTCGTGACCTGAACGCGGCGGTTCTGGTTGTCGCCTTCCCAAGGTCGACGCCGGCAAGCCGCCCAGCACGCGATACGCGGCGCGCATGCAGACGACGCGCCCAGCGACAGCAACGTGAACGCGACACCTGGACCGTCGCGTTCAGAACGCGACTCTCCACTCTATCGCGTTCACAAATAGAGAACAAGTAGGTGCTTTGGGCCCAACCTGTCGGCCCACAACGCCCTGGAAACCTGCGTGAACATCTGGTGCACACATCATTGGCCACACACTGGCCTCCACAATTATTATATGACGATCCGAACTGTCAATAAGCTACACTACACAAGAAGGTGATGATGGGGCTGCCTTTGTATGGGAAGTCGTGGACCCAACCAGGCATGGGATCGGGGTGTGTCAGTGGGCAGGGGACTGGGGGACCAGAACGCTGCCAGCAGGGCCACAGTGGTGTACAACGGCGCCACCACCGTGTCCACCTACTTCTACGTCGGAAGGGTGTGGATCGAGTACTATGATTCAAGGTCGGCGGCGGCGAAGGTGGCATATGCCAAAAAGAAAATATAATTTAGATTTAAATTATAATATTTATTATGTTCATGTATTTTTATAGAGAAAATTTTGCTTCACACCAAATATTCATGAGAAAAGTTTAGTACATTTTTATATTGCACTTAAGTGTAATATGACTAGGCAAGAAATTTTGTAGCACCACTCATATGGGGAGTGATAAAATGACAACCTAATTATTAGATGCCACATGAATTATTGTCTAGTTATATACACTTAAAGTACAATACAAAAGTGTACTAAGCCTTTCTCAAGATACATGGGTGTGCGCACACACCCATGGATGATTAGGTGCCCATCATATGAAGGTAATGGGCACCCAATCACATCTTGGTGTGGTGTAAGATTTTCTCATTTTTAAATTGACGACTATAAATATAAAAATTAATATTTTAATTTAAAAATATATTTATTTAAAATTTAATAAATAAAATATGTTTTAATATAATAAAGATTATATGAAAATTGTGCACATAAAAATTGTGTTCACAAAATACATCTTTATTACTGTTACAAGTATATATATTTTCTTAAAATATCTTGATCTAAGAGAAAAAATTGTACGTAAAACTTGAATTAAAAGTGTTAATAATCTTTAGAAAAATTTCAACAGTTTATCTCCACTCCTATCCTCTTTTTATCTTATGATGGGGTATACTTGTCATTTTTAACCTTTTATCTCTACTCCTATTTTCTTTCATACCGAACACACTTTAAAGATATCCTCATTTCTTATCATTGACATTACCAAATGCAATGGGGACGGGCTATGGTACAGAAGATGGCATATCCCTATCCCTACTATTTTATCTCATACCAAATAGTGCTTTTAACCATGGTTCGTCGTACTGTCTGAATTGACCGTGTCGCATTCTCCGTGGTATGGTACCGTATAATATCGTACCGTTGAGATATGGTGGAAATATGCTTATTTGATAGGAGAAGGCCAACTCATGTATGGACTCTCTCTCTAACTCGAGATTGGATTCTCTCTCTCTCTCTCTCTCTCTCTCTCTCTCTCTCTCTCTCTCTCTCTCTCTCTCTCTCTTAAACACATCTTAGACTCTATAGGATAGGAGAAAGCTACCACCACGTGAAGAGACCCTTGGAGGCTTTGCTCACTAAGCCCAATCACCCCAAAGCCAGAGGAGAAGTCATTGTCAATGCTGCACCGTTTCTCTCTCCCTTTTCTCTCTCATATCCTGTAGAATCATCAAAGATATCACACCTTCTACAGCTTGAAAAGGGGTGATCTGCTCATGAGATTTTCATCAAAATTGTTCAACTCTTCTTAAGCTTCGTCCTCGAAATGGAATCACGTCGATTACTGTCTGTGTCTAAAGTTATAACAGTTTATTCTTCACATTCTTTCTTATATGATGATCTGCACACTCGAGGCTTCATCATGAAAGTTGTTCCCCACGACTTTCTCTACGAGCTCCAACTAGAATTACATCAAATAAATGTCTGTATTTAAAGATACAGTGAATTATTCTCGACCTTCTCTCTTATATCATGATCTAGACCAGTACTGAGTGCGACTCTCTACAGCCTGAAGGGGGTGATTCAGTCTTTGGGTTCTTCATGAAAGTTGTTCCTGACATGCTCATCTAACCACATAAATAGGAAGCACCATCGATCCAATCTCATAAACAAAATTGTAAGTCTTAAATTTTATAATAAAATATTAATATGATACTAAAAAGTTAAAAGAGATAGTAAATTATATGTAAGACATGACTGTAGACACCCGTTTTCGGCCTATAAGTTGAGCACATTTTTCTTGTCCATATATTAATGTCCACTTTTGAGTCCTTCTCTGGCCCATCATGAGCCCATTCACCCTTAATTTCAAGCCCATTCTTAAGCCCATGGCCAAACACCACTTGAAACATCAAAACTGTGCACTCTGCCCAATCCTGTGAACATACCTTCACTTGAGAGATCATAACTTCCTCATTTCGAACCCAAATCTGGCATATCATACTATCATTTTGTATCCATCTGAGTCTAGAATCCAACGCAACAAACGGTGCATCAATTCGATATCTGTGGAGAGAGTTTTGGCCCTTTTTGTGGACATTGCGCGCACTGCCCTTAGTGACGCGACCTGGTGCATGGACGCGACAAAACGCGGCCCCCCCGATCCGACGCGACAGCGCCATGCACGTAAACACTTTTTACGTGATTTTCGGCCTCTCTCTCCCATCCTATAGCCTATATAAAGTCCCTATGAGTTGGATTCCGACCCAAACCTCATATCCTCATCCCTAGGAGCCCCCAAGCCCATCCAAACTCTAGATAGACTCTCAAACTCTCCCACAACTTGGACTCTCTCTCTAACTCGGGATTGGACTCTATCTCTATCTTGAACACATCCTAGGACTCTAGGGGATAGAGGAAGGCTACCACCACGAGGAGAGGTCCCTGGAGGCTCTGCTCACGAGGTCCCATCGTCCCCAACGCAGAGGAGAAGCCGTTCTTCACGTTTTCCTCCTTTCTCTCTCCTCTTTCTCTCTCATATCGCCTCCAGGACCAGCAGTGCTTCCACGACTTGTGGAGATCGAACCAGGCCAGATCTCTTCGAGGTTTCTTCATCAAAGTTGCTCCCCACAGAGCCCTCTTCAACCTCGAAGTATAATCACGTCGATTGGTGGCTTGTGCGAAAAGTTACAGCTGATTGATCTTCACTTTCTCTCTCATATCGAGATCTGCACATGCGGGATTATCGTCTCTTCCACAGCCCAACCAGGCCAGATCTCTTCAAGATGTCTTCGTGAAAGTTGTTCAAGACGTCCTCCTCTACGACCTCCAACTAGAATCACATCAAACGGGGCAGTATCTGTTTAGTTTTGATTTTTACTTTCTTTTCCATGTTTTACAACATGTATACATGAGTTAGGATTCCTCCTTCTCCTCTTCCATGATTTCTCCCCATGCATATTCCTCCCCACGTTTTCCTACTACCTAAGGGATTTAAAAACCACCCCCCAGGTCCGTTCCCTCCATGCTCCACATCTTTCTTTCATTTAAGAATAGCTACTACACTTAACATAGTCTAACAGGGTGTATTTCTTGTTTTCGTTGTTTTGGCAGGCACCCAAGCGAAATCCACGCGGCTCTTGTCCTCTGGCCGGCCG
The DNA here is from genome assembly GCA_014218235.1 of Colocasia esculenta. Taxonomy (NCBI): domain Eukaryota; kingdom Viridiplantae; phylum Streptophyta; class Magnoliopsida; order Alismatales; family Araceae; genus Colocasia; species Colocasia esculenta. Next base: position 111,098,321 of record CM024763.1, read on the forward strand.
GAGGCAGGAGAAGGTCCCAACCATCATTCTCCAACACTGTAGAGACGCGGCAGAGGAGGGCGATGCGACAGCATAGACGCGCCCTGTACGAGCGTCGCGATAACAGCCCATCGCGACGGGGTCACCCGTCGCGATCTCAGTAAGTCCACTGTCCTCTTTCCTGTTCCTAGCATAGTTAGCTTACTTAATTCTTATTTATAGCAACTATCTAGGTGGTGATCACTTCCTTATTTCCATATTATTAGATTTAATATCCTATGCGTGTCTTGGGGGTGCACATCCCCGTGATTACACCTTTTGGCGATCACGGTGGGACCTTCAGTGCTACCCTCGTAGATCTAACTTGCCTGCTTGCCATGTTTTCTTCCTTTTTTGTCCTTTTAGTGCCTTGTTAGTCTTTTTGTTCTTTGTTTTCCTGCATTCTGTCCCTCGGTTCGTGTCGCGCGGATCGTGGTGATGCGATAGCGTCGCGTCGCTTGCCAGGAGCGATAGCAGTTCGTGTTTTTCTTCTCATATCTGCCTTATCCTGCTTCTATAAGATCATGCATCTCTGTTCCATGTCTTTGTGCCATGTATTGTCCGTGTCTTTGGATGTTAGAATCCTGTTAGGGTTCGGGTTTTCCTTTTATTTTTATTTGTATTTTCGGGTCAGGTCACGGCGTAGTGCAGGACGCGACAAAGTCGCGCCGTGGTGAGCGTTGCGTCAACAGGTACGCTTTGTTTGTTATGCTTCCATCCATGAATCGTTTCTTCTGCTTCCTGATCCATGCTGTATTAATTTAGGATTTTGTGCTTTTATATCATCTGTTAGGGTAGTCTGTTTGAGTCTGTGTTTGTGACTTACTTGTTCTCAGGTTTCTTTCTTCGCGGCAAGCCGCCCTACTGCGATAGTGTCGCGGTGTACCCGGCCGCCGCGACTCTACCCGAGAGCTGTTTGTCACCCTGCTTGGTCTTCATTCATTACTCTTGCATACATTTTTGGGCACTAGGCCCTTGCATACACTATTGGTCCCATTGTCTAGGTTCCCCCTTGGTTGAGTGAGCCCTCTCACCTACGAGCACTCGTAGGCTGACTCGGACCCACCTTCCGAGGACCTCCGTAAGTCCTCGTGACCGTACGCACTTGCGGTTCACCGGGCCGATTGTACCCGTTGTTCCCCCTAGTTTGAGCCATCCCCCCACGTGTGAATTGTGTGTTCTCCCTTAGTCACCCCGGAGTACTTGAGTAGACACCCATTAGGGTTCCTCTTTAGCCGAGTGCAATTCAATTAAATCAATCCATTAAAAGGCTAAGTGATAACCCTAAATCCTAACGCTTATCATATCAACTTGGTGTTTGCTTGAAAACTCCTTTCTCGTCCCTTCTTGTGTAATTGTATTTGTTGTTGTATCCTTATTTGTATTTTAGTGTATTCTTTTTAATTCCTCCCATTTTATCATCCTCTCATGGCTCCTTTCCACTTCACCTATCCTCCAACCTCTCCTCATGTAGACCTCTTGTCTCATGAGTCTATTCCAAGTTCGGCCCAGTCCAGGGCCCATCGGGCCGATGAGAGTGCCCATTCCCACCTATCTGTCACCATCCTCTTCTATCGAGGCCGCTGAATTGGAGCACCTCCTGCTTGAAATGGCCCTGACCAGGCCCGCGAATTGTTGTCCACCTTTGCTCTACGGTCTTCTTCCAGGATGGGCCCAACAGGCCCACATTATCCTGCTCATTCTAGATCACCTCACATTGTCACTCCTGGATCGGGACATCCTTTTGCTCAGCCCACATCATTGCAGCCGGCCCATTATGCTCAATCTGGCCCGGACCTTGACTCTCGACTCCGCTCTCATTCCCAAGCTGGCCCTCGCTATCCACTATCCACTTCGGCTCAGGACTTCCAATCTGAGTTCGAATCCATGAAGCGAGAGCTCAGTGACCTGCGGAGGCAGTTAAAGCCAAAACCTTCCTTCAATGATACTCTTCCTGATTTCTGTGGTCTCCAGATCCCTCCACCTTCTCAGCTCCCTGTTTTATCGCAAATTCAATGGGGCTGGAGACCCTTACATCCATCTGAAGGATTTTCTCTATGAGTCGGTGTCCTATCAACATGATCGCCGCTTACTGGCTTATCTTTTTAGGCAGTCATTAGATGGGCCCGCTCTGGAGTGGTTTTATTCCCTGCCTCTCAATGAAGCCGAGGATTTTGAAATTGTCAAGGCCAGATTCGTGCAGCATATTAAGACCGACTGGGCCCGCGTATTCATGGCCGATCTAGTGGCTGAGCAGATGAGCCTGATGAAGAATTCGCAACTTATGCTGACCGGTGGCGTCAGATGTCCACGCATGTCCAGATGCACATCCCAAAGAGGAGAAAATCAAGCTTATCATTGCTAATGCAACGCCCATGTACCGCCACATCCTGGCTATGAACAATATCACATCCATGCAACAATTATACAGCCGTGCTCGCTTTGTTAAAACCCAACTCCTTGACTCCCCTAGGGCATCCATGTTTGAGGCCCAACAACCGAATTCTTCATTTCAAGGCCCACTTATGAGGGAGTCCAAACCCATGCCCGAGTTGATACCATCCACCACCCCACGCCTACCCACTCCACTAACCACCATGCACCTCCACCTTCATATAGCCAACTCGCCCCGCTTCCACAAGAACAACCACCTCGTCCATGTCGCAGCACCCTACCATCCACTACCCAGCCATCCGACATTCACTTGGCCCAAAGCGACCCATTATCATCTGTTGCCTGAGTCCCTCTCTGATGTTTTCACGCCCTAATGTCCATAATGCATTGCAACTCCCTACAGAAAAGCCAAGCTGGGACATGACAGTGGACCGATCAGAATATTGCTTATATCATCGCCATCCGGGGCATACAGTCGCAAACTGCTGTGAATTCCGGGATGTAATATGTAATCTGGATCTAGAGCAAATAAATGGTCTGAAATGCACAGGCTCATCTTGCATTGTCAAGAGAAGAGAAAAGCACAAAGCCAGGGCAGCATCCCTCTCCATCGCAGGTAGCGGACAGCCGCCCGAGCAGCCAGCAACACAACAAAGACAGCTAGTACAACATCAAGTCAGTCGTCATCTCCCCCAGTTCAAGGCCAAAGGCACTTCTTTACTTATCCTCCAAGTGCACCACCCGCTCTGTCACGACCTCAACAACCCCCTCCACCAACCCTTGCTCAGGCTATCACCACCACACCTACCTTTGCACCCGCCTCGCACCCTGATGACAAGCTATCGGCTCGACATATTGTGTCAGTACACCGTTGGTCATCTCCCCAAGCATCAGCCATTGATCCCTCACCTCCCACGAACCCTCCATCCTTGCCCCTCACCATCATCTCCACCCATTACCTCTTGCACCTGAGCAAGCCATTACCACCACCCAGTCACCTCACATCAAGCCCTCCACATCCGACAAACCCCCGTAGCCACCATACATCCCATCACCACATCCTAATGGAGCGGGTGTGCTTCACCAGCAGCATGCCTTGAAATTACTTCCCCTATGCAAGATGGACCGAGTCAAGGTAGCCCAGTTCCGGTCATGTGTTTCGACCCTTACAACTACATCAGTCGCATGCCAGTATGTGTCCTTATCTCAGGCACATTCGGGAAGGATGAGCCTTCATCTCCTCAGAAGAGCACTGTCAAAAGGTTCCCAGGCACTAGTGCCTCTCAGGTCCAAAGCGGGGACGGTAGCCATTACGTTGCTTATTGGAAATGCTACCATTAATACCATCATCACTCCTCACTCAGTTATTTTGCATATGCTGGTCAAGAGAAGGGATTCTCTACAAACGTCGTGCTATCTCACGCGGCTGCTAAGGCCATCATGATCAGCTGTCACGCAAGGGGCAAGAAGTCACGATGCCCGAAGCATCCAAAGCCCTCCTTGCCATGTTTCAACCTGACCAGAGGCACATTGCTATGTCACCAAGAACACTCAGGTTTTGCCAAGAGTCCTTTGCAATTTGCCTCAGCCTGTCAGTCAGTTGTCATGCTAGTGCCACCCATCACACTCCCAGAAGCCTCCCCTCTTCACTATCAAGGAATTGGTCTTCATGCCCGATTGTCAGGCCAAGATGCCAAGTCTCAAGCTTATGGTACCTCGCGTCGTCAAGTTCCTATAGGTCTGCACCATCCACATGGAAAGCCAATTTATGGCATTCCCCCATGGGTGTCTATAAAGGTTGAATATACAAATGATAGCCAAGGGGCAAGTGCGCACACAGTAGTCATGACGACTATAATTGATGAGAGAGACATGTGGCTGCAGAAAAGAGCGAGGCCATCTACTGCCTGGTCCCGCTATTTAAGAAGACATGTCAAGAAGAAACCGTCGTATTGTCTGTGAGAGCAAAGAAGCTATGGCGTCACAAGAAGAAATGCCAAGAAGCAAAGGAGGTTGCAATCAAGATTCAAGTTCTTCAAGAAAATGTCGATCTCCCTATCCTGTCATCCTCTGACCTTGATCTTTCAATGCTACTCATCCTGGTCAATCTAGTTCCCAGAGGAGGCCCCATCTCTCAATCATAGACTAGTGTCGCATTCTTCCCCTCCTACTCCCCTTGGGTCTTTGGACCCTCACCTATCTCCTCCACCTGAGCCGCCCGATCACCCTCTGGGTACTCAGGGTTTCTTTTCACCTTCTCCACTTGAGCTCGATCATCCTCTGGGTACTCAAGATACCTTTTCATCCTCTCCTCCTGAGCCGCCCGATCACCCCCTGGTTCTCAAGGTTTCTCTCCATATCCACCTGGGTCACCTGACTTTCTTCCTAGTGCTCAGGATTCCCCTTTTCCTCTTCCACCCGAGCTTCTTGATTGTAGTCCGGGCCCACATCCTTCAGGGACATCCATCTTGGTCCTGATTCCCTTCCTTCCACTTCACCTTCTGATCTACCAGATCCTCCACCCTCCATTCTATAGTTCCTCCTCCACCCCCCCTACTCACGGCCTGACCCGATTCCTCCTCACTCCCTATTCGGGGTCCTGACCTTTTTTCTCATTGTTTTCGAGGTTTCAGTCCTCACTAAAATTCTTCTCCTTCTTTGTAAATCCTTTTGTCGAGGGTTCTTATCCCTCATATTCATGTAGAGTCTTGTCTCCCTCTTGTTTGTGTTGAGCTGACTCCAATTCTTGTTACCCCAACTTTTTACATTTTCCTGCAAATGAGCTAATTAAAATAAACCAAAATGAAAGTTCAAGACTAATGCAGGCTGTTCTTTCAATAAAAAGGTTGCATTGCGCACCAAATAACCATGTAAATATTTGTTTCAACACCAAGAGCATCAAAGAGAGTCATCTCAGTTCACAACAGAGTGGTCGAGTCAGTCTCAGGTTTATTTTGCTTCTGCAGCACTCAAGCTAGAGATTACTCCACGCCTGGAGTCAACATTCCTTCCCCTGTCGTTGAAAGTCACCTTAAGCAAGGATCATCACACACTCACATGGCAACCTTAGTCGACTCCTCTAGCAAACATCGCTGCTATTTAGGCCATACCTAGGTGGTGCAAAAGTTGTTCTCTTCTTTACTCGGTCGAAGTGTAAAGCAAAAAGACTATTTGGGCAAAGCGACCAACCTAAGCACATCTTTATGAGAGAAAATCTCAAATAGGGACGGTCAATCAAGCCTGCAAAGAAAAGAAAAGTAAAATAAAAAAGAAAGAAGACAAATGAAGGGAATTGAGGAATAGGGGCATGGCAAAGAGTGGCAGTACAGTTCCCCGCGGGACCCCTTGAGCCCGGTCGTACGCATGCCCCAAACAAGAAACATGCACAATAAAGTGACCAAAAGTCCCTCCTCAACAGATTGAACCTCTAAGAGGTATGCCGTTGAAGGAAGCTAAGCCTAACTTGTCCTTTAAAGCTTGCACTAGACTTATCCCCAAATTTCTTCTCTTTCTCTCTATAAGGCTGGGTCATCTCCCGGGTATGGCCTTTGTAGTGGCACTGTAAGCTAGGGGCAACCATTTATAGGACGCTACCATCTTAATGCACATCCGACCTTTTCGGTGTCTTTAATGAAAGGGGAATGAATGGGGACCCCTTGCCAGTAGTTTGATCTTGCTTTAGTGCTGTAGTAGCAAGGGTGAGTACCTTCCGTCTCATTTGTCTTTTTAGGAAGGCTAACGACGGCTTTAGGCGTTATTCAAAATTCAAAAAAAAAAATATTGCCAAAATAAAAATCAAATATGCCAAAAATCCCCCCAAAATTAGATATTTTCAAAAATTCAAAAATCAAATATTGCCAAAATAAAAAAAATCAGATAATTTCAAAACTCAAAAAAATAGATACTTTCAAACTAAAAATAACAAAAATGAGCAGATCTAATCATACATGCTAAGTGTGCAGGTACATTGGCTGCCAAGCATTGCTCGCTCAGATCTCCACATTTCTTCATTACTTTTGTCTGAGTCTTGCTCACATCATCTTTACGATCTGTCTCTCCTCCTCAGTCTCACCATGATTTAAATTTCAAGCTTATTATCCCACCAAGTCCTTCTGAAGTCCCATACATATTCTCCTTCATCTCAATGGCTCCATGAGAGGACTCTCTATGTGTGAACCTGGCTGTTCTTCAGTGCTTTGTTTCAATCATGTGGGTGACTGAGCTGTGTATGCTTGTTGTTGTTAGCTTGTTTAGTGCTTTGTTTATTTCTTCATTTACACAAAAAGGACAAAAAAAAGAAGCAAAACCCAAAAAATGGTGAGTTCTGCGCTCCACAGGTAAGTTTAGGTAAGTATCCCTATCCTTTCTCCCTTGCATTACTATATGGTACTTATGCTACTATATTATCTCAAGGACCGACTGGTTTTCAATGTGTTCTGGGATTTGAGTTCCCCTTCAACAAATTGATAATCCACATTGCTAATCGCTAGATAAGCCGTTGAGTTAAATAAGTTTGGGAATGATGGATTCAGGCCTACACTGCGGTTGCAGGTAGTTTCTTGACCCCTCTTATTCGGCTTAACAATATTATCCTTGAGTATTTTCTATTTTCTCTTTCTTGCATATTGATTTGATGATTTCTTTTTATTTTAGCCCAGCAAGCATCATGTAGGACTTTGAGCTTCATGCCTCATGATTTGTCAAAGGTTGTTTCCCTGGTGGTGATCAATCAAGCTTAAGTTTCTTGAACAAGAAATCCTATTCCACTCACAATTTAAAGGTCTTCTTTGAGCTAGTCACTTGGTCGAGTTGGCCAGTACGACTCTTGTCTGAAATTTACTCCCTCTCCATTCATCCAAATCAGCTTAAATATCCCCCTGATCCTTTTGGTTGTGAAACGCGCTCCCAGGCCTTGAGTCATCGTGACCCGCCTGGCACGCACATGTTGTAACTACCCGAGAACCCGACCCTCGCCCACGCTGAGGACCCGATTTTCGCTTTCGCGGTCGCCGCCCACGGACAGGGGACCCGGAAGGCTATAGCACGCATCTGATAGGATATGTAGTGGAAGTAAACGTTAACTGCTAAGCTAGAAGCGTACAAGCGGAAACAGAAAGTAAAGCGAGACCGCTGCGTACCGCTCTAAGTACAGTCCCAACGCACGCACACTAGTACAAGTAAGGAAAGGGGAGAGACAAGTCCCTTAGGGGCATACCCGAGGGTGACGTACACTGAGAGGGGGAACCACTGCTAGCTATGGGACCAAGACTACCGCCCCGTCTCCTCCGCCCGACGCGCGCCCTGCTGCTGCTGGGAAGACTCACCTGGAAAACAGAGGTTGAGCTTCACAATAGAAGCTCAGTAGGGACTACCAATCTCCTACTGGCTCTAAATAGGCAGAGGAACATATACAATTATTAATAAAGGAAAGATGGCAGTTGATATCTTTCTACCTACAAAAGGAAGTGGGAAGAGAAGCTAAACCTAACACGGTACGGAAAGTACTCTCGGTCGGAAACTCCGTACTGCTCGTCGTGACCACCACACGGCTAGTAAAACACAGACGGAGGGAACTCCGCCTGGACAATGAACACTAGCTACGGGAACAACACCACTAGTCAGACGGTCAGGTGCGTCCACAGACGTCTTATCCTCGACCTAGTCCTGACCCTCGCGTCTCGTCAGAGCGAGGTAGAACACAAGTACAACAACAGTAACCGCCGTAGTCTGGCCGGACTACGGTCCCACGCCTAACCTCCCCAGCGTTCCGGGGCCGCAAGGAGCGAGGCAGTGAGAAACAGGACTAGCTGGCCTGTGCCGGGGTAGAACTCCAAACTGTCCTCGGGGACCCAGACCAACCACGAGAGCTCTGCAAGTGACTCACACGCCACTGTCCTAACCACCATTTTCCCCTCAGCTCCAGAGTCCGCCTAAGCGGCTGCCAACTCGAGCACACTCGTAGCCCGGAGTACTCCTCAATAGGCTCCGAGGACGGGAGGGGGTCCCAGGTAACGGTAAAACCTCTCGCACGGGGACAAGCCCCAAGTGCCACGCACCGGGCGAACGACTAGTGTGAGACCGTACTAGAGAACTAGCACAGGTGCCACGGACAGTACCAGCGAAGCGGAACGGGCGAAAACGAGAACCCTGTCTCAGGACAGAGGTGGCGACACATAGGCTGTCGCGACCAAGGTCGCGACGCCCTATGCGTCGCCTTCTCAAGGCGACGTAGACCCTGTCGCGACCTGGTCGCGACACCCTACGTGTCACCTTACCAGGCGGATCGTGATACGGGCATTGTCGCCTTCAAGGCAGAGGGGGTTCCGAGATCCTCTCTCCGGGGACCTCCCGAAACGGGAGAAACAAACCACATGGCGGGGGAGGGAGCATGCTTATCATGCTAGGAAGCCATTCAACACACAAAACCACCCTCGAACACCCCAAGAACATGGATTCTACACTCGGAGGAAAACCTCACTCACACGAGCATGGAGTCTCACACTCCCCAAAACCCAACCACACGAGAACCACGGTCTAGACGGGGAGGGGATCATGCTTAGGGTGAAGGAGTCGGATGTCCCTACCTCCACGTGAAGAACGCACCCGTTGGGGCCTTCTCGTAGGTTTGGCCGTCTCCTCCTCGAACGCACGCACGAACACAAACCCTGCACGAATGGAGCGTCACCCTCCTCAGCACGGCGCCTCAACATGGGGGAGGCACCCCAAAACCGTCGGAGAGCTCCGAGAGGGCGAGAGAAAGAGGGGGGGAAAGGAGAGGCGCGAGAGAGGGGGAAGGGGCGGGCGCGGGCTTTAAGCCCGCGGTGCTGAGAAGGCGACATTACCCATGTCGCCACGGGAACCAGAAGGCGACACACCCCCCGTCGCAACCACACTGACAACAGTCAAATCCTCGGAATTCGAAAAAAGTGAAGGCGACAGCCATCTTGTCGCGTTCACCCGACAACGCCAGAGACTTACTGACACAAAGGACGCCCGTCACGTCTGTCAGAAGGCGTATGGGGCGACGCGATGGGAAGGCGACATAGGCCATGTCACCTTCAAGAAGGCGACATACCCACGTCGCAATCCCAAGCAGAAACCAGACATCGACGCGATCGGAACCACGTCGCGACAGTCGCCCTGCCGTGACCAGAGGACGGGGCCAAGGGCCTAAGAGGGCCGGGGTGTTACACATGTCCTCCAAGATGAAACCTGCAGGCCAATCGGCTAGGGTACCTCTAATCAAGAGGTTGATCATCCTTCTTTTGCTTTCCTTTTTGTCGTTTCAGACAGGAGCCGTCCGTGCTCGCTCTTCATGAGGTTAGTTTAGAGTCTTCTAGAGAATTCTATCACTTATTGGTGGGAAGGGTGTCTCTTACCTGATGCCCACTTTTCAGTCCACTCTTCTCATCCTCGCCCATTCCATTCATTACACTTCGCTATCTTTTTGCTTTCGCCCTTGCAAAGTGGGCATCAAGGAGGGGCAATCTGTAGACACCCGTTTCGGCCTATAAGTTAAGCACATTTTTCTTGTCCATATTATTCAAGCCCAGTCACCCTTAATTTCAAGCCCATTCTCAAGCCCATGGCCAAACACCACTTGAAACATCAAAACTATGCAATCTGCCCAATCCTGTGAGCATACCTTCACTTTGAGAGCTCATAACTTCCTCATTTCTAATCCAAATCTGGCATATCATACTATCATTTTGTAGCCCTCTGAGTCTAGAATCCAACGCAACAAACGGCGCATCAATCCGATATCTGTGGAGAGAGTTTTGGCCCTTTGTGGGACACTATGTGCACTGCCCCTAGTGACGCGACCTGGTGCATAGACGCGACAAGAATGCAGCCCCACGATCCGACGCGACAGCGCCATGCATGTAAAAACGTTTTTACGTGATTTTCGGCCTCTCTCTCCATCCTATAGCCTATATAAAGTCCCTATGAGTTGGATTCCGACCCAAACCTCATATCCTCATCCCTATGGAGCCCCCAAGCCTATCCAAACTCTAGATAGACTCTCAAACTCTCCCACAACTTGGACTCTCTCTCTAACTCGGGATTGGACTCTATCTCTTCTTGAAAAACATCCTAGGACTCTCTAGAAGATAGAGGAAGGCTACCACCAGAGGAGAGGTCCCTAGAGGCTCTGCTCACGAGGTCCCATCGTCCCAACGCAGAGGAGAAGCCGTTCTTCACGTTTCCCTCTTTCTCTCTCTCCTTTCTCTCTCATATCGCCTCCAGGACCAGCAGTGCTTCCACGACTTGTGGAGATCGAACCAGGCCAGATCTCTTCGAGGTTTCTTCATCAAAGTTGCTCCCCACAGACCTCTTCAAACCTCGAAGTGGAATCACGTCGATTGGTGGCTGTGCGAAAAGTTACAGCTGATTGATCTTCACTTTCTTTCTCATATCGAGATCTGCACATGCGGGGTTATCGTTTCTTCCACAGCCCAAACCAGGCCAGATATCTTCAAGATGTCTTCATGAAAGGTTTTCAAGACGTCCTCCTCTACGACCTCCAATTGGAATCACATCAAACGGGGTATATCTATTTAGT
>CM024763.1:111109395-111172551 GCA_014218235.1 Colocasia esculenta
TGGAAGCGTAGGAAGTCGCAGTCTCGGGTCGTCTGCACACTACCCTGCTGCTGTCGAGGCTGAGAAGGAACTACCTGTGTGAACCTCTGCGCTCCGAGCATGAGTCCGCAAGGTATCTGCCTCCAACGCTGCCGCTGTCTGATAGGCCGCATCCAAGTCTGTGACACGAGCAACTATCAGCGCCTGCCTGAGCTCTGGCCTCAAGCCCCTCACAAACTGCTGAGTCCTCAGCCCTCATCTGCCATAATCTGCGGAGCACAACGCCCTAGCTCTACAAATCTGCCCTGTACTGCACTACAGTAAGGTCCCTCTACTGCAAGTCCAGAAATGGTACAACCTCTCCGTCCGGACGTAAGTAGGACAGAAGGCTCTCTCAAAAGAAACGACAAACTCCTGCCACAGAATCTGTCTAAGTGGACGAGACTGAAAAGTAGTCTCCACTCAGAGGACCACCAAGTCAACGCCTGCGCCTGCAATGGTAACTGGCTAGCAACACTGCTCCGGGAACACACTCCATGGAACGAAAGTCCGCTCCACTGCATCTAACCATGCCCGCGCTGCATCTGGATCAGGCTGGCCCAAAAAACTGAGGAGGCTGAAACTGCAAGAACTCCCTCAACACCTTCCCAGTACCACCCTGGGGTACCGGCGCATCACGGTGTGAGCAACAAACTGAGCCATCCTCTCAGAAATGAGTCTTGTCTAATCCCTGAGCTACCTGAGGAGGAGGTGGCGGCGGAGCAATACCACTGTGTGCGTCCTGTGGCAAAGGCTGCGTCTGCTGAGGTGGCGGAGCATCTCCAGCCTCCTGACGAGTCGCCTGCTCAGCCATCCTCTCTAGGACGTCGCCTATGTGCCATAGTACTATACACAGAGCAAAAATACACACATAAATATACTAACTAACTCCGGGCTAAATAGCTGTAGCTGTACTCTTTTACTCTGAGTCTACATGATGGGTATTTCTTATATATATATCTCATCAGACCAGGCTTGATACCAAACTGTAACGACCAGAATCCGCATTACCAGTAACAACCAGTAACCCGAATTCTGACCCGCTAACCACGAGACAAGCTCGGAGGGTAGGAAGTGAACGTACGAGGAGACTATATGTAAGAAGATACACACCATGTAAAGATGTAAAATTCCACTATATGAACATAACATGTACAACTCAGAGTCTGAACAAGGTACAGAGTACAGAAGTACAAAAAAGTACTACTCACTGCAGCTAAGGAGCACCAACACCGGAGTGGCTAGACGCACTTGGAACGGGAGTCGACGAAGACCCACCTGAAAGGGGGAGGGGAGTGAGTCTCAAGAAAAGAGACCCAGTAGGGAAAAGTAACCCACCGGCAACAGAAATAAAGTGCGGAAAGTAAAAACTGAAAGTAAGTACACGTCGCACCATACACAAAACTGTAAACCTCGCGGCTCAGTAACACACCTCACACACACACAGTAAGTAGGACTCAGCTAGGGTCTGTGGCTCGGCGTCCCGTCACCACAGAGGCTCTCAACCCCAGCCACGTGTGCACACTACAGACGCTCTCTGTGCGTCTGGTCCACGGCCAGTTTTCCCCTACGCTTGACCCTAGCGGTAGAGAAGGGGCTCACGGAGACCGGCTCAAAACCACCACAAGGAGTACGCACAGGACAGAGTCGCACTCGGCGTCCTGGCTCACTAGCGGAGGACAACCACACGCTAGTCGCCTAGACGGAGTCGCACCCACGCCTAGGTAACACAACAGAAACGGGCACGCGGTAACGCAACACGCGTACAACAGACGAAACACACTCAACGCCTGAAACTCCGTATAGTAAGTGAACACTCATGTCACAACTAGTTACTCATATGCATAGGCAGAGTCACACTCTAAGCTGACCCACATTTGTTATCAGGGCGGACATCACATGTCAATCGCCTCTAAAACACAAAACTCAAGCTGCTGGGACACAGGATATAACGGCCATATCGATTGCCGCCAATATGAAGTAAACGGCACTCATCATGTCGTTAACCTTGACTCAACGGCAATCGACCTTGTCTTATATCACCCTGAAGATCTCAACGTCAACAGATGTGGGCGTTAAGCTCTTCAGTCCCTAAACCTGAACAACTCCGAATCAGTCCAATTGGGCAGAATCACCCAAAGAACTCTGACTGATGGAGGGAAATACTCCTCTCATCAATTTTATACTAATAGAACTTCAGAAACAAGTGATTCAGCTCCTGAATCACTCAAAACACCCAAAATCCGGCATGCTATAACCCAACCCTAAACCACGATTTGCACACTGATTCACACAAATTAGCATGCTGGTTTGTTAAGGAGGGTTATAGGAGTAAGTCCCTACCTCAGAACGGTTATAAACCCCAAACACCCACTAATCGTGCCGGAACCCCCCGAAGACTCCGCGCGAATCGCAACAAAACCTCGCGTTTCCCGCCGATCAAGCACCGCCATGCGATCCAGAGCCTTCCCCGAGCGCCCATCAACCATCAGAAGCTGTGGAAATAGAGAAAGGCAAAGGTGGAGGGAAGGAGAGGAGAAGAGGAAGAATGAGTTCTGCTCTCGAGCTACCCTATTTCAACAGGTCCGACCAGTTGACGTCCACCTCTCTAGCCGCTTACTGAACCGCCAAAGCTTAACGTCACATCGCTGTCGTTGAGTTCAACAACAAACGTCCACACCGCTGGACGCCAACACCAAGTCAACGGCTAGCCCAGGCCGTCAACCCCAAGTCAACGACAATGGTCTTGTCATCAACCACACAGAACCTCTACAAGACCAATAAGATCCGCAAAGACCCGAGACCTACACAACTTGTGCTCTTCTCTACTCCCTGCTGCACAGACTGCTCCACAAACTGCTGCTCTGGCTGACGTTGTTGCTACTGCTGGTACTGGCGCTTTCCCCTACACAAGAGAAGAGCATCTTCAACTTCAAGGTCAGGCCAGCACCGCCTGTCCCTAAAGAAGAAGAAGAAGAAAAACTCCCTCGACTGCCCGGAGGGCGCTGGTACGGAGAAGACCCCCCTGAGCCTCCACTCTGCTGCGGCTGAAAATGACACTCCTGCTCTAAGGCCATAGCTCTCTCCACTGCCACCGCCAAGGTGTCACAGAGGTGACCAGCCATGGCCCACCTCAAGTCCGAGCGTAGCTTGCTAATGAACCACTCAGTGCGAGCTTGCTCACTAGCGGCCACATGGGGAACGTGTCGAAGAAGCTGCAGAAAACGCTGGTGGTACTACGCCACGGTCAGGTCTCCCTGTACAACTCGTGGAACTGGTCCCTCCTCTCACGGCAAGCGTAGTCAGGGAGGTACTCGCCGTGAAAGGCCACTAGGAAACTTCTGTCAAGTGATCTGGACCAACCTCCTGCCCTGAAAATTGGTCTGCCTCACTGCCCTCCACAACTCATGGGCTAACCCCTTCAGCTGATATACTGCCAACCTGACCTGATCCTGCTCTGCACAGTCCATGGCCTCAAAGGTGCGCTTGAGCTCATGGACCCAACTCTCTGCCCTGTCAGGATCATGGTCACCAGAAAAAAGTAGGAGGTCGAAGATGATGAAACCTCTCCAGAAGCGCTGTGCGGTCCTCAAGTGCTGTTGTGCTACTGGAGTCTGTTGTCGTACCACTGGGGTACCTCTGGTGGACTGGAACTTCCTACGGGGTCGGTGGGGGCTGCTCCTTGTGCCACCCTCTGCAAACTGCTGACCTCCTACCGGCATCTACTGGTACGGCTGGTACTGAGGGTACTGGGGTACTGTTGGTACTGCTGTTGAGGCGGGTACTGCCATGGACCCTGGAACATCGCTCCACCATGCTCCATGACAGCCAGCGGGGGCGGGGGTGAAAACCACTGCTGCTGTTGCGGCTGCTGCAGCTTTTGTGGCTCTTCCTGCCGCAACGGAATGCCCTGTGGCAACGGGTCCCCAGGCTGCTCGAACTACTAGGGCTGAGCGTCGATCGGCATGTGCCCGACAGCAACCGACCCGTCCCACTCAAACTCTTGACGCTCCACCAGCTCACGACCTGCCTGCGAGTGCGTGGAGGCATGTTCTGCAAAACAGACACAATGAGAAGTTAACAAAAAAACTCCAGCGGCTTAGCAGTGTTACTTGTACTTCCTAAGGGACTTTACGTTATTACTTATTTCCACTACAAGTCTGATAGACCCTTGCTCTGATACCACTGTAACAACCCGGTGCCCGGATCCTCAGCTCCCACCAAGAATCCGAACATCGGGACGCCGCCCACGGGTCCGGAGACCCAGAAGGGCTAACAGATCGGTCTACAAGATATGTAACAGAAAAAAATAACAAAAACATACTAAAGTGCACCACAAGTAAACGAAAAGTGTCCAACACTAAGTAACAGTCTAGTACAGTCTCAAAGTAAATAAAGTACAAGTGCTGAAATAAACGGGAAGGAACATGTCCCTTAGGGGCATACCCCGAGGGTGAAGTACAACTGCTGGGGGAACACTGCCACTAGAGACGCCGACTACTGCGGGCCCGTCTCCTCAGTCCGCCGCGGAGGGAGCTGCTGTGAAGCCTCACCTGAAAGGAAGGGCATGAGCTTCACAAAGAAGCCTAGTAGGGACTACCAGTCTCCCACTGGTTCTAACAACAAAAAAGAACTAAGTGCAATAATTAAATAAAGTAGAAAATTCTATTCTACTAAACAGAGTCAAGTGCGGAAGCGTGAAAGAACTGCACAGTCGTCGGGTCTACACTAAAGTCGGGACCGGTAAACCGGTGTAAACCAAGGAACCACAAGAATCCAAAGCTGTAATGCAGACAGTTGAACAACTTCCCGAACAAGGCACTAGCTACAGTAACACTACACTAGTCAAGCAGTCAGGAGCGCCACGCGCCTTACCCTCGACTGCAAGTCCAGGTCTCCCCTCCCGTCGGAGTGAGATGCGGTGGACTAAGTAAACACAGTTGCCGTAGTCTGGACCGACTACGGTCCCATGCCTGACCCCTCTAAATGGTTCCGGAACCACGTAGAGTGAGGCAGTGAGAAAGGACTAGCTGGTCCGCACCACAAGAGCACCACAATACCTCGGAGAACCAGACCAGCTAAGAGAGCTCTACAAACGACGCAACGCCGCTGTCCCCACCATTTTCCCTACCGCTCCGAGTCAGTGGCTCGAGCACGCCCGCCGCCTGGAGAACTCCCTCTAACAGGCATCCGGGGATGGGGGTCCTAGGTAACAGTAACAACCTGTCTCCCGGACAAGCCATCAAGTGCCTAGCACCGGGCGAAGAGACTAGAGTAGCACTGCACTAGGAATAGCACAGGTGAGAAGAAAAACTGAGTCGCAGCGGAAGCTAAAACGGAACGCAAATAGGTCAACAGTAGCTCTCGGTCAGAGAGGCGACGTGTCGGCCCGTCGCGACCAGAATGCGGTGGATCTGTCTGTTGTGACAAACTGTCGGAAGGCGACCCTTGAGCCCATCGTGATAGCTTCGTGACGGCTAAGGCGCTGTAAACAAACCGGGCCTTCTGGACGCGACACGTACCCCGTCGCGATCTCATCGCGACAGAGACGGCGGTCGTGATCCAGCAAGACCCCGAACCCCAGAACACCTGCCACGTACCCCGTCGTGTGCTAGATGCGACGGGTTCCGGGGAACGTTCAAGGAAACGCGACGCCACGATGCATCGCGACCTAGTCGCGACTGGGAAACCCGTCGCGATCACAGCCAAGTGCTCAACAAGAGCAACCCTTATGCCCCAAAAGCCTCAAAAGTGATACACAAAGGGAGGGGGTCAAGGAGATGATGGAAACACTTCAATTATAGTACAAACCACCCAAGGAAACCCCCTGCATGCATGAAAAGTCAAAGAAACACTAACTTCACTCACATGCAAATAAGACACTCCCTACGTGCACAACCCAAGAAACATAGATTCATGCATACCAACACCACATAATCATCACACATGGATCATGGTACGAAAGCAACTCCTAAAACAAGGATTCTAGGCTTGGAATTGGGGTTGGGACCTAGCATGGAGAACTAGGTGGAGGTTTGGGTCCCTACCTCAACTTGAAGAACCACCCTGTTAGGGTCTTCTCGTAGGATTGCACCCCTTCACCTCCGAGCTCCAATGCTCCACGACCGTCCACTAACCGAGCTCGATCTCCTCCTTCAGGTCGATGGAGAGAAATCACACCAAGCAAGAATAACACAGAGAATGAGGAGAGACAAGAAGAAGAAGAATACAAAGTGAAAGGTTCAATCCATACAAACTTACCAATTTAAGCCACAATGGTCATCCAAGCTCCCCACGGAGCTCCACATAGGGGAAAACACACAGAAGGGGAAGAAGATAGCAAATTGGCCAAATGGGACTTCTGCTCTCAGGCTGAGCAGTTTTAACACAAACGTTAAGAATGCGACGTCCATGGTCGTCGTGTGAGCAACGCTAACGTGACACCCTCATACGTCGCGATCTTAAAGTCTATGACCCATACTGCCAAACCCAACATGTGGTATGCATGCAACGCTGACAACTGATCGCAACGAGTCAGTATGTCACGTTCAAGCATGCATGCCCACACGTATCCCCACTGTCCAGACAGCAAAACAATAAAAGAACTGTCTGCTGTCAGAACTAGATCGCGACAGGGGCGGCCGGCACGTTCCCAAACTAAACGCGACGACTACCTGAAGGCGACGGCCCTGCATGTCGCGATCCCAACCGAGAGCTCCTGACCCACAAGGTAACAGGGATGTTACAAATGGCTACCCATAAAGGATACAGGTACCTAAAACCACAAGGTACGACAACTAAACCATAAACATAGTTGTGCCACTAAATAGGCACACAACAACAAAGTCAAAACCATAATCGTAGGTCACCATTCACAAACCACACTAACTGGCAATGCTCGAGTCAGAAGGACGACGCCACCCGTGGATAATAATACTAGTTCATGACATCAGTATCCAACCCTGACAACACAACACAAGAACTACTTCAGTCTCGCAGCCATGGACGAAAGGTCCAACTACGACTCCACAACCATATAGAAAAGCCAAAGAACTATGGAGACCAAGCAACACCACCTGCATACCACACAATTGCAGGTCCATGTCTGGCACGTTTAGAGACTCTGGCCTGAGCTCCCTAAAGTAAGGCATTGGGAACATAGTGTTAGGGATCGGATGGGTGGATGGATCAGATCTAGAAGGGGGGGGTTGAATAGATCTAACACCAATTAACGCGGAAGCTTAAGCAATTAAAAATTACTTTGAATTAGAGATCAATTCACCCAAACAATTTACTGATCTAGAGAGTGATTAGTGTGTGTGAGCAAATCGATTAGTAGTGTGAATGAAATTCCTATGCATGCATCTAGCGAAATACAAAGTCAAACCACAATTCAAACCATTGCACATAGGATTTTTAGGTGGTTCGGAAATCACCTCCAGTGACTCCTACGTCCACCTCCACAGTGAGGCCACAGTACTCAAAAACCTTGAGTACAACTCACACAGGAGCACGACGACTCCAAACACCCTTGAGCACGACGGCTCAACACACAACCGGAGCACGACGACTCCAAACCCTTTGAGCACGACGACTCAAAGAAAACCCAGGAGATAGGTACGACGACCTACTCCACAAACCACTTATGAGTATGACGACTCACAAGCACTTGAGCACAAACGGTTCAACACCGGAACACTACGGTTCCAAACCTTTGAACCACGAAAGATCCAAGTTCTGCTAGAACAAGCACAATTAGAGAATAGATCCTCTAGCCTGATCTATCTTAATACAAAGATGAAAAACGAACAAATAGAATTAAGTGATCTGTGTAGAACACATACACAGATCACACAATGAAAATCTGGATGAACACTCCAAGAAAATAAATGAAATAGATGTGACTTGGATGTTCCTTGATGAAGAAGACTTGCAGACGCTTTAATTGAGGAGCCTTGATGGAGATCAATGGAGATTCTTCTCAATTGGCGATGCTCTGCTATGATGGCATCTGAAATGCCAGAAATCCTTCTTCTCATGCGCCTCTTCAGTTGGATCTGCTCCCTTGCCTTGCACAACAACCTTCTCTCCACGGATTCCCTTGATTCCCTTGTCCTTCCTCTTGAAAGGATGGCTTGCAGCTTTTGGAGATGGAGACAGATTTGGAAAACCCCATTTGGCCGCCAAAAGGCTTCTTCTGGAAGTGTATGGGCTCTCTTGCCTTTGGGGTTCAAGGAGCATGGGTATTTATAGCCCCATATGTCCATAAAGTGTCTTGAGGTGCATGGGCACGGAACCCTAGGTCAAATCCCCTAAATCCCAAGCAGCCACATGTACAAAGAAATTCACGTTTTTCAGTTTCAGCCAGAGTGTGTCGACCTGCCCTGATCTGGTGTCGACCTGCTCTCCCAGTTAGGCAAACTGGTCTGCTGGAAAATGGGTCTAGTGTCGACCTGCCCTGATCTAGTGTCAACACTGCCTGGGACTAGTGTCGACACTGCCTGGGACTAGTGTCGACCTGATGTCCCAGTCAGGCAAACTGATCTGCTGGAAACTGGGTCTAGTGTCGACCTCACTTGATCTAGTGTCGACACTACCAAGACAAAAATGTGTGAACCTGAAAATTTAACACATAAACAATTAGTACAAGATATTATCATTAAAGTATGAGATATTAAACATCAAAACATGTTGTTTAAGCATTATTGTAATATGTATAAAATGTATAACATGTTCAACATATCATCATCAAAATCACAACATGTCATCATTTTAACCACAATATGTCATCATTAAAATCACAACATGTCATCATTAGAATCACAACATGTTATCATTAAAATCATAATATCTCATCATTAAAATCACAATATGTCATCATCAATATCACAGTATGTCATCATTAAGATCACAGTATGTCATCATCAAAATTAAGGTATGAGTGATGTTCATTGGATATCATTAAAATACAACTTTAGGAAGTTCCAAAACACACTCAACCCAACAATCTCCCCCTTTTTGATGAGGACAAAACATATCTTCCTTGACTGCAATAACTCCCCTTGACCATATGCATTCTTTGAACTTTCTCCCCATAAAGAACATTCTCCCCTTAGAAACTTTTACTTTCAAGGAACTTTCTCCCCCTTTTTGACAGCATAAAAAAGATAGACAAGAGAGAGACACAATGATGGTTGGAGACCAAAAGATAATGAGTGAGAAATGAAGGTTCAGAAATGATCAAAATAAGTGAGACAAAGTGATATTGTCAAATGAGAGAAAAGATAATGTTTTTGTTATTGTGCAACAAAGTTTAATCACAAAGACACATTCAACACAAAGAATAGCAAATTATAATGAGCTGAATGTAGTTATAATAATGATGCAAATGTGAAGAAAAGTGACCTATATGAATGAGCAGAAATATTTAACAAGGATGTCAGAGCTTTAAGTTTAACACAATGTAAAATAATAGATCTAAACTCAGTAGACATGAACTTAATTAAGGGCTTAAGCTTTTTTATCTGTCTTTTTTATTTTCTTTCAATTTTAACTGGGAAAGAATACAAGAATAAATTAGTTAAATCTCACTTTTCAGTGCAAGAGATCACATTGATCAGATGCAAGACCTCCTGATTACTCAGTGGTTTAACTTTCATTATCTTATACAGAGTTGAAAATTTCGATTTCCACTTTTTGACGCGAAACAAATCACTTGTTAGGTGAAATGGCCCGGTCACTCAGTGGTTCAAGCATTTGCATTGCTCTGTTTGTATCTTTCCAGATTGATCATTTTTCTTTTGATATTTTGCAGGAATATGTTACTTTGGCCAGAGAAGTCAAGACTATGAATTAGAAAGATTATTCTTAACATGTGGTAAAAATAATGCTTAAACATACACATGTGAAATATTAAAGCCACTCATGTGCCTATAATAGTGTTTGCAAATCATTTTAAAAATATTCAGTATTATGATTGCTTAACCTTGAAATGATACTGAATCTTTGAAATTAAACTAAATGCACAATGAGTTTAGTTTCAATGTCTTAATTCTCTTATAAGAAAATAGCACAAAGACTCAAAAATTCTAATGATTTTGGGGTTCAAAGTAGACAAGTAAGGCCAAGAAATGTAACAATGACTTCCCCTTTTCATGTAACTCCCCTCACAAGGTGAACATGAGGATTATAGGAGGAATAGAAATGGAATGACATGAAGGCAGAATGAACATGAATGTTTTTATTGAAAGACAATGACTCCCCCTCAATAATTGCATACAAGGCTCTTGATACTTGGTGGAGACATATAGTCACACATAGTGAAAGTGTCCAGACAAGTCTGACTTGTCTTTCTTCAAATCACCATTTGATATACCAAGAATGCCAATGCAATGTGAGAGTGAGGAATTTAGTTGCAAGAATATTTGTCAACAATTAAATGGGAGTTGATGATGAATCAGATATGACAGAATATTTTTCCAGCAAATTTCTCTAGCATTTCACTCAAAGATTCTTTCGAATTCACTCCCCCATAAGATATGCATGATATGAAATGATCATTTAAGCAATTCAGATATGTTCATTCAAGCAATTTGCACAGAAAGAGTATGAACATGATCAAGCATATATCAACATGACAATTTATTGAAGGAGAAAGGTTTTTCAAAGATTGAAAATAAAGTTTTTGAGATTTTTCATTTTGCTTGATGACCTTTATGCAGAAAAGACTATTGATACTTGGCGGAGAATTTTTCTCACGCATGATGATAGTTTCCAGACAAGCCTAACTTGTCCTTTCACATTTCACCATTTGATATACCCCATAGTCACTGCAAAAGGGGTCAATTACACTTTATTTTTAGCATGAAATTCATTGCATTTATTGAAAACATTTTTGCACTTTTTCAAATTTACTCCCCCTTAATATGTACATGGAATGAAAAAGCTAGCAAACAATTCACACATGATTATGAGCACAATTAGCTTTAAGCATAACATGACTTTTGGTACTTGGCGGAGTATTTTACTCCGCATAATGATAGCTTCCAAACAAGCATAACTTGTTCTTCCACATGTCATTATTTGATATACCAAAAAGTCAAATTAGTTGACATGCACACAAACATGATTCCAATTGTTATGACATAAAGTTCATTGTTGGGAGTAGCATTGATACACATTTCTCATTGTTTAGATAAAAATTAAACATTCATCTCAATTCAAGCAATTCAAGTTTGAAATGATAAAGAAATTTTACCTGAACAGTCTTCATTTCTTTTTCAAAGATTTTACTTGTGTTCTCCAATCATTTCTAGCCTTGCACAGTCAATATCTTGAATCCATTTACAATGTATGGCTGCAAGACTCCTCAGCTTGCTGATCAAGCTGGTTTTGGGACCCACACTTGCTTGGGTCCTGCAATGAGATCAATGTTAGATTGCAACAAAGATTTCTGAATCCAAAATACTTTTATTTTTTGTATAGATGCATTTCTTTCATTGATAGAACTATGAGCAAAATCAGTTCCAGATTTTCTTTTTGCCTTGCTCAATGCATCTATGTTTTCATGAAGTTTTCTAATTTTTAGATTTTTAATTAAAGTTAATGACTCTTACACAAGGAAGATCATTGGTACTTGGCGGAGGTTATTCCTCACATATAATGATAGTTTCCAGACAAGCATGACTTGTCCTTCCACAGTTCACCATTTAATATACCAATTGATCTTTGTATAAGAGTTTCAATTGACTTCAGTTTTTATTTAGCAGGGAATCTCTCAGAAGAATTTACCTGATGAGCTTTTCATTTTCTTTCATTCTCTTCACTTACTTTCCTTGTAGCCTTAGTCATGAAGCCTTCATCTGTGAAATTGACTACAAGGATCCCTGCATCCAGCATTCAAGCAGCACATTTTAGAACCCAAGTTGTTTGGGTCCTAAGGATCTTCCATGAATTTGCAACAATGATTTTTGAATCCAAAAAGATTTTATTTTGGATGCATTTTGCTAAAGACTAGAAACACTGGAATCTTGGTTTCTAATCTTAGAGTTATTGGTATAGAATGCACCACTGACATTCTGAACATTTTGTTTTCTATTTTTAGATTTTTATCATGGAGATTTTTAGCATGGAATTTAGAAGAGATCTTTTGTGCAATAACTCCTTTTTCATGTACATAGAATTTCTGAGTATTTTCAGCATGAATATGATCTTTATTTTTATGTACATTAACATGAAACATGGGAGCATGCACAAGATTATCAATTCTATGCCAACATTCCCTAGAAGTATGCCCAAATTTATGACAATAAAAATATTGGACTGATTTAGCATGTTTATTGAAATGTTGATCTTTATTCCAACAATGTTTGACAAGATGACCAGGTTTATTACAATTAAGGCAAATGAGAGGATTCTTACCTGGTACTTACCTTGGCATGTATGCATTTGCTGAAATCTCCTTTTCATGTGAGGAGGCTTACCATGAGGAGAAGGAGGTACCTTTTTGTAGCTCTTGGCATGATGTGAATTTGGAATTTGCCTTGGAGCTTTTTGGATTGATGGAGGAAGTAGATGAGTCCTCTTGACAGTAGCATTCCTCTCTTTCCCTGTCTGTTTCTGAACAAGAACTTTCACTAGCTTTTCATTAGAATTAGAAGAGTTCTTGTTCGCAGTAGATTTAACAAATGTTATTGTGCTTTTCTTTTCATTTTTCTTGGATTTCACAGAAGCAAGACTTGTGTTTGTAGTGTTTTTCAATTCATGTTGAAGCTTCTGTTTTTCAACTTTTAATGCAACAACTTCTTTTTCTAAAGTTTGAAGCTTGTTTAGCATGACATCCAAACCATTTTTAATCTTGTTCTTTTCATTTTCAAATTGTTCAATTTGTTTTTCCAAATTAGCAAGTTTATTCCTTAAATTGCTACATTCATTGTCCAATGGTTTGTCATTCACCAAGCCTTCAATCTTTCTTTTTAGATGATGATTTTCTTCAACAAGTTGTTTGCATCTTTCATTTATTTGATGATCATGAGCCATGTTAGAAATTTGTTTGTTTAATTGATCATTATCAAATTGGAAGTTTTCATTGAGATCAATTAATTTTTCATTTTCCTCTTCCAGATCAATGTCTTTTGTTTTCAATAGCTCATGATTTTCTTTCAATCCATTCAATTTATTTTCACAGATTTGGACTTCATCTTCTAAATTCTCTTTCTCAGAATTTAATTTTTCAACCTCATTTTTCAAATTCTCAATTTCTTCTGAAGGATATTTATCATTTTTCTGGAGCAATTCAATTGTATTTTTTAAGTTTTCACTTTCTTTATGGCAATGTTTTAAAGTCTTTTTCAAGTCTTTGTTTTTAGTGTTCAGCTTTGCATTAAGATTTTGCATCTTTTTACAGAATTCAATCAATTCAACATAAGACATGCTTTCATCTTCATCAGAATCAGAATTAGAATGCACAAATGGATCTGGAGTTGATTTACCTGACCTTTTAGACCCATTTGAACTCTTGTGTTCTGAAGAGGATGAAGAGAGTTCTGAACTCTTAGAGTGTGCAGTGAGAGCCACAACCTTCTGAATTGTTGATGTTCTGGATTCATTGATGTTCTTCTTTGCTATAAAGTACTTGTGAATTTCTTTTGCTCCTTTTCTTTGTGCTTCCTTTGAAAAACATGATGAAGGTGAGACTGGTGATTTCTCTGAAATTATAACAAGAAATTCATGAAGATTAAATAGATTTGCCATTATACCAAGACTCACAAAAGACTATTAGATCTAATCACAGTGAATCAATGTAACAAGGATTAGATCTAACAATTAGAGTGGTTAACCTGCTCTAATGCCAAATGGAGGAATCAGAGCGATTAAACACACAATTCAAGCAATTAACACAGAGATCAAACAGAAGCAATCAAATTAGATCAGAAATAGATATTAACCCGCTCTGATACCAATCGTTAGGAATCACACTGAGACAGATCATCCAAAAAACACAACTGATGAACAGTAAACCCGCTCTGATATCAATTGTTAGGGATCAGATAGGTGGATGGATCAGATCTAGAAGGGGGGGTTGAATAGATCTAACACCAATTAACGCGGAAGCTTAAGCAATTAAAAATTACTTTGAATCAGAGATCAATTCACCCAAACAATTTACTGATCTGAGAGTGATTAGTGTGTGTGAGCAAATCGATTAGTAGTGTGAACGAAATTCCTATGCATGCATCTAGCGAAATACAAAGTCAAACCACAATTCAAACCATTGCACAGAGGATTTTTAGGTGTTTGGAAATCACCTCCAGTGACTCCTACGTCCACCCCTCACACAGTGAGGCCACACTACTCAAAAACCTTGAGTACAACTCACACAGAAGCACGACGACTCCAAACACCCTTGAGCACGACGGCTCAACACACAACCAGAGCACGACGACTCCAAACCCTTTGAGCACGACGACTCAAAGAAAACCCAGGAGATAGGTACGATGACCTACTCCACAAACCACTTATGAGTACGATGACTCACAAGCACTTGAGCACAACAGCTCAACACCGGAACACTACGGTTCCAAACCTTTGGACCACGAAAGATCCAAGTTCTGCTAGAACAAGCACAATTAGAGAATAGATCCTCTAGCCTGATCTATCTCAATACAAAGATGAAAAACGAACAAATAGAATTAAGTGATCTGTGTAGAACACATACACAGATCACACAATGAAAATCTGGATGAACACTCTAAGAAAATAAATGAAATAGATGTGACTTGGATGTTCCTTGATGAAGAAGACTTGCAGATGCTTTAATTGAGGAGCCTTGATGGAGATCAATGGAGATTCTTCTCAATTGGCGATGCTCTGCTTTGATGGCATCTGAAATGCCAGAAATCCTTCTTCTCCTGCGCCTCTTCAGTTGGATCTGCTCCCTTGCCTTGCACAGCAACCTTCTCTCAAGGGATTCCTCTTGATTCCCTTGTCCTTCCTCTTGAAAGGGTGGCTTGCAGCTTCTGGAGATGGAGACAGATTTGGAAAACCCCCTTTGGCCGCCAAAAGGCTTCTTCTGGAAGTGTATGGGCTCTCTTGCCTTTGGGGTTCAAGGAGCATGGGTATTTATAGCCCCATATGTCCATAAAGTGTCTTGGGGTGCATGGGCATGGAACCCTAGGTCAAATCCCCTAAATCCTAAGCAGCCACGTGTACAAAGAAATTCACGTTTTTCAGTTTCAGCCGGAGTGTGTCGACCTGCCCTGATCTAGTGTCGACCTGCTCTCCCAGTTAGGCAAACTGGTCTGCTGGAAAATGGGTCTAGTGTCGACCTACCCTGATCTAGTGTCAACACTGCCTGGGACTGTGTCGACACTACCTGGGACTAGTGTCGACCTGACTTGATCTAGTGTCGATCTGATGTCCCAGTCAGGCAAACTGATCTGCTGGAAACTGGGTCTAGTGTCGACCTCACTTGATCTAGTGTCGACACTACCAAGACAAAAATGTGTGAACCTGAAAATTTAACACATAAACAATTAGTACAAGATATTATCATTAAAATATGAGATATTAAACATCAAAAATATGTTGTTTAAGCATTATTGTAATATGTATAAAATGTATAATATGTTCAACATATCATCATCAAAATCACAACATGTCATCGTTTTAACCACAATATGTCATCATTAAAATCACAACATGTCATCATTAGAATCACAACATGTCATCATTAAAATCATAATATCTCATCATTAAAATCACAATATGTCATCATCAATATCACAGTATGTCATCATTAAGATCACAGTATGTCATCATCAAATTAAGGTATGAGTGATGTTCATTGGATATCATTAAAATACAACTTTAGGAAGTTCCAAAACACACTCAACCCAACACATAGGACTAGCTGGGGACCAGTATGTCTACTGGTGTTCTTCCCCCAACCACGGCGCGACCGAACACAACCAAAACACACAAGTCACTACCCCATTGCCGTCTTTCCCTCAGCTGGACATACAACTCAAACAAAAGAGTGAGGTGTCAAGGAAGATGACACAGACCTCAACGGTACACACACTGTACCAAGACTAACCCTGAGCAACAACGTGGCTGGCTCACAAAGAACCTAGGGCACCCGACTAGAGAGGCATTTCGGAATACGCGTCAGACCACCAAACTCAGCAAATACACAAGCCACGCTAAACACTTAACGTACTCATAAAACCTTCATTTATAAACCACAGTAATACATATGTTAAACTTGCTTATCATTGGTTATCACATGACCTCCATAGCAACCATCTACCACTGTACACATAACAACATAGCCTTAACTTAATATCCTGGTTAACATGATTAACATAATTTACTAACTAACGATAAGCCAAACCACTAATCTTATAAGATGTTTTTACTAACATTAACCAACTTAAACTACATAAAATAGCATCACAAACCCAAGGCTAGGCCCATGCAGGACCATCACTGCCCAACCATCACAAGTCACACTTCGGAAACTAAAACACAATGGACATAGATGTCGCCATTCAAAATGCGATGGACACACCAGTCGTGACTACAAAACCACCGCGATAGGGCCTAGTGTCGCGACAGAAATGTGACAGCCCGACATGTCGCCACCAGGTCAACCACCTCAGTCGAACCCAAATCGTGAGAGACCAAAGTGTCGCCACCAAACGAGCCAATAAAAACCTGACGGGACAACCTGTCGCCTTCAAAGCAACACAAAAACCTGAAGTCATGAACGCGAAGGACTAAAGCGACGCGTTCACACACACACACAACTAGAACATAAACACGACGGACCACTACGTCGCGTTTACAACCAAAATGCGACGAGGAACTCGGTCTCATTCAAAACGCCACGGTCCAACCAGTCGCCTTATCACGCAGACAACCGAACCCTTCCCCCACTTTCAAAATCCATTTAAACCCCATTTAAACTATGATTAAAAGTTCTAAAATGATAGATAAACCATAGTACACTACCATAGCATGATTACCAAACCTATAATTCATTCAATCAATCCAAAACGAAGGGGAAGTCTCCCTACTAACTTGAAGAACACATAAAACGCGAAAAATGTCACACAACCGACAAGTTCACTCTCCGAACGCCCTCCTCGTGAGGAAACCATGTCAGCCCAGCCACCTGGAGACATAAATCACCAAAACCGCCGCACAATCTCCTCTCCACGGTCGAACAGAGCTTCCTCTACTCTGTCTGGCCCGAAACACAACATTAAATGCACAATTAAAATCACGACGTAGGTAGTCGTCGCATTTAAAACACCTTAAACGCGACAGACCTGACTGTCGCCATCGCATTATGCCACGGAAAGGTGGTTCGAAGAACGTGATGTAGGTAGTGTAGACACACCATTTTCACAATATATCGAGTACATTTCATGTTATACCGCAATGCCTCAAAGTGGCTCTCTTCAATTAACCTCTTGAGCGATTTTCTTATTTTTATCAGATTTTTCTAGGATTTTTAGGAAATTTTCTAGGGTTTTGAAGGGGTCTATTGAGCATAACTAATTCATGAAGAACACAGTGGTCACAGTTTAAGAAGCTTGATCCACGACGGGAGAAACCATCGCATATCACACTTCCTTTTCTGGCGCTTACCACGTTTTGAATCGCGTCCACCGAGGTCGTCGCGTTCAAGAGTTTCCATTTTTGAATTATAGCAATTTCCAAAATTGTTTTTGGGAAGATTTTCCTGCTGAATAGAATCACATCCACATGGTCCATCGTGTTTCTAACCTTCCATCATATGAAGATCGATTACCATCAGATGATCGATTTTGTTCAAATACGCGACCACCAATGACGTCGCAATTCAATATTTCCATTTATTAATTTTGGAAAGAATCGATCGATATTGGAAGTGTTTGAAACGCGTCGCTTTATGTCGTCGTGATTCTAAAACTTGCTATAATTAATTTTGGAAAGGCTAATCAGAGCAAGTCGATCTTTGGAAACACGACGCTTTGGTCGGTCGCGATTCAAAACAATAGGCGACTACTATGTCCGTCGCGATTCATGATATTTTTCCTCTATAAAAAAGACCCCCGAGGCTATTGTTTTGATAGAACTCGAGCATTATGGTGAAGCCCTGCCACGCTAGAGACTCGCATTCCAAAGCTAAGAAGGACCTCCACCTCAAGCCACTCCGAGCCTTCATCCATTGGAGCTTGGAGACTTCATCCCCTCAAGCGCATTGGAGGAGGAGGCTTTTTCCATTTCAGTCATTTCTAGCAGCGGGCTCATCTCGCCATTTCTTCATATCTCCCTACATTCTTCGCTTCATTTCATTTTAGTTCATTCACTCATCACTTCATACACACACCACATCATTTCATCATCTCCACACCTACTTTTTAGGGTTTAACACCACCTCCACGAGGTGTGTTCAAGCCCATGTTAATGTGTTTTGTCTCATCTCCTTTGCATTTGGTACTTCACATCTTAGTCTAATCGTTTTGTCACGTGTTTGCTTGTGTTCTCTTTTTGTGAGTTAACCATCAAGCTAAAGTCTTCTCATCCGGCCAGCCAGTTGGAGGAGTAGAAGTCAACCCACCACAATTTCATCTCCCGCAATTTTTGGGTGAAGGTAAGTACTCTCTCTGCCTCTTACTCACTCCTTCGGTACCGTCATGTACCTGGCGATCACATTTCCTCCTTGTGCACACACGCACTCATCCCCTTTTCTTCTTCTTTCATACGCATTTTAATTTCTCTCCTTTTTTAATTATTTCTTTGTGGAGTGTTTGAATCAAAAAAATACGTTCACAAATTGGCGATCACGGTGGGACCTCTTTCATTTTAGTTGTGGTTACCTACTCCTTCGGCACCCACGTGTGCCCCTCCTTTCGACACCCACGTGTGTCCCTCCCTTCGTACCCCACACAGTACATCTCCCTTTCCCTCGTACCCCACGCGGTACTCCTTTGAGATCCCCCATCATTACCAATTTGTGCTAGTGTCTTTCTCTCCATAAAGTTTATTTAAAAAAGAAAATAAAAAAATCATCATCTTTCTCCCTTCCCTATTTACTTACCTTCACCTGAAGAAAATATCTTGATTTGACTCCTCCTTTACTTCAATGGTTGGTTGAAAAGCATGCTGATTTGATTTATTGCTTTCTTATAAGTCTCGGTTGCCTTTTTATTCGAGACGTGTTCAGACGTCGCATTTTGTGCTGATGTGTGACGGTCTACCTCGTCGCATTTTGTGACAGATGTTGGAGGGAGTTGTCGCGGCTCTTCTAGCTTCTATGAGCTGTCAGATCCGCGATAAACTGAACGGTCGCAATTTGCATAGAAGTGCGACGACTGAACTCATCGCGATTCAGTCTGTTCACAGAAAGTAGGGGTTCTGTCATTTCTTGCATTCTTCTTGCATCACAGGGCATACTTCGGCTGAGGGGCCTCCTTCCCTCCTTACACTAGGATCCAAACACCTCTCTCGGTGAGGGCTATCTCTCCATTGTGCATTCCGTCTCATTGGACTAGAGAATCCTCACCGGACCTCCGTAAGTCCCTGTACCCCGTGGATTCCCTCATGGTGGACCTGTAATCACAAGGTTGCACACCCCTCGAAACCTAGCTAGTTTCCATGAATAGAAAAGAGACTAGGCTAACGTTGCTAGGAAAAGGAGGAGAGGACAGGGGCACTTATTGATGTCGCGACGGGTCTGCCTGTCACGATGAAATGTTGTCGCGACGCTCACCTCCGACGCGTCTTTATGTCGTGACCCTCGTGCCCGTCGCGTCCTCTGCAGTGCGGGAGAATGTTGGTGTGGATCTTCTTCCTGCCCTCTGGCCGGCCAGAGAACAAGAGCCCCTTGTTAGATGATGTTTGTATGCCTGCGAAAATAAAGAAAACGAACAAATGAACCCTGTTAGACCATATTTAAGCGTAGCATCTATCCACAAATGAAGTGAAGAGAGGGAGCATGGAGGGAACGAACCTGGGGTTGGCTTTGTATAAAAATAAGGGAAGGGAAGAGCTGAATGTGTCCTATCTAAGAAAACAAGTAACATGCATGAAAGAGAAATGAGAAAGGAATTAGGAAAGAGCCCTAAATAGGGCGACTCCATGGCATTATATGGCGTCCTTGGGTCGTGCAGAAGCCGTGGATGAAGTGGAAGTCGCCTCCCTCAAGCACCAAGCTCCATGGATGAAGAATATTGCATGGCTTGATGAAGAAGATAGGAGAAAATGTGGTGAAATGAGAGTGCCACGAGCTAAGTGTCAGGTTTGACAAAATTTTGGCAGCACTTTGTGGCAAAAGGGGGGGGTCTCCTTTCTCTGAAGAAGAAGCCTTGCTTATATAGAAGAGGAGAGAGAAAATCCGGTCATTAAGTGATAATGACCCAAAATGAGATGATAAAATCATGTAAATCCGGATGGGAGAGTCCTAGGGGGGTCCCCAAGGGTCATTGACCCTCAAACCGTGGCCAGTGGGGTTGGGAGGTTTCCTAGGATAGAGATAAGGCCAATATAGGATAAATAGGAGGTGGTTGCGGAGGCCAGCGCACTCGGCTGTGGTCGCGACGGGTCGTAGGGGTGCGACAAAGATAGTCGTGATGGCTAGGATGGTCGCAACACTAAGGCCACATGCATGAACATGCATGGGCTGTCGCGACAGCTATGGAGGGCGCGATAAAGACTAACGCGGCGCTACGACCCGTTGCGTTAAGGAAAATCAATTATTCTTGAATTTTTGAACAACCATTTGAAAGAATAATCAATAATGAGGCATAAGGACTCTTCAAGGGATAATTGGACAGGATTTGGGCTTTTAATGGGCTCAAGACAAGGCTAAAGATGGGCTCAAGGTGAGTAACCAACTAGGGGCTCATTAAGAGAACAAGAAATGTGGTTCAACTTATGGGCTAGAATCAGGTGTCTACAGGACCGAGCAGCCCTGGAGACCCGTGCTAGAATACCCATTATTGCAAAAGAGTGTGCTTAGTGAACCCGGAGTTCTCTTCTCACCCATCTAGGTCCATACCCACATTGGAGTGAAATCACTTTTATAAAATCCACATTGAACTATATTGAAATAATCAATTGGACGTAAGCATCCCCAAGTGTGTGCTTAAAAGCCATTAACTTCTTCTCTCAAACTTGTTTGAGTAGTTGTTTAGACATGCTGAGAGCGTGCTGTTTAGACTGGAGCAGCACGTGGGAGTCGCACCTTCCGATGGTGGAGTTCGAGTATAACAACAGTTATCACTCGAGCATCGGAATGGCACCATACGAGGCCTTGTATGGTCGCCCGTGCAGGACTCCACTTCATTGGTTCAAGGTTGGTGAGAGGCAGCTTTTGGGCCAGAGTTAGTGCAGCAGTGTGCAGACACAGTCAGTCTGATCAGGCAGAGGCTTCGGGCCACACAGAGCAGACAGAAGAGTTACGCAGACATCTGCAGGAGACCATTACAGTTCAGTGTTGGTGACCTTGTTTTCTTGCGGGTCTCGCTGACCAAGGGCGTCATGAGGTTCGGCAGAAATGGAAAGCTCAGTCCGAGGTATGTCGGGCCTTTCCTATCATCGAGAGGGTCGGCGAGGTGGCTTACAAGTTGCGTCTTCCAGCAGAGCTAGAAGGTGTGCATAGTGTGTTTCACGTTTCGCAGCTCAGGAGGTACGTTGCAGACCCTTCGCACGTGTTGGACTACTCGCAGCTGGAGGTAGCGCCAAACTTGTCAGTGCCAGAGTACCTGGTTAGTGTTGTCGACCACAGAGTTCAGCAATTGCGCAGGAAGTAGATTCCGCTGGTGAAGGTCATTTGGCAGAACCGCGTTGGTGGTGAGGCCACCTAGGAGCGCGAGGATGAGATGCGGGAGCAGTTCCCTTATTTGTTTGATTGATCGGTATGTTGTTATCTCCCCTTTGCTGTTTTCTGGGTTGAGACCGAGTTGTCTTCATTTCAAGGACGAAATGTCGTGAGGTGGGTGGGATGTAAGACCCGGCCCCCTTGGGCCCTTGGCCCCATCCTCAGGGTCGCAACAGGCGCCCTGGCCGTGACATGGTCGCGCCAGAGCGGCCTGCCGCGATGGTTTGATGACGCGCCAACCCCGTCTGCCACATCTTTCTCGCGACAGGGGTGGACGTTGCATCCTTGTCGCGTCGCCTTGGGCTATCGCGACTGCGTTCTGACACGACGTGACTGCTGTCCCATCTGTCAGAACAAGCTGCCTCTTCTCTCTGGGCATCGCACCCTCTCTCCTTTAGGCCACCACGTGGTCCTTCTTTATTGCTTTAAGCATTCCTCGAGCACCGATGCCCCACTTTACTATCTCTCTCCAATCTCCTGAGCAGACGCTCATCCTCCAACTTCCTCTCCCTCCAACTGAGTATACGCTCATTTCACAACTCTCTAGATTAGCAATCTCACCTCGCCCTCTCCCACATTGCATGATCAACAAAAACCCTAAAAATTCAAATAACATTGAAAATTCTCAAAAAAAAGAGGGGATTTTGACTTCCGATCCAAAAGTACAATATGAATTAATTTTAAGTCCAACTTTTAAAAATTAATTTTAAGTCCAAATTCTATTAATTTTTATTTTTAAATCTTTTTTATTATCTCTCATATATATTTATCTAAAATCTCCATTCTACCCCTACATAACACCTAAGCCCCGACCCCAGCCTCACCCCTCCCGCCCCCACCCACCCCCCTCCGGCGAACCTGCTCCGGCGGTGTGGGGGCGATCCTGCTGTGGGGGGCCTCGGGTTTTCCTGAACG
Organism: Colocasia esculenta; assembly: GCA_014218235.1. Classification (NCBI taxonomy): domain Eukaryota; kingdom Viridiplantae; phylum Streptophyta; class Magnoliopsida; order Alismatales; family Araceae; genus Colocasia; species Colocasia esculenta. The sequence goes on from CM024763.1 coordinate 111,132,200, forward strand.
GAGTCCTCCTGCAAGAGGTCCTACCGTGCCTTCCTCTCCATCCTCTTGCTGCTCTTCTGTCTCCTCATCTCCCTCCCTTCCTGGGACCAAGACCTCTGCCTGCTCCTAACCGGCCTCCCTGACGGCTTTTGGGTGGTGGACAGGAAGGCCATGTTCTTCCTTTGCAACCTCATCCTCGTCATCCTCGCCATGGACTCGGGCTTGGTTGCTTCCATCATGCCGGAGGAGGAGCCTTGCGACGAGTTCTCCGTGAGGGAGAAGAGCCACTGGAGAAGGGAAGAGGTTAGCTCGGCATTGGGTTCTAGTACTATGAGGCCTTTGCTAGTCCCTGCTGTGGAGAAACGCAACAAGCCTGAAGAAGCATATAATTAAAAATCTGGATTTCCTGCGGTGGGTCTCTCTGATGCAATGTTGAAGACCCAATACATTTTTCTGGTGGTTGGTGGGATCGAATAGAAATGAGGCTAGCTCATTTGTGATCATCCATTATCCCCAAGTATGCATATCAAAATCTGGTTTTCCTGAATAGGTAATGTGGGCGATCTCAAGCTGCCAGAGGTAGGCGCGGGACTAGAAGAGGAGAACAGGGTGCTAGTGGACATGAGGATCCAGCCGCTGTCACTACGCTTCGACGAGAAGGTGTTGGTGGAATCCAAGCTCAACGGCTTCAACTGGTTCAAGGGCGTCCTCTATGCGATGAGGAACGTGAGTTTGCTGTTGCTATTAATCCTGCTGTGGGGGGTCATCTGGTGGTGGGCCGACCCCAATTCCTATAGGGGCACCTTCGAAGGGTCGCTCCTTTTCGGTTTGGGGTTCATGGTGTCCATGGCAAGGCTGCAGTAGCGGGTGGCAACGGAGATCGCCAGGTTGGGCGGCCGCCCGGAGATCCTGGTGTACGAGTTCCGGCGAGCGAGGGGCAGTCATGGAGGAGCTGGAGAGGGTCGCGGTCAAGAAAGATGTACAACACAAGTGATGTCTCTTTAAAAACTATGAGGGGTATTTCGGTCTTTTAGCCATAGTAATGGTGTGGGACGAACAGTTTGGTATAGTTTTGGATTGGAAAATAATTTTTCTCAAGATATGGACCAGAAATTATGGTTGACCAGTTATGGGACTTAAAATTAATAGGATGTCAAAAAGTGGACTGGATGTTGATTCCGTAAAAAAAAAACGCCAATTTTCAAATGGCTGACTCCATCGTCTCCATCGAGGAGACTTCTTATCTCTCCTCCGAGTGTGCCCCAACATACGAGCCACTCCTCCCCAGTCCAATGACCGACCTCCTCTTTCCCTCCATGCAGGGACTCCCTTCCCCCACGCAGGGAAATGTCGTTACTTCTTTTCCTCCTCCACCTTCTTCACGCAAGGAAATTCTTTAATTGCTTTTCCTCCTCCTCCACCTCCTCCACGCATGGAAATTCTTTTACCGCTTTTGCTCCTTCTCCACCTTCCCCCACGAAGGGATCTTTATTTACTATCTTTCCTACTCCTTCACCCCCTGCTGTAGATTCTGGTAGTTGTAGTGAGAGTCTAGTTAGAATAGGGTCAATCTAGGGGTAGTATGAAGTCTAAGGATAAGAGGGTTCCACATCGCTTTCTCTCTGATCTAGCCCGTAGATGAAAGGCATGCTTAGTAGTTCCAGAGTTTATTGAAGAGTCTTGCAGTTGTTGGATATAGAATATGAGTAGTCGTTGTGCTTAATTGATGATGGGCTCAGAGTCTATGAGATCATGGATGACGACGACCCAATTGAGGAAGGTGATGAAGAGTTCGAGGATGAGGCTGATGCATTCGCAAGTGGAGTTAAAAGATTCGATGAATCGTCAGCTACTGTAGAAGAAACCACCAAGGAAATCAATCTGGGAACTGAGGAAAACCCTAGGACCGTCCTCATAAGCAGTAACTTATCACCCGCTGAAGAGGAGGCAATTATTGAGGTTCTCAGAGAGTAAAAGGACACGTTCGCTTGGAGCTATGAGGATATGTCAGGACTGGACACCGCGCTCGTTGAACATCATCTTACACTTAAGTCGGGGTCTGTCACAATTAAGCAGCGGTAAGGCATTTCCACCCACATATGGCTTTGAAAATGAAAGATGAAGTCGACAAGCTCCACAAAGCCAAGTTCATTAGAGTCGTACTTTATCCCAACTAGTTGGCGAACATTGTCCTGGTCATGAAAGAGGACGGAAGAGTCAGAATTTGTATTAATTTTCGGGACCTCAACCGTGTGTGTCCTAAGGATGATTTCCCTTTGCCTCACCTCAATGTGCTCATATATAATATAGTCGGGTATGAAACCCTCTCCTTCATGGATGGCTTCTCAGGGTACAATCAGATTAAGCTGGCTGAGGAAGACCAGAAGAAGACATCGTTCACTACACCATGGGGTACTTACTGCTATGTGGTCATGCCATTTGGGCTTAAGAATGCAGGAGCTACTTATCAAAGAGCAATGATGACCATCTTTCATGATATGTTTCACATCTACATTGAGGTGTACGTGGATGACCTGGTAGTGAAATCAAGAACACTAGCTGAGCATCCTGGGGTTCTAACTAAGGTTCTGCAAAGATCAAGAGAATACCAGTTGAAAATGAACCCCAAGAAGTGTGTATTTGGTGTGTCATCAGGTAAACTTCTAGGGTTCATCGTGAGCAAGAGGGGTATCGAGATTGATCCTAATAAGGCGAAGGCGATAAGAGAGATGCCTACTCCCAAGAGTTTGAAGGAAGTTCGAGGTTTAATCAGGAGGTTGCAATTATTCGCCAGTTTGTCCCCCAACATTCGCAGAGGTGTAGACCCTTCTATGAACTCACCAAGTCGGGAGTAAAATTCCATTGGGACGAGAAGTGTCAGGCGGCTTTTGATGGACTAAAAGAGTATTTGGCTAATCCCCTTGTCCTGAGGCCGCCGACTCCAGGCAAACCACTCATTCTCTACGTATCGGTCCTGGAAGACTCTGTAGGAGTTGTCCTTGCACAAGTGGATGAAGAAGGCAAGGAGAGGACAGCATATACTTGTCTAAACTTCTCAACCCCTGCGAGCAAAGGTACACAGCAATGGAGAAGACATGTACCACTCTTATGTGGGTAGTGCCAAAATGAAGTACTATTTCCTTTCTCATGAGGTCCACCTTATTGCCTGCATGAATCCTATCAAGTTCCTCTTTGAAAAATCTGTTCTTACTGATAGGCTATCACATTGGCAAAGCTTTCTCTCCAGTTTGATATCATCTACATCAGCAGAAATCTATCAAAGGCTATGCCATAGTAGAACATCTCTCTCATCGCCCTATTCCACAATTCGATCCTATTCGTTCGAAGTTTCCAGATGAAGTATTGATGTCTCTTAGCCGATCTGATCCTATGTGGACGTTGTATTTCGATGGAGCTCTAAATTCTCATGGAAAGGGTATCGGGATTGCTCTACTATCACTTGAGGGGGTCACCATTCCACGGGCTTATCAGTAGGCATTCCCTGTCACCAACAACATAGCTGAATATGAAGCCTTGTTGGCCGGCTTGAGCTCGCCCACTTCTACGGTGTCACCTATCTGCGAATTGTAGGTGATAGTCAATTGGTCTTATCCCAAGTGCTCACCAAATACCACACTCGAGATCCCAAGCTCAAGCCATATCAAGAACTTACCTCAGCCTCTGCCAAGCTATTCTCCAAACTTATCTTTGTCCATGTACCTCGTCACCAAATCTTCTAGCAGACGCTCTTGCCACTATCGGCGCCACTCTCACGTGTTACCCTGGGGATTTTGACAGCATCTAGATTGCTCATCGTCATACCCCAGTTGTCTAAGACCCGATGTTCTATGGATTAAGGAAGAGATGTTGGAGAAGGTAGAGAGGAAGAGCAAAATAGAAATCATGCTATTGGAGCTAGAAGAAGAATTGGAAGATGAGGAGAAGCCATGGTACTATGAGATAGCTAGGTACTGTAGAGATTAGACGTACCCTGAGGAAGCCACAACCGATGAGAAGAAGGCTATAAGGAGAATGTCCCAAAAGTACACGTTAGTTGGAAATAATCTTTATAGAAGGGGACTCACTGATGTTTTACTTAGATGTCTGGATGATGATGAAGTATTGAAAGTTGTTGAGGAGGCACATTCAAGTGGTGTGGTGTCCATGTGAATAGCCAAATGCTTGCCAAGAAAATCCTGCGGCAAGGCTTTTACTAGCCTACTTTAGAGGAGGACTATTCTATTTTTGTCCGTCAGTGTGTCAACTGCCAACTGCACGCCGACAAGATTCATTCTCCATCCTTTACACTCCACCCAATATCCTCCCCATGGCCTTTCACTATGTGGGCTTTCGACATCATTGGTCCCTTGGTGATCCAAACTCCCAAAACAAATCCAAGTCATACATCCTCACTGCAACGAAGTACTTCACCAAGTGGGTGGAAGCCAAAGCATATGCGGAGGTCAAGGCAACAACTGTATGAAAATTCATCATGAAGAACATCATCACCAGATTCGGCGTTCCAAATACCATCATCATCGACAAGGACCGCAATTCTTCTCTCAGGAGCTTCGTGACCTCTGCAACAGGTATAAAATTGCATTGCATCATTCATCTCCTTACTATCCGCAGGGCAATGGCCAAGCAGAGGCCACGAAATAAAACTTAATTAAAATCATATAGAAAACTTGTGAGGCTAAAAAGTTCTCGGATTGGCCAGAAAAGCTTATAGAAGCTCTATGGGCCTACTGCACTTCAATCCGTACTCCCATAGGGCAAACACCGTTCGCCCTCAGTTATGGAACGGAGGCCATAGTACCATATGAGATTCTCATTGCCTCACTAAGAGTCTAGCTTGACAAAGACATGTCAATCGATGAGTGACATGAATCGATCCTTGCACAACTGGAGCTCTAGATGAGAAGCGTCTGGTCGCCGCAGAACACACAAGATCATACCAGAATAGACTCACACATTCTATCAAAAGAAGGTAATTGAGAGAAAATTCAAAGTCGGTGAAATGGTCATCAAGAGAATCTTTGTGAAACTCGGTGGTCCACGATCTAAACTCCAACCAAATTGGGAAGGGCCGTACGTAGTTAAAGAAGCATATCCAGGCAACGTGTACAGACTAGTGAAGTGGAGAGTGAGGAACTCTCCCACCCTTGGAATGGGCTCTACTTGAAAAAACACTACCCCTAGATAGGTGTTTGGACTTAGCTACTACACGGATCCTAAAATGAAAAGTAGTCATTTCTAATTCATTTTTTTATTCTTGGTGGTTAACCTGAGGTGTCGACACCCACACACTTACACGCCCACCTTTAGAAGTTAGAGGCATGAAATCTAAGGAAGATCAAGCCTAACCAAGAGTCTAGGACACTACTTCTCTGTCCATTCGGTTCGCCAATAGAAAGGGGAACCTAAGGGATCGACCTTTGAATCTGTCCGAGGCTTAAATGGGTGGAGGTCAAGGCCCAATAGGGGAAAAGAAAGAAAAACCATGCAAATCAAAATGAAAAAAGCCAAAAACAAGGCAAATCCTTAATAAAAAAGCACGTCAAGAGTGACAAAGTCCCCGCAAAGATCCAAATAGACCTAGTCGTAAGCATGCCAAAACCCCATAAGCCAAAAGACTGAACCCCATTGAGTGTAGGGCAGAGGAATGAGCATCTCACCGGTCACCCAAGCTATTGGCAGACTTCCTAAACATCATCTTCTCTCCTCTCCTATGGGTATCTCTAGGGTTACGGTAAGGCAACGATCAACTGAAGAGGACGTCGCTAAAAGCCACCTTAGGTGAAGGCACCACTTAAGCACATCCAACCTCTGTTTAATTCACCCAAGAATTAATGAACTTTTAATGATGAATGAGTAATTTAAGGGTCCAAGTACCGGGTTTTCCAATAAGACCGGATCCCCTTCGTTCCACGCGTCTTTTTAAAAGGGACTACGCCGGGTTACAGCCCTTATTTCAAAACAAAAAAAAAAATTTCAAAACCAAAAAATATAGAATATTTCAAAATAAAAATTTGAATATTTCAAAAACAAAAAAATTGAATATTTCAAAATAAAAAATAGATATTTCAAAATTCAAAATAGAATATTTTAAAATAAAAAAAAACTAAATATTTTCAAAGCCACAAAAGGTACATCATTTCAAAGTCCAAAAAAAGAATTAAACATTTCAAAATCTAAAAAAAAAATAGGTTGAAAACACAAAAAAAAAACACATCCCATTTGTATGAATGCATCGAATGCGTGTTCATCTTTTAATTTCCTATTAGCATCTGTCTGCTTGTATGTTGCATTTCAATATGTTGTTCCTTTATTGTCGCCTTATTTAATAAAGGCTCAGCCCCTTGACAAAATTATGAATTCCAACCTGCTTAACGCGCAAGGGGTTGAGCCAGAACATACATTTAACTTATTTGTTCAAGTGTTTTTCAAACATAGAAAGGTAGAAGGCAAAAGTACACATGCTATTTGTATCATGGCCAAAGGGGGGCCAACCCCAAAGTACATCATATAAAATACCCCACTGGGTACAATCATCATAAATAAAACAAAAGTACAAATCATGAAGGTGGCCTAGCTCTCGCCACCACTCTCTGCTGGATAGTGCTGGCAACTGCTTACAGCCTCACCGGGGTCCGTAGTCGAGCGAGGAGCCGATGGCCACATGGAGGTGCGGGAGTCGGTAGACCTCTCGGTAGGGCTGTCAATGGGCCGGGCCCGGGCTGGGCTTAGATGAGCCTGGCCCAGGCCCCACTCATCAATATGAAAGCCCAAGGGCCCCAGGCCCAGCCCAAGCAATCGGGCCGGGCTGGGCCGGGCCCAATATTTTTACAAAATTGTAAAGCCCGACAAAGTCCGACCGGGCCCAAATACTTAAAAAAAATTAAATTAATAATAAAAATAATATATTTAATAGTATAAAACTTATAATCTCATTCAATTAAGTAGAGTTTTGACGTTCCTTATTTAATTTGTTTAAAAGAAAGTTTTTAACTTTTAAATAAGTAAAATAACATAATTTTAACTAAGTAAAATTTAAGATTTGAAAAGAAAAAAGGAAAAGAGAACGGGTCGGGCCGTCCCATCGGGTCGAACTCAAAGCCCGAGTTCGGCCCAAGGGCTCAGTCGGGCTGGGCTTTTAGGCCCTACTAAAAACATGGGCCGAAAAGAGTCTTGCAGCCCGACCCAAATTGAGCCAAGCCCGCGGGCCTGTCGGGCTGGCCCGGCCCATTGATAGCCCTACCTCTGGGCACCTCGCCCCTCTGGTACTCAGAGAACATCACTAGGTAGCTCACGAAATATGCGCTGGCACGCCCCTCTCTCACAGCGTGCTCGAGGCTGTGCTGGTACCAGTCCCACCTCATGCAGCAGGCGCTCGAAGATGCCCAAACTGTGTGCGCGTCGAGGACCTGCTGGGAGAGATGCTCCCGCTCCTCCAACCACTAGCTGTGCTCCTACTCCCACCGGCTGCGCTCCTCTGCCCACCGGCCACGCTCGTGCTGGCGCTTCCTCCGCCCCACGGTCAGTGTGACCAGCAACTCTACAGCCTCACAAGGAGGACTGCGTCGTGCTGGAAGTGTAAGGCCCTCGAATTTCCGTCGCATTATTTGTATTTGTGTGTGTATATTTGTGCTTGTGTATGTATGTACATGTTTACGTACGTATTAATTAGTACAAGTACGTGTGCATGTGCTTGTATTAAGATGTAATAATGCATGTATGAATGGTGATAGTATGGATACTCTACCTTATACATATTGTATGTATATATGCATAGTATGCATGGTTTTCTACATATTTTAGACTGCTGGCCGAAGGCCATCTTGGCGTCAACCCCTAGCCGTTTAGGTGGTGTCAGCGTCCAGGCATGGACGCCACACTAATCCAGGCGTCCAGCGACATGGACGCCAATCTCTCTGGCCTGCATGCGCAGCAGAGCTGCAAGCTTCTGAAGCAAGAAAGCTAGCCATTGGGGGACTGTCCCCAACGGCTCTGAAGGCTGTCAAGTCACCTGGTGAGTGGAGAGAGACTCTCCTTATGTCTGAACCCGAAATGACCTCTTCCCACTCTTCTCTTCACCCTTGCAGAGGAGAAAAGAGAAAAGAAAACCCTAGAGAGAAACTGAGAGAAAACCCCACTTTGGAACCCAAAAATTCCCCAACCTGAAGATTTTTCCCGGAGATTTGCTGCTTCAAGGAGGTTGATGGATCGACGAGGAAGGCTTCCCCGACATCCCCCCTGCTGTGGAGATCATCCAGGAGCCGGAGGAAGAAGATCTAGGAGGGAGTTCTGCACTTTCTTGGGACTGCCCAAGGAGGGCTTCACCAACACCCTAGATCCTTTGGAGAAATTTTAAAAGGCAAGTGACCTATCCATGATGTTCCCGTATGTGTCTAGGTCGTTTCTATTATTTTTATGGATTTTTCCTCGAGTCCTAGACCCTCCCATTCACCCAGTTTGAGAGCTCGGGTCTGTGTTTCTGCACAGACCTGCATTGACGGCAAGGTCAATGGACGCCGATATCATGCTTGGCGTCATCGACCATGTCGCTGACCATGAGTCAGCGGCCAGAGACTGCCGCCAAGTTCCTCTGGACAGAACAGTGAACTGTTCTGCCCTTCCTTTACATAATTTCGGTATGGTTTCCGTGATGAGGATATATGGTAATCCTATACTCTATGTATATAGTCAATTGTGGTGTGTGGATGAGTGTGATGTGTGGTGGTGAATGTTGGAATATTGTATCCTTAAACTTGTGAGCATGACTTGTTGAAATCTTGCAAATCCATGTTTCATGATTAGGATTAGTCTGAATGCCTTGGTTTTGTCTGATCATGAAGATTAGTGGGTCAGTATATGTGTATGCAATTTTGTTAAATTATCCATGCTTGTATAAATTGCCAATAAATCCGGTTCGGTAAGTAAAAAGACATACAAGATAGATTGTGATGATTAATCTATAGATGTATGATTTAGGGTAATCTTTGTTTCTCAAATCATGCATATGTTAGTAGCCTCTGTTAAAACAGTAAGTGGCAATTGCAAGATGTGTTAAACCCCATGTTAACTTAAGTTGTGAATAGCATGTTAAATAGGTGTTTTATTTTCTGTAAATTCCATTTAGCTCAGAAAAATCTGAAAAATTGAGTGTATGATCTAGAACCCGAAAATAGCATGTGGTTAAAATTTCAGGTCATTTGGACCAGTATATAAGAAGTTATGTATTTTTCATGTGAAAGGCAATAATCGATGTATGTTCTCGTAATGTGATTAGATAGTGCTTAAACCTAACTTGAATGGTGAAATTACTCTGTGTTAAGCTCCTGAAATCTGTAGTGCCATGTTAGTAAAAACAGAGATGTGCATGTGAGTGAGAAAGTAAATGAGATGAAAAGTGCTATGTGTAAAATCATGTGTAAATCGGTAAAATGTGTAAAGTGTAACTGTGCCAATGTGACACTGCTTCGTAGAGGGCAGTGGAGCTGTATCAGGGAAAAGTCTCCCTGAGAAAGTTCAGTGTGTAAGTGACCCTAAGGGCATTAGGGGGAAATCCTGGAGGTGGACAAGTACCACTGGTTAGGGTGGAGACTTGTTCTCCCGGTCTGCGCAGTCCAAGAGTCGCCATTGGAATGCTTAGATGGCGTCTATGTGTAATGTGATGTGTATATGTCCTTCTTTGGTGGTTTGGACTATGTGTCACGGCACCTAAAATGTGTAATGTGTATGTGGTCCATGTGTAAATGTGTAAGTGAACAATGTGAATGTGTATGTGCAAAGTGTAACCATGTGAAAGAGAAAACTTGTGTAAAGAAAATGTGAAATTCTAAATGTGAAAATATGTTGTTGAAATCCATGTGAGACAAATCTGAAACCATGTGAAATCAGTAAATTCATGTTGTTATTATCATGTGTATGTGTGCAAAAATGCCTAGAATCCATGTTAGGGATAATTAATGAGCACGTGTGCAAATAGCATGATCGGTTATTCACATGATTTGTTTTAAGCGATATTGTAGCTCTCATGTATAGGTTTTTAGCCATTAAACCATGTGAAACCAAACTTAAAGCATGTGAAAATGTCTATGTATGTGTTTAAAAACATGTAGGATCCATGCTAGTCGTGTTTTCCTTTCATGTATGCACAATGTTCATGTGGGTAGCTCTCATGTCTCGGTTCTTTAAAGACAAATTCATGAGTAAATTGAATAGAGAGCATGTGATAGGTAAAGTTTTATTCTTAGAAATCTGAAAGCATGATCCATATAAAACTTGTAAAACTTTCATGATAGGTTGAAACCTTCAAATGATCGCATGCCATGTGTTGTAAATGTTGAATGTGCATGTAGAAACCCCTATGACTTATACGTGTATGTTATGAGTAGTGTTTCTTGCTGAGTCTTTGGACTCACTCCTTGCTTCGGCGTACAGGTGTAGTTGGTGACGTGGCACCTTTGGAGGAGACAGTGGAGACGGACTCCGAGCGCGGAGATTAGCTAGTTTTGGAGCTTCTTTGTGATTTGTGTATTTCATAGTATGTACTTTGAACATTGTATTAGAATTATCATGAAAATAATGTATAAGTGTGGACATTATGTATTTTCATTTCAGCAATTTAAATTATGTGAACTTTTAGTTCCTTATTGTTAATTTCAAACTTCATGTATGTTAAATGTGGATGATGAATGAATGGAGACAGTTGTCTTTTACTTCCGCTACTCTGTTGTATATTCGCGTGTATCTCAGCTGTATGTATCGTTTGGGTAAATGTCCCACTGTGAGGACTCTTGCTATACCGACGTGGTTGGTATAACCGTACCGTATAATGAGGGCCGTCACAGGGAGACCTGAGTGCGCAGCTCGACAACTGCTACGTCAGCTCGGTCACATCACACCTGTGAGCGCCGCCTGTTAATGGCACTCTGAAGCTCGGCAGACTGCACACAAGTCAACACACGTAAGTATAAAAATTCATTTCTCATATATCTAATTAATTTACTTACTTGTGCAGTGAGATCGTGCTCCGTTGTCTCCGCCTAGTCACCACCGACGCCACTGCTTCCCGGAGAGAGGCCACCTCCAGATCTGGCACACTCCTGCTCGTGAGGCACCCGCAGCATCGATGTGCTCCACGGTCACCTGCGCCGCATGATGCGCATATTGAAAATTAGGTCAACACATGGTAATGTAAAGAAAGCAAAGGTAGATATTTTAAACTTACAGAGTCCCAGGGCCTCACGTGCCTCCGCCAGCTGGGCCTCTATGCTCGCCAACTGGGCCGAAGGGTGTCATCAGGCCATCACGAGCATCCTGCACATGCACACATTTATTAGATTACCATACACATCACAGTGAGCAAGAAAAGTTTAGAAGTGCATACCCTGGCGGCCTCATGAAGTCCCGCTCCCCGTACACCTCCAGGTACCACTGGAGGTAGGTGAAGCTGTCCATGGCAACGGACTCCACTAGGTACCCTCCACGCTACCAATCTACTTACTAGTCGGGGAAGCATAGGCGCCAATCCACCCGCTTCGCCTTCCCCCTCATCCTCCTCCCAACGCCCCTGGGCTCGACCTCATCGGACCACACCTGGTGCAGCTCGAGAGTACGCATGGCGAGCCAAAGGTGGAGCGGCTCGATCTCGTTCAGGTAATGGACCCATAGGTCCCGCCCAAAACGAGGTCGGCCCCTCTCTACTCACGGCTCGATCTCGTTCAGGTAATGGACCCATAGGTCCCGCCCAAAACAAGGTCGGCCCCTCTCTACTCACGGCTGGCCATCGTCTATCATGCCCGTGTAGGGCTGCCACACCACCTGCACACATGCATATGTCAGTCACATGTCATATATCATATAAAATGCATGAAAGAGAAAGATGAGGTAGGCACATACCAGGAGGGCCGGGAAGTCCTGGATGTCGCGGCGGAGGGTGTTGAGCTGGAAAGAGAAGGAGGCCGCCATCACCACCGGTAGCCACCTCCATGCCAGGGGAAGTGCGTCAGGCCGCACCTCCATGGCCCTCCCCAGGGGAATATAGTAGTAACTCCAAACATGCATGCATGAATACATTGATTAGTTCAACTAACAATTTTAAATGTAGGAAATTGAGAAGATATAAAGAAAGCATACCTGGAGGAAGGGGCAAACCCGCCCATCGTAGTCTCGCGTCCCGTGCCGCTGGAGAGGTCAGCGAAGGTGTGGGACAGGAAGGCCGCACCCCATGCATACTGCCCGCCCCTCTCCAGGTCCTCGCGGATCTCCAGGAACTGGCAATGGATTTTGTCTCCCTTTGTCCCTAGAAGCATCTTCCCCAAAATAGTACCAGGAACCTTATCGGGGTCCTAGCAGTACACCCCCCTCGCCAGCCCCGCTGCACACTGCACGAACTCATGCAGTGACTCCTCGCCTATCTGCCTCACTCCTCGCAGACCCAAGCTCTCCAACACACCACTCGGTCGACCATTTTCCGGTCGCCAAGCTCGTCCTCCCCCGAAGGCTCCATCCCCAGCAAATTCCGGGTGTGCTCGGTGTAGTCATTGTAGGTGACCTCTATCATCGCTTCGCTGTCCACCGGAGCCCCGTGATCCTAGCTATATCCTCAAGGCTACTCACTCGGTCCCACCACTCCTTGAGGGCCTATATCAGGGGGCTATCTACATAAAAGGGCTCAATCTCCAACATCAGCCCAAACATCCCCCGGACTCTCTCCCTCTGGAAGTCTGAGAGCCCCTGGTACGTCGCTATCACCAGCGGCCAATGAATCCTCGGCTCATAACTCCTTGCACATCAAAAAGGCACACATAGGTCAGTACAAGTCCAAGCGCACTTAAACAATCAAAACTGTGTAGAAAATAAGCCCAATTTCCCTTCTTGGGCAGACTTCTGAACCGCAACAAACATAGTGGTCGCGCTTCAGTCTGAATCGCAACCACTATGTCGGTCGCAATTCACGTTGAAACGCGACGGCCAGCGCCGCCGCTATTCAACTCCTTGAACCGCGATGACTGGTGTCATCACGATTCATCTTCCCACTCCGGCCCGACGGTCCTCCCCCTCCTCACACTGGTGCCCAAATCACCAAGGTTAGGGCGAGGGCACTTACTGTGTCACCGCGAGGAGGCACTTCCTATCCTCTCCGTCCTCGCCAGAGCCGGACCTCCGACCTCTTCTTCTTCCTCCTCCTCCTCCGGTGCCGCCGCCGCCGAAGCTTCCTCCTCTTCTATCACAGTGGCCAACTCCTCGCCTGCCTCGAGGAGCTCCTCCACCATTAACCGGGCCGCCGTGTCCGGCGTCTCTACCATCATCGTCAGTGCCGTCTCTTCCTCTGCCCTTGCTTCCTCCTCCCATCGCCATTTCGTCGTCGATGCTTTAGTCATTGTAGAGAGTTGAGTGAGAGTTGAGGGAGAAGAGAGATTGAGAGAATGAGAGAGTTGAGAGAAGAGGGTGCGAAAGAGTGGGAAGGAGCCGCCCTCAGGCGTTATGTAATTTTGGAACTGGTCTAAAACGCGACAGACACGGTCGTCGCTATTTTCAGGCGGTTATTTAAAACGCGACGGAGGCCGTCGTCGCGATTCAGAAATTCATCATTGCCCCGTGTTGAGTTTAGGGCACGTGAAATTGAATTTCGAGGTACAATTGAAACGTGACGGGGTAGATGGTCGCGATTTAGGGTTAAGCGCGATGGACTGCTAGGTTAGATCAAGATGATAAGCGCAATGCTTATGTTCGTCGCGATTCAAAAGGCTCACCCGAGGGCCAAATTGAGGAGAAAATCTAAGTTGTTTGGATGATATAATCATGTATGACAGTGTGTTTGGCCGTGTAAAGGATGAAATTTATTTCTTATTGATGGTTTATTTTAGCACTTACAAAATGGCCACTTTGGGCCAGATTTTCATAAGTTCTCTTACATAAGTCATCCACTCATCTTCTACCTCCTCCACATGTGGGACCGGCCGCCAAAAGAGCAGACCTTCAACAACGCTTTGATTGTGTCTGCCTCTTCTCCATCGTTGTTGGTACCAATCTCCTATCTCCTGATCGGCGACAGATGAGACGGCCCCTCAAAGTTGCGCCGGGGAAGCCCGAGTTAAGACAGGCAGCGGTGCGGGTTATAGAGTACGAACTCAATCACCCCAATTAGTCGCAACTCCACACCGGGTGCTAGCCGCGTCCATAGGTCCTTGGTTAGAAGAGGCGCTGGAGTACAAGTGAACGCGTTCCTGGGCATGCTTCGGAGATGTTCACGCCAATCTTCCTGGGTTTTGAGTTGTGGCACACGATTTGCCACGCGCCCTTCTAAACCCACCAAACCGTCCATATGACAGAGCGGACTTTTGGAGAAGATGCGGGATGAGCTAGTGGCCTCATTATTCACGTCAAACTTAAAGTGCAGGTCAGTCCAACAAGTGAATAACAACATGGAACCGTAGGGAGGCCTACCCAAGCTCGCCGTCATGAGTCCACTGTAGAGGAAGACTAGCACCGCCGGTCCCAGTCTCTCTCCCTCCCATATGCCGCACACCACGCTTAGTTGTTCCTCTTCAAGTGTGTTGTCTATCGATGGAAAGAGGAGTGCACCCACCAAGCATATGGCGAATCCTCTCATCACTTTCTCTAGTCTCTCGTCATCTCCCGCCTTTGGTATCTCTCTCATTGTCCAAGCCACCAATTGTTGCAGATTTATACCTTTTCCGGTTTGGATATCTTGGGCTGCCCTTGCATCCATGAAGCTCTCAAGCACCGCCTGTTCTTATAGCTCATTGGCATGATTGCCATCTCGTCCTCGTCACCTCTTCGCATCCACTTCAAGCCTAATAACAATTCAACTTCTTCCAACAAGATAGTGGCTTCGAAGGTTTTGAAAAGGAAGTGTGGGTTTGAGGGTGCCATAGCTCAACCAAAGCCCCCATGGCCGCCCAGTCGAGGTGGATTTCATGGTATCTTTTGGCATGGACGGCTAAGTTTTGGATTCCCCATCTAGAGAGGATGGCTTTCCTGTCTAGACTTATGAAGGTGGTTAGTTTTTGGAGCCATGGAAGTCTCATATACCGCCTATTGCCCGGGAAGAGAGGGTAGTCCTGTGGGTTGAGAGGAGGATGACACATGCGCATGGGAGTTTTAGGGAGGGAGTATGGCACATGAAGCATATGATTATGGGTTGGTTTGGCAAGATGATGGTGGCGCATGCATGGGGGGTTTGGCATGAAGGATATCATTATGGGAGTATGGATATAATCATGGGTGTATGATGTGGCATGGGTAGAATTCAGATTATGGGCAAGATGAGGGGATCGACCATAGTGGGTATAAAAAAAAAGAAAAAAAAAGAGCGTAACAACAAGAAGAAGACATTAAGAACAGCAAGAACATAGTAAGAATAGTGAAGAACACAAGTAAGAACACATCAAAACAAGTGAATTTCATACTTAAAATTACTTCAACTTACCAGTTTGGCTTGAATAAGCTTGCAAATGTGTCCATCTATCTTGCTCAGTCTTTGAAATCCCTCAACTCTTGGCCTTTTGGATGGGGGTGCTCCAGCATGCTCCATAGCTTCTCTCCTCCTTTCTTCTTCTTCTTGCTTGATAGGGTAAACTTTGATATTTGGAGAGGTTAAGAAGCATGAGAAGAGCAGGGATGGGGTGTTTTTAAACCACCATGGCCACACAAGCCCGGAGGTAAGCCCAAAAGACAGCAAGAAATGCAAAATAGGCAAGAAAATCAAGCCTCAGGTGGAAGTTCAAAATCGCGACCGACACATACGTCGCGATTCAAGTGCCTCACTCTGACTTCCACTGCGACTGGTAAAGGTAAATCGCGACCACTGAGGTCATTGCGATTCAGGTAAGTGAAACACATCCACATACCCTATCGTGATTTCAAGCAGCATTATTTTGATATTTGCATTCCATTATTTATTACTTGTCAATGCTAATCAATCTTTGAGCGCAGGTTTTGGATACGCTTCTCTCGTCGTACATTTCGGGATCATCTTCGGTGAACCCCGAATCTCTGGTATCATTGTATTATACTATATTATACTTTCTTATTAGAGCATCTCAAGGACTTCGAGGCTCTGATGAATCTGAAATTTGAGTTCCCCTCCACTACTAAAAACAATGATAATTTTAGAGGATTCTTATGACTTGAGGATAAGCCGTTACGTTCTGCAAAAGGATGATGGATTCCATCCGGTATCTTGACTTTGGCGTCGTAACAATATTATCCTTGATTATTTTATATTTTCTTTTGTTTTAATCTTTTCTTCTAGCCCAACATGCATCATGTAGGACTTCGAGCACATTTCCGAAAAATTACTCCCATGCTTAACTGAAGAGAACCACTTATTCTACATTCCAATTAACATGCAATATTACATTCCAAGTCAAGTACTTAATTCACCTTATGGATGTTTAAGAACATCTTTCGAGAAACTCCTTGTTCTGGATTCCTTTATCAATTCATCTATTTTCCCATAGATCCACCTTGGCTATAGCACGTCCACAAGCTAGTAAATGTTCCCCAATGGTGAAACCTACCGATTGTGTCCGTAGGTACTTTCCCGACGCTGGAAGTGATCTTTCTCCTCTTTCGTGCCCACATGCACATCCTTTCCCTTCGTCCGAACATTGAGTTATCTCTTGAGATTTTCTACAAGCCGCTTCACTTTGAATTGAAGAACAGCTCCAGTCATATGTTTTAAGGCGTGTCTCATCACACCTTGGTGTCTACTTTTCAGTCACTCCACTTCATTCCGCTTAATTCACTTTATTTCATTGCTTTTATTTCTTCATATCATTCTGCTCCATTTCCTTGCAAAACAGACGCCAAGGCAAGGCAGCTGTAGACACACTATTTTGACAATATATCGAGTACATTTCATGTTATACCGCAATGCCTCAAAGTGGCTCTCTTCAATTAACCTCTTGAGTGATTTTCCTATTTTTCTAGATTTTTCTAGGATTTTAAGGAATTTTCTAGGGTTTTGAAGGGCTCTATTGAGCATAACTGATTCGCGATGGACACAGTGGTCGCAGTTTAAGAAGCTTGATCCACGACGGGAGAAAACGTCGCGTATCACACTTCCTTTTCTGGCGCTTACCACATTTTGAATCGCGTCTATCGAGGTCGTCACGTTCAAGAGTTTTAATTTTCAAATTATAGAAATTCCAAAATTATTTTGGAAAAATTTTCTTGCTGAATAGAATCGCGTCCACATAGTCCGTCGCGTTTCTAACCTTCCATCATATGAAGATCGATTCTGTTCAAATACACGACCACCAATGGCATTGCGATTCAATATTTCCATTTATTAATTTTGGAAATAATTGATCGATATTGGAAGTATTTGAAATGCATTGCTTTATGTCGTCGCGATTCTAAAACCTGCTATAATTAATGCTTGGAAAGGCTAATCAGAGCAAGTCGATCTTTGGAAACGCGATGCTTTGGTCAGTCGTGATTCACATCAATAGGTGACTACTGTGTCCGTAGCGATTCATGAAAATTTTCCTCTATAAAAAAACCCCGAGGTTATTGTTTTGATAGAACTCGAGCATTATGGCGAAGCCCTGCCACACTAGAGACTCGCATTCCGAAGCTAAGAAGGACCTCCACCTCAAGCCACTCCGAGCCTTCATTCATTGGAGCTTGGAGGCTTCATCCCCTCAAGCGCATTGGAGGAGGAGGCGTCTTCCGTTTCAGTCATTTTTGGCAGCGGGCTCATCTCGCCATTTCTTCATTTCTCCCTACATTCTTCGCTTCATTTCATTTTAGTTCATTCACTCATCACATCATACACACACCACATCATTTTCATCATCTCCACACCTACTTTTTTGGGGTTTAACACCACCTCCACAAGGTGTGTTCAAGCCCATGTTAATGTGTTTTGCCTCATCTCCTTTGAATTTGGTACTTCACATCTTAGTCTTCACGTGTTTGCTTGTTTTCTCTTTTTGCGAGGTAACCATCAAGCTAAAGTCTTCTCTGCCGACCGGCCGGTTGGAGGAGTAGAAGTCAACCCACCACAATTTCATCTCCAGTGATCTTTGGGTGAAGGTAAGTATTCTCTTCGCCTCTCACTCACTCCTTTGGTACCCTCGTATACCTGGCGATCACATTTCCTCCTTGTGCACACACGCACTCATCCCCTTTTCTTCTTCTTTCATACGCATTTTAAATTCTCTTCCCTTTTTAATTATTTCTTTGTGGAGTGCTTGAATCAAAAACACGATCACAGGTAGCCGTTGCATTTAAAACACGATGACATACTCCGTCGCTTTCTACACCAGAAAATATGTGGGTTGTTTGGGCTAAAACCTCCGGCCCACAACACCCCACCACACATTGGTCATGAGCACCACACAAGAACCATTAAGGTCAGATCTAGACTGCCACGATGTTATAATAGATATATAGATATTTATTTTAATATATATATATAGATAAATATATATAAACATGTATAAAGATATATATAGTAAATGTTAATGTATATAGTATGTATGTAGAGAGATAACAAAATATATTTATATATTTAATTTATGCTTATAAAAAAGGCTGCATGCAACGACTGATCTGCGACCGAATTCTCGATCACTATTTGGCCTCAAATCAGATACAGATTGGTGACTAAAAATATTGGTTGATACATTTCAATGACCGAAGTTATTTTGGTCACTAATCAGTGGCAAATTTGAGACTGAATAAAATCGGTCGCAGATCAGTAACAGTATTCGGTCTCAACTCAGATACCGATTGGTGATTGAAAAATCAATTGCTATAGTTTAGTGACAGAAGTCATTTCGGTCACTAATCGGTCATAAATTTGAGACCAAATAGTGACCAAAAATTCGATCGCAGATCGGTCACTGAATTCAATCTTAACTTAGATACCGATTTGTGATTGAAATATATCTATTGCCCCATGACAGCGAAGGGGCGCCAGGGCGGTAGCTTCTTTGGGTGGCGAGGTGGGTTTATCCCATGGCAGACAGTGTCATGGTGGGGGACTGACAGTTTCCAAGGTGACCGATGGCCATATTCCACAGCAGCCGACGGGTAGCAGGCTGTGGCGAGGTCACCAGTGGGTATTTGTACCTACAAGCACCACAACAGACTGTGGCCAGAAGGCGAGGGTTTGATAGTGGCGGACAGGCGGCGAGTCAAGGGTAATCTTATCTCTATCTCTCTTTGCTCTATCTCTCTCAAACTGTCTCTCTCTCAACTCTCTCTCTCTCTCAACTCTCTCTTTCTCTCTTAAACTCTCTCTATCACGGCGGCAAGCAACATAACACTGACAACAAACGACAGCATAGAGGCAAGGGTTTGACGGCGATAGACCATCGGTGAGTCATAGGTTCTTGTTGAACCACTCTTTTATATATCTCATGTTTTGGTGATAACTAAAACTCATGACTAATCTTTACCTTATGATTTGGTAATACCTAAAACTCATATCTTATGGTTGATCTAAAAACTCATGCAATTCAATTATAAGTATGAACTTTCATGCATCTGCATAAATAATCTTCAAATGCACTATAGTAATATCACAAAAAATATATATGTTATAAACACTGTTTAGATGGCGCACGTTCTGACTGCTTAGATTTTTTTCTAAACCCACAGCATATATACTGTTATCACACTGAATTCGACTTCTGAAATTCGACTTCTGGAATCTGACTTCCAAGTCTATGAGTCACAATCCAGCTTTTAAAATTCGACTTCTGGAATCCGACTTCCAAGTCTATGAGTCACAATCCGACTTCTAAAATCTGACTTCTGCAATCCGACTTCCAAGTCTATGAGTCACTTCAACTTCTAAAATTCGAAGTTGCCATATCAACTGCTGTTAAAATTCAAAATATCTTTTGGCACCCAAACAAATACAAAGTTAAAATGAAAAATGTACTTCACATGAATATCTTTTTTGTTTCTCTTCTAAATAAAAGATTTCTTCTATCCTCTGTCCTTCAATGTAGGAAAAGTGTTGTCAGACAAAAAGGTGTTTACCTACCACTTCTGGACTACAGCAGGAAACATGGAAGAAAGACAAGGTATGGGCTTTCTGACAGAACACACCTTTTTCAGTCTGACTTTGCCATTTATGCCTACAAATCTAGAAGCCCTTCTACACCCAATATCTGTTAGACAGAAAGAGAATAAAAGAAGAAGAAGAACAGAAAGGCAACTGCTACTATAATTCCAACGGATCCAAGAGTTCCAACGGATATCTCTCAATAGATCTGTTCAAAGTTGCTCTATAAAAGTTGAAGCAAGGCTGAAGAACAACAAGAGAGCTTTTCTGAAGATCATTAAAAGAGTGTACATCCAGTGAGAAGCTTCAACTCCACATACACTCAAAGCAAGAGAGAAAGAGCTCGAGCCCAAGAAGAAGTGTGAAAGCAACCATCTGAAGTCTTCACGCTTTCAAGCTCCTTCCTCTCTTCACTCCCTCTGCTCTACATTGTAATTTTGGGGAGAGTCTTTCAGCTGAGAGTTTCTGAGTTAGAGTCCATCCTTGTAAAACTCTCAGTCTGATCTTTTCTTCTCTAAGAAAGAGTTATGTCCGGCTGTAGGACTATTTACAGTAAGCCTCTTCCTGCATGAAGAGAAGGCCAGGGGGTACTGGCGGGTTGTGTCCAGCCAGCTAAGGGACTGTTCTCAGTATAGCACCCAGCTGGGGGTTTAAGTCCAGCAGAACCGCACTGGGGTTTGTTCCAGGTGGTTAGCTTCTTGACCTGTAATAGAAGTGAGTATCCTTCCTACTCAGAAAGGAAGAAGACCAGCAGGGAGCTAGGGGTTGTATATACTTGGGGATTGCACCTCAGTTAGTGAAATCCCAAGATTTTGCTTGGGGACTAGATGTAGGTCTTCCTTCTCTGAATACCCGAACCAGGATAAAATCTTTGTGTTCCTTGTGTGATTGTCTATTTGCTTCCACACTGCTACTCCTTATCACACACTATCACATAACTAACCAAAGTTTTTTTTAAGTGGTAAATTTCTGTGTTTTAAGTTTCTGTTTGTGCAGAAAATGTATTCACCCCCCCCCCCCCTCTAGATAGATTGCTGCCGTACTAAAAGGACCAGCAAGTGGATCAGAGAGGGTCTCTGAACATTCAAAGATGATCCAACGATCTTAGAGCAAAGATCCATGGCAGCTCATGGATTTGCTGATGGCCAATCTGTCAACAGACCACCCTTGTTCGATGGTGAAGATTACAACTACTGGGATGGAATTCTTCCTTCAAGGTTATGATTATCAACTATGGACCATCATAGAAGAAGTAGATCTGGTAGTCCTCACCCAAGAGAAGAATGGATGGATAACGACAGAAGGATGCTGTCCCAGAATAGTAAAGCAAAAAATCTAATATGTTGTGCCCTAATAAGAAGCGAATTCAACAAGATCTCAGCATGCAAATCAGCAAAAGAAATGTGGGATAAGTTGAAGCTCACATACGAAGGAACAACAAAGTCAGAGAAACCAGGATTGACATCTTGGTCACTCAATATGAGAAGTTCCAAATGATGACAGGTGAGACCATTACACAAATGTATAGCAGATTTACTGACATTACTAATGGTCTTGCAGGGCTTGGAAAGATGTACAACACTGGAGATATGGTAAGAAAAATCCTCAGATTTCTACCAAGCCAGTGGACTCCAAAAGCCACAGCCATCGAAGAAGCTAATGACCTTACAACTATGTCATTAGAAAAGCTGATAGGATCACTGATGGCACATGAGATCAACATGGAGCGACTATCTGAAAGCTCATCCAAAAAAATTTTACTAAGCTTTCAAGTTATAGCTGCTCCTTCCTCCTCTTCTTCTAGTTCAGAAAATGCAGGTTCTGAAGACAGTGATGTAGATGTATTGTCCAAACTTCAGAAGATCCTCAAGAAGGAAAAGAAAAATGGATCAAGGCGATCTAAAAGAAGGAGAAAAAGGAAAAAGAACCAGTCGGCTATGAATGCAGAAAACCTGGACATCTAAGACTAGATTGTCCAAAACTTAAGAAGACTGGTCAGTTAGAAAAGTCCAAGAAAAAGCACAAGAAATTCAAAAGAAAAGCAATGGCTGCTGCTTGGGACAATGAAGAAGTCTCCACATCATATTCATCAAGCTCAAATTCAGAAAAGGAGTAGGTAAGTCTAGCCCTCATGGTAGGACTAGATGAGGTACATTCTAACTCATCTTTTGATTCTTGCACAGATTCAGGATCAGAATCTAAAGATTTAGAACAAGAGTTTAATGAACTTTATGATAAACCCAAGATTGTTACAAAAGAATTAAAAAATATCAAGAGCAACCTTACTTGTTTGGAAAACACTAATTCTGATCTTAAATCAAAAATAGAACAATTGGAAAAACAATTGAAGGAAAGTAAAGATAATAATTCTCCTTTGAATGAAAAGGAGCAAGAATAATGAAAAATTAGAGTTAGAAGAAAAATTGAAAACTCTAACTGAAGAAAATCTTTATTTAAAGGAATCAGTTAGAAAATTTACAAAAGGAAAAACTTCTCTAGCTCTATGCTTAAAAGGCTCTAAAACTGATAATAATAAACGAAGCCTTGGATACAAACCTTCTGAAAAGGAAAACAAGTTATAATGTCTTAAAATTATCCGTTGCCAAAATTCGTAAAAGAAACCAAGATGCCTCAGAAAAAGACCCTTGTAACAAACAAGTTCTATCAAAAGAAAAAGGCTTCTAAAAGCCGTGTTCTAAACAGATATCACAAAGACAATAAGACCACAAAACAAATTATATTCATTGTAGTTCTCATTGCAATAAATTAGGACACACACTAAACACCTGCACAACCAAGCACCTAGTATGGATTCCGAAAGGATATTTTCATGTATCTAACCATCAAGGACCCAAAAAATTTGGGTACCTACTTCTGAATAAGATGTTTGCAGGACAGCCTTGAAGCATTAGGAACAAAGGATGCTCAAGGCATTGTGACTCCTGGCTCTTCATCCAAATCACATCTAAAAGGGGAGTAGTCACATATCTGTATTTAATTTTATGGTGTTACTAACATGTTTGCTAGTTTTTTTTTTTAAGATAAATGCATGCAAAAATCTTGAAGACTTGACAAACAACAAGTGGATATGTCAAAACTAACAAGTGAAAATACAACAGGTCGACACACTATGAGCATTTGTCGACAAATGAAGACCAAATTGGTCGACAGATCAGAGGAACCCTAAAGATCTGACTGCCTTACATTCAGGGGAGCCTCATGCTTAGGGGGAGCCCTACACTAAGGGGGAGTTACATATTCATGATAAAAGTGTTGAACCCTTCTCCTATAACATTTGGTAAGAAGTATTTACAAAAAGGAGTAATAGCAAATGGTAAGATCCTTCCTTTTTGGTTATTGACAAAAAGGGGAGAGTATTTTATTTGTGAATCTTTCTATTCAAAATTCTCTTTAAGAAAATTCACATAGTTTTTTTTATTGAGTTTTGTCATCACTAAAAAGGGGGAGATTGTTGAACCACTCTTTTATATATCTCATGTTTTGGTGATAACTAAAACTCATAACCAAACTTTATCTTATGCTTTGGTGATACCTAAAACTCATATCTTATGGTTGATTTGAAAACTCATGCAATTCAGTTATAAGTATGAACTTTCATGCATCTGCATAAATATCTTCAAATGCACTATAATAATATCACATAAAAAAAAAAATGTTATAAACACTGTTTGAATGGCGCATGTTCTAACTGCTCAGATTGTTTTCTAAGTCCACAACATATATACTGTTATCATACTGAATTCCACTTCTGGAATCCGACTTTCAAGTCTATGAGTCGCAATCCGACATCTAAAATCCGACTTCTGGAATCCGACTTCCAAGTCTATGAGTCACACATCCGACTTCTAAAATCCGGCTTCTGCAATCCGACTTCCAAGTCTATGAGTCACTCCAACTTCTGAAATTCGAAGTTGCCATATCAACTACTATTAAAATTCAAAATATCTTTTGGCGCCCAAACAAATACAAAGTTCAAATGAAAAATGTACTTCACATGAATATCTTTTTTGTTTCTCTTCTAAATAAAGATTTCTTCTATCCTCTGTCCTTCAATGTAGGAAAAGTGTTGTCAGACAAAAAGTGTGTTATCTACCACTTCTGGACTACAGCAGGAAACATGGAAGAAAGACAAGGTATGGGCTTTCTGAAAGAAACACCTTTTTCAGTCTGACTTTGCCATCTATGCCTACAGATCTAGAAGCCCTTCTACACCCAATATCTGTTAGACAGAAAGAGAAGAAAAAGAAGAAGAATAGAAAGGTAACGGCTACAACAAATATTCCAACGGATCCAAGAGTTTCAACAGCTATCTCTCAACAGATCTTTTCAAAGCCACTCTATAAAAGTTGAAGCAAGGCTGAAGAACAACAAGGAGAGCTTTTCTGAAGATCAATAAAGAGTGTACATCCAGTGAGAAGCCTCAACTCCACATACACTCAAAGCAAGAGAGAAAGAGCTCGAGCCCAAGAAGAAGTGTGCAAGCAACCATCTGAAGTCTTCAAGATTTCAAGCTCCTTCCTCTCTTCACTCCCTCTACTCTACATTGTAATTTTGGGAGAGTCTTTCAGCTGAGTGTTTCTGAGTTAGAGTCCATCCTTGTAAAACTCTCAGTCTGAACTTTCTTCTCAAAAAAAGAGTTCTGTCCGGTTGTAGGACTGTTTACAGTAAGCCTCTGCCTGTGTGAAGAGAAGGCCAGTGGGGTACTGGCGGTTGTGTCCAGCTGAGGGACTGTTCTCAGTATAGCACCCAGCTAGGGATTTAAGTCTAGCAGAACCGCACTGGGGTTTGTTCCAGGAGGTTAGCTTCTTGACCTGTAATAGAAGTGAGTATCCTTCCTACTCAGAAAGGAAGAGGACCAGCAGGGAACTGGGGGTTGTATATCCTTGGGGGGATTGTATCTCGGTTAGTGAAATATCAAGATTTTACTTGGGGACTGGATGTAGGTCTTTCTTCTGTGAAGTATCGAACCAGGATAAAAATCCTTATGTTCTTTGAGTGATTGTCTATTTGCTTCCGCACTGCTACTCTTTATCACACACTATCACATAACTAACCAAAGTTTTTTTTAAGTGGTAAATTTTTGTGTTTTAAGTTTCTGTTTGTGCAGAAAATCTATTCACCCCCCCCCTCTAGATAGATTGCTGACGTACCAAAAGGACCAACAGTTCTCTCATCTCTATCTCTCTTTGCCCTCTCTCTCTTATTTCTCTCTCTCTCTCAGACTCACTCTCTCTTTGCTCTATTTCTATTAGACTCTCTCGATCACGACAATGAGGACCATGACAGATGGCGGCGAGGAGGTGACTCAGGTTTGTGCAAATTATAAAATTATTATGTATAAGTGTACTTTTGTTGATATTTTGTAGGCTTTTAAGCTTAAACATGTTTAAAAATCACCACATCATGTATTTTTTTTTTCAATTGATAATTGTTTAGGGAATAGCATTGGTTCATACATGTACATACTAGGCCAAACTAATTCTCATTGTTTATATATGGTTTAGACAGACCCTTCCAACTTCCAAGGCCCATAAGGCCCAAACCGAATTGAATAACCGAAGGTTAATTACTTCAGAGAGCTTATGCCAAAATCACCCTACTTTCAGTTTAACGCATGAAAGTTAATTACTTTTGAGAATATTTATTTGTCATTCTAAGTAGTTAGCTTAGGAAGAACTCTATTCATGCAGGCCAAGAATCACCACACTTTCACACTAATTTAGTTCACACTTTGCATCTGCAAATTAGAAATAGAACCTATACTCTTTCTATAAATATACTCATATTTCCCTGCCTTTAGCAAAAATGATATCAATGCTGATATAGGTCCTGCCTGTATAACTAATTGAAAGCCCAAAAGAAGGAACCTGCCAAAGAGAAAACCAAGAAAAGAAATGGCAAAATAAGAACTGAATTGATGCATTCCACTCATTCCAAGGTATTGAATGAGTTTTTACAATATCTATTTTTGAATTTTTAGAATGTGTTATTATCTTGTCAATATTTAATTATTTGGGTGTTGTAAGTGAGTTGAGATGCGCGGATGCAACCTAACATTGCATGTATCTTAAGAGAGCGTGTTAAGTCTGTATCAATCAACCTACCCATTCAAGACTTTGGGATTGATGTACATGTTCTCATTTTGAATGATGAGATGTGTATATCTAACTCAAAGTCTTGAATTGTCTCATTCTCATTCGCCAAACTTACTTAGTCTAAAATCAAAGAACTCGTGTTTGGTAGGTGGTCTAAAATCTGAAATACCGATCCAAGAAGTTTGCCAATTGTTCTAATACAACTTAAGGGTGGGCGGGGAGGAGATGACCTACAAAAACTAATAGAGTCCAATTTGGACTCCCAGTTTATGTCCAGCATTCAAATTCACATTCACCAAATTGACTGAATTTATATTTAAAGAAGCCAAGTTCGAGGGATCCAAAATCTGAAATATTGGTCTGATTAGCCAACACGGCCGAGGGTTGAGAGTGAAAACTAACGAAGTCTAAATCAGACTCCCGATTAGAGTTCGACGTTCAAATTCTCACTTGCCAAACTAACTTATTAGTTAAAACTGAACGAATGTACATACAAATTATCTTATTTTAATAAATAAATAATTTATTTAATTTAATTTTTTTTATTTATGTATGTCTAATGTAGGATCCTTCATTGCGTGGCATCTCATGGGATGAGGAGGCTATAGACATGGACACAGAGGATCCATGATTCTTTTAATGTGCCTTGTGTATGGACATGGACATGGAGCATCCATTATTGTTGACATGGACATAGACAAGAAGATCCATTATTATTGTGCAGTGAGATGTTATTTTATGTGTTGTGTATGTTTTTTTTTGTGATCGTTTTATGATTGAATTGTGCGTTTTTGGTGATTGTGTTATTATTTTTAATTTAACATGTTATTTTCATATTTATTGTGTATATTAAAAAAGTTAAAGCAAACACAGGCCTATTTGAGACACGAATCAATCTCTAATTCGGTCAAAAAATAGCGACGGATCAGTCTGTATTTTGAGACCAACTCTAAAACCGAAATAGTTGTCAATCACTATATCTGTGGCCGACATAGTGACCATTTAGTCTCAATTTTGAAACCAAATATGAGACTAAATCACTTTTGGTCACTGATATGTGATTGAAATAGTGGCGATCCAGTCTCTATTTCGAGTACAAATTTGAGATTGAATTTTTGGTCTCTATATCTACGACTAACATAGTATCCTTATATCTAAGATCGAATATTTTTCGTTACTATTCTCTTAGTCTTTAGTTTTGACACGGAATAGAGACCGACATATTTTAGTCTCAAAATTGAGACTGAATGGTGACCGATTCTTTTTGGTCACTAATTTGTGTCCATTTTTCTTTCACCACCAGTTTCGATCTCTATTTGGGATCTCAATTTAGTCGCTAAGAGCTCTTTCGACCAAATAAAGATTAAATTGGTCGATCTTTATTGCGCCTTTTTCTATAGTGATAATGACCGCTAACATATGTTCAAACATATACATTAGCAGCCCATCTTAACTGCTAACTATCATCAACCTATGTTCGCGGCTACAAAAATATCATGACAAATGTTAACATAGGTCAGTGAGTACATTCAACCTCTGACATTAACATACGTCACTAACTATTATCATCAGCTGTTTGTTGACGTGTCATCGCCAACATATACTAATTTTTCTAGTAGTGGTATGCATAATTAAGATTGTGGAGAATTAAGCTAATATTTAGAATTTAGAAACTGTCTGTTATACATAAAGAATTATCACTGGTCGATAATTTTCCACTACAATTTTCTGAACTAACCTATAGGACATAAAGGGTTTCCATAGAAATAAAATCAGACAAAAAGGAACACAAAGCTAATTTAAAAGCCATCTCTTTTCATCCACATGTACAGAACACTTGTACGACTATTGCAACAATATATAGTTTCGAAATACTGGTTTAGCGTGCCAGAGTACGTATTACTCGGCAGCAAGAAGGAAGACGTTGGTATGTAGGGGCGATCACTATTTGGGTTTAACTCGAAACCCAATTAAACCGATCGATTTAATTTGGTATGGTTCAGGTTAAAAGTTTAAAATTTTTGGTTTGGATTCAAATCGAATTGAATTTAAAATTTTGATTTGATTTGGTTTTGATTTTTTAAACATAGAATAACCAGATTTTAAGGGTATTTTTGTCAAATTTAGATAGATAATACATAATCTTAATTCTAAAAATATTAATCATAATTCTAAATATTTGAAGTGTTTCCATTATTTATTTATGCTATCATTTTCTTATACATATATTTGTAATTTTCAGATCTTATATATCATTATCTAAAAATTTCAAGTGTTATATTTTTTATGACAGACTTATTTCAGTATATGTTGATACGTAGTATTAGTATACCACAAAAAATGGTGGAAAAGATGGATGTCCTCTTTTTGGACAATGAAGGTTGGATTCTTCATTCACACAAGAAACAGGTACATTCGGTGAACAAACCCATCGAGAAGGGTTGACAGAGACCATATCAAGAGCTTCCAGACAGGACAGTTATAGCATGGCAGACAGATGGACCGAAGATCCTTACACAATGGGTAAACCCCAAATACTCAGAGAGAACTTCCGTCACACAAAGCGTCGTGAGCAGGCAAAGGTCGTCGCTGAAGGCTTCACGGCAGGGTAAACTGCATCCTCGTACAATAATACCGGGAATAGCTCGACGGGGGGTTGAACGGATCACCGAGACATTGAGCAAAGAGGTGAAGATCAAGCCGAGCCTCAACAACAGCCACCAGAGGTGCAGGTTGGGTCTTGATGCAGACGACAACCTCATCGGAGTTCGGCGAACGCGATCCACCCTAGAGGAGGTACAGGGGAGGCAAACAACACAGCACCAAAGCAAATGATAACCTACCAAGAAGACATAGTCGGACCTCCAGTCGAACCACCGGGCTGACTGAAACAGATCCTTCGACGAGGGGGAAGTCCTAATTTCCGGAGACAAAACCTCCTTCGGCGAAGGAGACAGCAAAATCTTGCCACTAGAGGGGAGGCGGGGGGGATCCACGGCCGAGGACGGAGGGGGGGGGGCACACCACCGGAGATGGAGACAGAGACAGAGAGGGAGGGGAGAGGAGGCAAATGCCTCCTCCCCTCCAGATGAAGCCGACGGCGCGGAGAAACCTGAGAAGGTATCCTGAGCTGGCGACGGAGCCAGAGAAAGAGCCCTCCACGGAGACGGATCCCCTGCAACCGCGACGGGGCGGGAGAGGACTCCACCCGAGCAAAACGACGGTGGCGCCGGAAGCGGAGATGAGGACGAAGACAGGGGGAGGGGGAGGAGGCTGAGCCCCCTCCCCAACGGGGAGGCGAAAGAAAATAGGGCAAGCCCCAAAAAAATTCTCAGAGCTTCTCTCTCTAAAAAAATCTAGAGAGAGAAGCCCCAGTCGAATAGTGCAATAAGATGGATGTCCTCTGCTGACAAGCATTTTATAAGAGTTTGATGTCACATCTTCAATAGTTCAAATACCATTTGTAGCGTGTGTTTTATATGAGATTTTGTTCTCCACTATAAACAAAAGCACATATATTAGTGGTTAAAAGTCATTGACAAAAGTACCAGAGAGATTGACATAAACTTATGATAACAACTATAGAGTTCTTGACAAATTTGTTGACAAATGAGTCGACTTATGTTTGCCAACTACTCTTCAAAATCATTGACATATTAGATGTATATAAATGATTTGTAATTGCTTACATAAATGGGATATGTCAACGGATGTGAACCGTTGACATATGTGTCTTATATCAGCGACCTCCTTTTGATGACATATCTAAATATGTCAGTGACTTCTACCGTCATGCTGACAAAGTTATATTTTGAATATATATATATATATATAACGTGGGAAAACTCCGACAACTGGATCTGCTAGATCTCGACGACCAGCTTCCTCGTCGAGACCGGCCTCGACTCCGCCGCAGCTCTGCTTTGCCGGTCATTGTGTACACTAGAAGGAAGAGGTGGCAGTGTCGTGGGATGGTGCGCGCGGAGGCGAGGGTCGGCGCGGCACGGCGAAGGAGCTGGAGGGGAGCAGGGGTCCGGCGTTAGTAGAGGTGGCAGGGTCCAGGTGACAGGAGCGGAACAGTGGCACAGTGGTGGGGCGTGGGGTCCAGAGGCGCGGCGGTGGGGCGTGGTGAGCGATGACGACGGAGGTGGGGCGGCGGGATCCGGAGATCAGAGAACGAAAGGGAGAGGGGGCGATCGCAGGAGTCGTGGGAAGGTTGGGGGCTTCCGGGGAGGGGGTGTGACCACGGGGGAGCGCGGATCCTCTCGGCCCCGCACGGGGGGGGGGGGGGGGGGGGGGGGGGCGGTCAAGAATTTTTTATTTCACCCCTCATTTTAACTATTTTTTATGTTTTACACAAGGGTTATGAAAAAATCCCCCCCCCCCCACCCCTGGTACTGATCGACCGAGAGGATCCGTGTTCCGAGGGTGGGTGGGGGGGGGGGTGGCGAGGAGGAGGGGTAGCCAAGAACGGATGCAAAAATTTTGTCTAATGAAGTCACTCAAATTATATTTTAATATTTATATAATTATATAAATTAAAATAATATAAAATAAATATTTAGAATAAAAAATTATTTCGATAACATGAGATAATATTGTTATTGGGGTCCTCCGAGGGCGCAGCGGTGAGACATAATCGGCGACCGCTGAGGTGAGGAGGGCCGAGGTCGGCTTCGATTTTTGGGGCTTTCCTTCCACTTCCGCCCTGCAGAGCAAGGGGCACGCACGGGTTGGGGCAGGGCGAAGCGGAGGTAGGACAAATTGGCAAAAAAAAAAAATTATTTTGGGGCTTGAATCGGGTCACCTTCGGGTGATTCATGGGTCACCCTTTACAAAAAGAATTTAAAAACCTGTAACACCCTTGGTCATTTGGGAAAAAAAAAGAGAAATGCTATGCTCCTGTCAAATCGGGAGCATAGGGAAGCGGTTTGCAGCCATGCTCCTCCACAAGACGTCATGTGGAGGAGCAAGGCCCCAGCGCATTAAATGCGCCTTTTTTTTCACCCTCAAACATGCACACAAATATTTTTATGGTGCACACAAATACCTATTTTGTGCACACAAATACCTATGTAGTGCACATAAATATATAAGAATGCACACAATATATCTATTTGTGTGCATTCTTATACTATTTGTGTGCACTACATAAATATTTGTGTACACTATAAGAGTATTTGTGTGCACTAGAAAAAGATTTGTATGCATGTTTGAAGATGAAAAAAAAAAGAAAAAAAGAAGACACATTTAATACGCTGGGCCCTGCTCCTCCACATGACGTCTTGTGGAGGAGTACAGCTGCAAATCTCTTCCCCATACTCCCAATTGCCGAGAACATATGTGCTGCGTCCGTCGATGGGGTAGCCAAGATGACAGTGGTGGCAGGGGGGTTGGATGGGTGGGGGACGGGTTGACCAAGCAGAGGACGGTGGTGGCGTGCGGGGGCGGGGGGCAGTAGGAGAGGGTGGCTAGAAGGGGTGGCTGGGTGGGGGAGGGGGTTTGACCATAGAGCTGGGGACGGGGGAAGGGGGTGGTAGCCGCCGCAGGTGAACGCCAAGGAAGCAGGGGGTGGTGATGATGGTTGCGGGCGAACCCCGTAGCACCTCGCGTAGGCGACCCTGCTACAGTGTCTCCAGCGTCCATTTTCCCGCTGCCATGGTCCAAACGTGGATCGCACCCGCTTCGCCGTTGATCACGTCGTGTCTGATCCCAGCAAACGCGGCGGCGTTTCCAGAGAAATGAGGCGGGCGGGCCTCCGTCTTCCAAGGCATCGGCCACCGGAACGTGGCGAAGCTGATGGGATGCTTCCTGGAGACAAGACCGACGGCGGTTGCCGGAGACGGAGGCCGATGGCGGGGTGGGAGAGAGAGCAGGAGGGGGCCGGGGTTGTTGGTGGGTCTTTATTTATTTATGTTTTTGAGAAGTTGCTGTCCAGAGGGCGGAAAAAATATCATCATTTTTTTCATCAATATATTTCAACAATTATTGGTAGCCGACCATATATATATTATGTTTATGTCAACCAATTTTTGTAGTTATTGAAAAATATTAAATATATGTCATCAATTATTTAGAACTATTGACATATATTAGGTTATGTCAATGACTATAAATAGCCGTTGATATAACGGTTATAGACAGCCGTTGACATATGTTGATCATATATCAACGGTTATAAGTAGTTATTGACATATATTAAATATTTATCAACAACTACAAAAAATCGTTGACATAAACTTAATATATCAACAACTATGTTTAGCCGTTGATAAAAAGTCAGCTGATAAATCTTACTACTCTTGTAGTGCTCTCATAATATTTATAATTCAATGCAAAGTATGTTGAAGAAAGATTGTCAATTTTAAATAAGATAGATCCATGCTTAAGGATTTGGTTGAACCAAATCAATTCAATAGTGAGATTTATCGATTATGGTTCAAACCAAATAACCAATTGGTTTCAAAATCATTTGAGTTGGTTTGGTTTGGGTTTGTATCCTTAAATCGATTTGATTTGGTTTGACAAAAATTTCATTCAACTCTAACCACATCAAACCACGCTCACCCCCTAACTAGTGGTGGGAGTCTGGGAGATAGCCGCCATATAGGCCAGGGTCCCAACAAAGGGTGCATTAATGTATGTTGCAGGTTCCGATTGGGCGAAGTTGGCGCGATCGTCCTGGAACTTGTCCTCCACATCTGGCCCTCCGACGATGGCCCCCGTCAAGCAGTTGGGGTTGTCGTTCGTCGTGAAGAAGAAATCGAATCCACCGTCGCATTCTACGCTCTTCAAGTTATCAGGAATGGACGAGCCTCTATGGTGAATCCGGACAGGGTATTTATCTCCAAAGCCGACCATGTAGGACATCCCCATCGGGTTGTCCCCCAGGATGTAATCAACCTGCATGAGAGTTTTTGGAACGAGATTAGTATGTAGTATATTAAAGTAGTGCAAGTAATTAAGTGTTAATACATTTTTACATATATATATATATATATTTGATCTCCATATATATATTGTGGTGATTAATTTCCTTATTTTTGAAAAAAAATCATCTCTATACGAACTAATTAATTACAATGCCGAATTAAATTCCTTCCGGATTTGCCTAATATATAAGCTAATTATTATTCTGGTGCATGTAAGAAGACATGAAACATCTCATGACTAAGCATGAAGTGAGTGCCAAAGCGATGATATATAGTTAAGAAGAAACAGGTAAAAATTTAATTAAGGCGAGGAGGAGGAGGAAGTTCGATCGGCACCTGACGCTTAGCCAGCGACCTCAATCGATAGGGGCCGACCAGGAGGCTGCCGCAGCTGAATGTTGCACCGGCAGCTTTCAGGTGCTTGGCATACGTCGACAGCAAGAAGCTGGTGGACGTCACAGCCTGCAGATTGCTCCCATTCAACTTGTAGAGGAGGCCGCCCGGCGTGTAGTTCAGGCTGGCAGAGGGAGAGGCCGGCAGCACACTGCACATGAACTCCTCTGCCTGCTGTTGGAATCTTGAAGCCTCTTCGTTCTTGTTGTCGAGGGAGTGCTGCAATTAATTCTGTATATATAAATATATATATATAGGACGAGTACTGAGGAAGGCTTCTTACAATTATGCATCAATTAATTTTATATTTATCTATATTAATATAATATAGAACAATCATATTCTCTCCATAACATCTTCCTCCCTAAAAATAGAAATACAGGTAGTTTAAATGAACTAAATAATTATCTTCCTACTTTCTCTCTCCAACTTTCTCTCGTATTAAACTTTTTCAAAATATATTTAAATTTTTAAAAACTCTCAACCTCACTTTCACCCTTCTTAAACTAATAAAAATTTGTTAATATAATTTCCTCTCTTTTCTTTCTCATTAAATATCTCTCCATTCCTAAAAACTCACGTCTTTATTCAAATTCTATTTTCATAAATAATAAAAAATATTATCCTCATATTACTACTTATAAAATTTATTAATTCAACCTAATAATTTTCCGTACAATGCACGGGCATAGAATTAGTACTATTATAGTAAACACAGTCTTGAGTACTGCTGCCACGTGATAGCACTAGGATGAATTTTTTCTTGCCATACTTGCTAATGTAACTTCTCTCCTCTCTTTCTTTTCCATTAAAAGATTTTATTAAACATCTCACCTTTTATAAAAACTCACATCCTTACTCAAAATCCTTTCCCATTTTACTCTCTTCATCCAAACATCTTCTCTCTCTTTCTAAAAATAATAAAAAAGTATTACATATTTTTAAAATAATTTTTATTAATAATAATAAATATTATTAATCTCATGTATGCGACTTATAAATTTTATTTATTCAAATTTACTAATTTTTCGTACATCGCACGGGTATAAAACTAGTGTATATATACTACGTAATATAGACACACATAAGGAGGGGAGAGAGATAGAGGATATATATATCTACCCGGGCGAGGAGCACACGTGCACCGGGGAGTTTGATATCCCAGGTGAAAGCATCGCAGCCGTCGTCCAGAGCCAATGACTGAGCAAAGTTGAAATATAAGTGTCATTGGTGGCCTCGTATAGCCAGGCAGCACCCCACATTAGCTCATCCTGAAAATCCATCCATACGGAGAAACTTCACATCATCTTCATTGCCATTTGTTCAACGGATATATATACCTTGCATTTTCCTTTCTCTAGCTTTATCTAACATATCCCATATATCATCTTAATTAGATATGTACGTAGTACTCCAACCATGAAATATTTCACTTTGTACATATATATTCTTAAGTCATCTACCCTCTATTCAATTGCATTTTTACATACTATCCTTGTAATCTTTTCTGTTTTGATATTAACCCATTTAATCTTGAGAATGTAAAAAAAAAAAAAACTCCATAAAATGATTGTCCATTTATAAGATCAGTCCTTGTGGTTAAATGATGCTGAAAAAAGCAATTTTTCAAACAGTACCTATTTCCTCTACAATAAATAAAAAGGTTCTCAATATCCTTCAAAAATCATAGAATTGTCTCTCTCTCTCTTCTCCTCTCTCTCTCTCTCTCTCTCTCTCTCTCTCCTCTCTCTCTCTCTCTCTCTCTCTCTCTCTCTCTTCTCTAAACTAGCTTTTCTTCCTCGACTCTAATATGCATATCTATATGTGAATAAGAATAATCTGATTCCTCTTAATACATCGGAGGATCGAGCTCAGTAAATTTAGAGAGTTTTTTGTGAAAATTTTTTTTATTGAAAAAATATATATATATTTTTTATTAAACTTTTTCATAAACACAAAAGATCACACCTAAATCTCTCTGATACTCACTGATCTGATCCTCCCATTTAATGAAAGTATTTGGACTCGAACAGAAGGACTCCAGTACTAGTCCAGAAGAACCAACATATGTGGTGACGGACTGCTCTCCATCTCGGCTCATCTTTCTCTCCTCTCCCCGTCAAATCGTGCTAACTATGGGCCGCATAGGTTTATTTTAGAATAGAGGGATATTTCAGGGAGTTGTTTGACAGATTAAGTATTACGAGCAATAATATGGAAACAGAAAAGATTATGCAGGGGTAAGATGTAAAAAATCCCTGATTTAATTTAAGTCTAGGTGATTTAAGATTAAAAAGGACTACTTAAATTGTCTTTGTTTAATTTTCTCAGGAATTTTGATAAGAGTGGATTAAAATTGTTGAGTCATGTAACTCAACATTTTATTGAGAACAAAAGGGAATATCATATTTATGTATATATCTGCGGCTGCATGTTTAGTTTACCTTGTAGCCAGAGTAAGAACAGTAGAACGGGCAGACGGCGCTGGAGAGTGAGTCACTGTAGTTCCCCCTGTAGTTGTCGGCGAAGGCAAACGCCTTCTTCGCCGTCTTCAGGAGCTTCTCGGAATAACCCGGGTCGACATGCCTGAACACGAGTGACGCAGCTGCGAGGGCGGCGGCAGTTTCGCCGGCGACGTCTGAACCGGGGTTCTCAGGGGTGACCTTGAAGACAGGCCGGGCAACGACGGTGCTCTCAGGGGGCACCCAGCACCTATGGTCTTCGACTGGATCACCCACCTAACAATATATCAAACCAGTTGTACTAATTGAGAGGGCCTGATCAAGGGGGCAGGCAGGCATGCATGGCCCCTCCCTCCGATCGAAGAGATCAGCAGTATGAGATGATCATGACAAACGTAGATACACTCGTAGTATCTATATATATATATATATATATATATATATATATATATATATATATAATATATTGAGAGGTCGACCAACCTGGACGTAGAGGGCATCGGGGAGGGAAGTGCAGGCCTTGAGAAGGTAGTCGGTACCCCAGCGCACCGCCTCGCGCGCTTCGGGGAGGGACTCATGATTCATGTACTCGCCGAACTCTAGCACGCTCCATGCAAGCATGGTGGTGGTGAAGGCCATGGGCAGGCCAAACTTGACGTTGTCCCCTGCGTCGTAGTAGCCTCCCGTGAGATCCACCTGCATCCATGCTAATAGAAAATTACAATTATTCGGATTAGAATATTTTAATTTTTCAGAATGGCAGCATATCGCCCGTAACTATTAATTAAGACCTTGACAACTGGAATCAGGTTTGCACATGAGTTTCCCATAGATTTGATATAGATTTTACATGCTTAGCTTAAGTCTTTAATAAGTTAGTCCACAAGCGGACAATTTTTTATCTTGAATTATATTTAATTAGCAGAATCGAAGGCTTATCTGTGCTAAGCTTGATATAGTATTCCACTCTTTCATTTTGCTGTATGATTTAGCAACCAAATAACTCTTATATATAAGAAAAATTTGTCACGTGTAAAATCCTAAAAGAAAATATAAGTGAAGAGCGTCAACCTTTTTTCCCCATCTTTGGAGAGTTGGGCCGGGAGCCGCCTCTTTATGGCCAGGGGCGGACCACGTTAATGGTGGGGGTGGCCATGCCCCCCCCCCCCCCCCCCCACCATTTTAGCTCTCTTTATTTTTTTTTTATTTTTTATATTAAGTTTTATAAAAAGTTTTAAATTGGCCCCCCTTTATATTTCATCCTGTAATATTTTTTTACTTCGGCCCCCCCTTATGTTTCATCCTACGTCCGTCCTGTTTATGGCATCATTTGTAACGTTCAGATAGGAACTAGTATACTCTTGGAAAGATGCATGGTGTATAAAGACAACGCACAAGAAAGGCAGACTAATTAAAACAACGAGTACAGGATATCAGAGATGATGGGCAGAGAGACATGCATGCAAACACGAGCTGACTATCACCTATATGTATGTGCATGAAATTACTTCTATTCTATGCATGTGAACAAGCGTGCGTCGTCAAACGCATAATTCAGGCATATACATATTTGCATGTAGATCTACTCCGTGCATGTGGCCATAACCATTATCACGAAGAATTCCACAAACATCTATGTGTTCTGCTAGATCCTTGAACATTAATCCTTGCGATCTACTGTTCCATGCATGAGATAAGCATGCATCATGAGATCATCAAATTAACAGGGCACTTCCAAATAACATATACTACATTTTCCGTGGAGCCATCGGAAATGCCGGAGTCCGATCTCCACTTTATCTTCTGGTCTGCGGGGAGCCGGCCGGACCTCTGGCCCTGGAAGAAGAGGATGGACTTGGAGAGGGCATCTTGGTAACCCGTGCCAGATACGGAACTGGCGGCGGCAATCAGGTAGAAGACGACAGCAGCGACGGCGAACCTCCTCCGGCGGATATTATCTTCATGGCCGATCTGATTGCTCGATCTTTCCTTCTGGTGCCGAGGCTAGCGGCTTGATTTGGCAGGAGGAAAGGGGATGGGGGAGGGGGAGACCATTAGTTGCTTCCCCCACGGCGTACGTGGCCATTAATTTTAAGGAATGAAGCAGGCTGGCCGAACGAAACAGACTCTAAAATAGAGTACTATCAATTACTATAGGACAAAAGTTTTGACACCACGAGCATCCCTCCATCCGATTTCCTCTCCACCTGTCTCGCTGACGAGCCATGGCGCTTCTCGGTTCTCTTTTATTTCAGGATAGGCCCACCCACGAGTATTCTGATAATATAGATAGTTTATAAAGATTTTATCATATCAATCAAAAATACGTGCAATAAAATTAATATAGATTGCTTAATTACAAAGTAATTTTATTGGCTAATATATATATATATATATATCTTTGTCAGTCTATGGAATTGCTTTCCGGCCAATCCAATAAACATTTCTCTGTCACTGATAAATATTGATAAGTCATGATAACTCTATATCTCACCATCTTAGGTATGATAAAATTATCAACCCTGACAATTTTATCTTTCAAATCAAAAATCTCATAAAGTGAGATATCTTTTCCACAGATATATATAACTTATTGACGAATAAAATATCACGTAATCAAAGGGCCTATGTCTCTTGATCACGGCACTTTTGGGGTGGAGAAAGTAGAAGTGGAAGCCTAGAAAAATTTGGGCTGAGAAAATTGATTGGAGTGTGGAGAAAGGACAAAATGGACTCCAAAGTCTCGCCCATAATTATGTGAGGTTTCTAGCCAAGGGAAATCCGATGTGCATCTTCCATAATAATAGAACAGCGGAACATTTCTGACCCACATAGAGATGTGTTACCTATGCAGATGCTTGATGATGTAAAGAAGCATTACTACCTTCAATGTTGTTCTTGGAGCCAGAGTTTGTTTGATCTAGCAAAAAGAAACATTGAGATCGAAGTTCTTCTCACAAGATGTGTAAGTGCATCAATGACATTGAACTAAGGTTTGGCACATCAAGATATTAGATCAGATTGAAATTTTGGTGGAACGGTATAGTAGGATCTGTTGTATATGATTTGGGACAACCCGCAACCATACCAGGAGAGATACCTCCTATTGGCTTCCTCGATCGATTTGCCTTCATATCTCTTACTCTGCCCTCTCCTCCTCTACACCCGTTAGCCCATTACAGCAACTCTCGAACCCTAAACTTTTCATGCACAGCTCCAATCCCCCCCCCCCCCCCCCCCCAACTGTTTCACACGTACAAATATCTCAGCCCACACATCCCATCATTGATGCACTCCACGATTGCTTCTTATCCATTTTCTCCTCCCCCACCACCACCTTCTTAAGCAGTGGTGGAGATAACGCAGATGATAGTAGAGCTTGAAGCCCGACGATAGCAGACTCCATAACGTGCGTCAGGGGAGGGGGAGTTCTCTGCAATGATGGACCTGAGCCCTACAACATAGCAATGGCCTTCCGTGCACATGCACCGGAAAGGAATACTCTGGCTCCGATCATCGAGATCGACAAAGTCCAACAAGGACTTTGTGGCTTGGCACTTCATGAGTCTGATCTCTTGGGTCTTCTTGCACAACAATCCCTCCTGCTTGAACATGTGAAGGATTTGGGGGATGAGGGGACAAAGGTGATGGTTGTGGCTATAGGCAGCCAAAGTGACGGCTTACCTAAAGGCCAACAACTTGGTGTGTTCCCCACATAACGGCGGGTGTGAGTGTGTGGAGAAATGAAAGTGTGTGAAGTTGCAGAAGTAATGGATGGAATGAAGGTGATCACCAACGCCATACATGTGCCCAAAGAAGAGTAGATTATGGAGGTCATCTCTTTGTTAATAGTGGGGATTGGGTTCGTTCAACATCTCCTTGTTCAGTCAACTAAGGAAGGAGAGCCCCACAGTTTTCCTGGTGTGTTTTCTAGAGAAAGATGAGCTAAATTAGACCTCAGTCAGTGAAGAATTGTTCAAGGATAGAAAGACATGCAAGCAAAAGGGTACCTCTGAGCCAGTTGGTGGTTTGAGAAGAGGGGTGGCCAAATATTATGACCATCTTTCTTCTCTCTTTTTTAGTGGAAAAATCCCTTATAGATATGGGAAAGATATGAATCTACATGATGAGTATATGTGGTGTGACTCAAATGCAAGACAAGGACTCAATAACAAAGAAAAAAAGAGAGAAAGAAGAGGAAGGAGATGGGCTCTATGAGTGGCAAATTGATGGTGTAGGCAGCTCCTCCAGGCCATAGCAGCTACTCCAAGACTCATAAATGCTCAAGGAAAGAGGAGGGGGAGTGGCAACACTCTCTTGCAAGGAGGTTTTTTCCTCTCTTTCTCACTCTTTTAGCACTTATTCTCATCCTGGTCTCTCTCCTTGTCTATGAAATGAAGGGGGGATA
>CM024763.1:111172651-111210438 GCA_014218235.1 Colocasia esculenta
GGTCGTGAAACATCCTCCTCGCTCTCACCTGTGGGGGTAGGGGTGAGCCTCGCTAGTCACTGGCTCAGTAGGGAACTCCCCCAAAACCGAGCAAACCAAAACCACAGGTACAAAAGTAATAAACAGTACCAGCAATTATAGAACAGCTAAGCAAGATATGAAAGCTGTAAAAGTACTCACCGCCTGCCGACTACGAAAAACAGCTGTAATAATTAAACGACAGACCAGTACAGGTGTACAAGCAAAAGTAGAGACAGCTAAACACGAGCCACGTGAACTGGTTCGCGACACAAGAAACTGACTCGGACAAGCTAACACAGGTCTACCTCTCAGTCTCGCAGCCACGGACGAAAGGTCCAGCTGCCGCTCACGTGAAAAGGTCAAGCAACTGTGGAGACCAACTAAACACCACCACCTGCAGACCACATGGTCGCAGGCCCATGCCTGACGCCTCTAGAGATCCTGGCCCGAACCTCTCTATAGTGAGGCACTGGAAAAGGACTAGCTGGGGTCAGGTACATCTACTGGTGTCCGTACCCCCAACTACGAGCGCGCTACAAGTGACTAAAAACAAACACAAGTGTCACTGTCCCACTGTCGTCTTTCCCTCAGCCGGACGTACAACTCAAACACAGGAGTGAGGGTGTCTAGGTCAGACGACACAGACCTCGACGGTACAACACAAGTACCAGGACAAAGCCCCGAGCTAACAGCCTGGCTCACAAAGAACCTGGGGCACCCAACTAGAGAGGTAACCACGGTAGGCATCGTACTACTTGCCACGTACACAAAACCACGTGCACGTCACACACAAACCACATGAAACCTTACGTAAACCTCAAGTAACAACGGCCATCACACGTGAACCCTACTGGACTTGCGTGATCAACACGCAGCCTCGAAAGTGAGCAACTAACTGCATACCCCGTATGCTAAATACAGAAACCATGTGCACTCAGTGCACCACATGTGCCAACGCACCATTCATTATCGATAAATACCATAACAGTCATTTATGCTTATACACAAGTTGGCAACCACATCGACTGCCGCTTACAGGAAGTAGACGGCAAGGATCGGACGTCTGTATCTCGGCTAAAGAACCTGGCGTCAAGCGATGTTGACGCTAAGCTCTTCAACCCCAGTTCCTGCAGAAACCAAAGCCGATCCTACATACATTCTGATCCCAAAGCCATCGAGAAAACGTAAGGAAATAGTTCCTCTAACATCCACACACTATAATTAAGCTATAACAACATGCTTTACTACTCAAATTCATCAAACCACCATTGACCACGCATGGTGCAACTTAATCCGAAAATGTATTAAACATGCTATTTCATGTGATTAAATCGTGTTTTAATGATCCTAAGAAGTTAACAGGGTTCATCCCCTACCTCTGAGCACGCTTAAAAACACCCTAAAGATCCCTGGTTCACGCCGAGTCCTCCGCGAGCTCCGACGGCAATTACACACACCACGGCGTTTCCTCGTCCGATTCGACAACGCCACACATTTCACGATCCTCCAATCACTCTCCTGTGACTGTTGGAAGCTTCAGAGATATGGGGGCGTGAAGCTAGGGGCAAGGGAGAGAGAGAACCAGGTGGAAAACCTGCTCCGGGTGACCCTATAACCTGCAGATTGCACAGGTTGGCGTCAATCCTCTGCCGCCTAGAGAAACACCACCATAAATGTCCATATCCCCTGCTGCCAAGATCATGCAGTCAACGACAACTTACCTGGACGCCAACAAGTCAACGACCACCCCTGGCCGCCAACTCCTACTCAACTGCAGCAGGTCCTATTTATTTCGGGACCTAACTGCACCACACCTGCACAACACCATGCATCTATAACACACTGGCCTCACAACGGCCATCACAACCACAACACACACGATCCAAAAGGATCCGAAAATAAACGACATTACATTACTATCATCTAAAAAGAAAATTTCGACCTCGAAATTCATAACACAACTCAAAGATAAACAACTTAAGCATACACATTTTTACAAATATTATCATCTAAAAAGAAATACAAAAGCATATTCAAACAGATAGGGATACCCTTTAGCCATTTCCTCGGCTAACTCCCAAGTATCCTCACCACCTAACCTATTTTCCCATCTCACTTTAACCAACTCGATTTCTTTATTTCTTAGCTTCTTTATCTTTCGATCTGTGATCTGCACACAGATATTCTGGCATAGTCATGTCCGGCCTTAGGTCACCACCTTGATATCTGATTATTGAGCTGGATCTTCAACACACTTTCTTAACATAGAAACATAAAATATATCATGGACATCCGCAAAATCTGCTGGCAAATCCAGCCTATAAGCTGTTTCCCCAATTCTCTCAATTACCTGGAAAGGTCCCACATACCTTGGACTCAACTTTCCAGTCTTACGAACCTCAATACCTTTACTCGGGGAAACTCTCAAGAAAACAAAATCTCCCACTTCAAACTGAAGTGGTCTCCTCCGGTTATCTGCATAACTCTTTTGCCTGCTTTGAGCTGCCTGCAATTTTTCTTAATAAGCTTCACTATTTCTGTGGTTTGTGAATCAATCAGGACCCACTAATGCCTTTCTCCCACTTCATGCCAGTTCATTGGGGTTCTACATGGCCTTCCATATAAAGCTTCATACGGTGCCATCCCAAGACTGGTATGATAACTATTGTTATAGGAAAATCAACCATTCCCAAATGATGCTCCCAGCTACCTCCCCAAACTAAACAACAAGCCCGCAACATATATTCAATCATTTGGATAGTCCTCTCTGTCTGACCATCTGTTTGGGGATGATAAGCGTAGCTATATCTCAGCTCAGTACCAATTACTTTCTGTAAACTTCTCCAAAAATCAGAAGTAAATCTTGGATCTCTATCAGACACAATAGTCTTCGGAATACCATGCAATGGAACAATTCTTTCAACATAAACTTTTGCTAAATTATCCACTGTCCAAGACATACTTACTGCCACTAATCTGCATACCTTGGTTAACCTTTCAACAAATACCCATATTCCATTATGCCCGGCACTCGATCTTGGTAAACCTGCTACAAAGTCCATAGCAATATCATCCCATTTCCACTGTGGAATGGGAAACGGTTGCAACAGACCTCCAGGCTTCTGATGCTCTGCCTTAATCTGTTGACAGATAGCACACCTTGCAACAAACTCTACTATTTCCTTTTTCATATGAGGCCACCAGAAATGCTTTCTCAAATCATGGTACATTTTAGTACTACCCGGATGGATAGTGTACCTAGATTTATGAGCCTCTTCCAACACTCGCTGCTTTACCTCTCTTTCGGTTGGAACAAACAACCTGCCTCTGAGCCTAACCACACAATTATCATCAATGGTAACTCCTTCCATTTTCACAATTTCAGCTAAATTTACATCTGCTCTTTGAGCTTCAACAATCTGCCAATACAAGGACGGCTCTACAACACTAGCAGCTAGTACTGCTCGTCGCTGACTACTGGGTACATACAAGGAGTTCTCCACTACCTCTTCATACAGCTTCCATTCTTTAATCATCATCAAACTTACATATGCCTTTCTGCTCAAGGCATCTGCTACAACATTGGCCTTACCCGGATGGTAAGCCAAATTGAAATCATAATCCTTTAAATATTCAATCCATCTGCGCTGGCGAAGGTTCAAATCTTTTTGCGAGAAGATATACTTCAAGCTTTTATGATTTGTAAAGATCTGAAATCTCTCACCATACAGATAATGCCTCCACATTTTCAAAGCAAATACAACTGCTGCCAATTCCAAATCATGAGTGGGGTAATTTCCTCTGCCGGCTTCAATTGTCTGGACGCATAAGCTATCACCTTGCCATGCTGCATAAGCACTGCTCCAAGTCCTCTCCTTGAAGCATCAGTATACAACACAAAACCACCACTCCCTGCCGGTAATGTCAATATAAGTGCTGATGTAAGTCTCTTTTCAATTCCATAAAACTTTTCTGACATTCACCGGACCACACGAATAGTACCCCTTTCTGGTCAACTTAGTCATAGGTGCCGCAATCTTAGAAAAATCTTGAATAAAGCGCCTATAATAACCTGCTAATCCCAGAAAACTTCTAATCTCAGTTATGTCTAGGCACTTCCCATTCATCACTGCTTTCACTTTATTTGGGTCCACTGCTACTCCTTTAGCTGAGATAACATGACCCAGAAACTGAATTTCTTTCAACCAAAATTCACACTTATTGAATTTGGTAAACAACTGATTATCCCTTAACAACTGCAGGGTAAACCTCAAATGAGCTGCATGCTCCTCTTCAGATGCTGAATAAATTAGAATATCATCAATAAAGACCACAATGAATTGGTCTAAATATGGATGAAAAATTCTATTCATCAGATCCATAAAATCTGCAGGAGCATTGGTCAAACCAAATGGCAAACCATAAACTCATAGTGACCATATCTAGTTCTAAAGCTGTTTATCTATATCCTCCTCTTTAATTCTCAACTGATGGTACCCAGACCTCAAATCAATTTTAGAAAACACTTTGCTGATTGCAA
Source organism: Colocasia esculenta (assembly GCA_014218235.1). Lineage (NCBI taxonomy): Eukaryota > Viridiplantae > Streptophyta > Magnoliopsida > Alismatales > Araceae > Colocasia > Colocasia esculenta. The sequence continues at coordinate 111,177,213 of CM024763.1, forward strand.
CTGATCAAACAGATCATCTATCCTCGGCAACGGGACTTATTCTTAATGGTCACATCATTCAACTTTCTATAATCAACACACATTCGAAAACTTCCATCTTTCTTTTTCACAATAAAACCGGCACTCCCCACGGGGAATGACTTGGTCTAATAAACCCTTTTGCAATAGCTCTTCTAATTGCTTTTTCAATTCTTTAAGTTCTGCTGGTGCCATCCGATATGGGGCTTTAGAAATCGGCATGGTACCTGGCAGCAACTCAATAGCAAAGTCCACCTCTCTATGTGGAGCTAAACCAGGCAAATCCTCAGGAAAGACATCAGCAAATTCCCTAACACAGGAACTGCTTCCACTGGTTGACTAGCTTCTACCAGACTTACCGAGGCTAAATAAGCCACACACCCAGCATTTATCAACTTTCTAGCTTTAATTGCAGAAATTAGAAACTTAGAGGTATAAAAAGGCTACCTTGATATTCAATATGCACCATTAGGATGACAAAACCTGATCCTTTCTTTCTGCAATCTAACATTGCTCCATAAGTCTCAAGCCAATCCATACCCAAAATAATATCATAATCTTACAACTGCAGGGCATACAACCGACCCGGCATCTGGTTCCCTTCAATCATAACAGAGCTTCATCTATATAGCTCGAAGTGAGTAGGAACTCACCGAGGGAACTTCCACTACTAACTCACAAGAATTTTCTCTAAAGGATGAGCTATACAATCCAGAAATTCTTCGGAAATGAAAGAATGAGAGGCACCCGAATCAAATAAGACTCTTACTGAATATCATAAAGAGGTAAAATACCTTCATCATATTTGATGCCTCCGCCTGGGCTCGGGTGATAGCCATAACCCGCCTCTTCCCCGCTGCTGTGGTACTCCTCTGCCACGACCTGTCTGTGGCTGCTGAAACAGCTGGGTGCTGCTGCTGCTGAACACCTCTTCCATATCCATATTCTCTCGGATAGGGGCAATTGCGGATCAAATGCCCCGGTGATTACAATTATAACATCTATATCTGGTGGAGTAATGGGCTGCGTGGCAGTACTCTGCTGCGACCTTCCACCTCAGGCCTACCACGACCTTGCTGAAATTGCTGTCGACCTCCCCATCCTCTTCCTTACCTTTAAATGCTTGCTTCAATTTCTGACCCATTTACCAAAACCTGATGAAGAAGGTCATGCTGGTGCTTTACCCTTACTTGCACCTACTGATTGCTGCGGTAGCCGAAAACTACCTGAGCCTAACTCGCCTACCTGACGAGTCCGAAAGACCTCTCCAATGTAGCTGCTTCTGGCTGCTTTTCCACAGTCTTACACATGAGAGGTACTATTGCATCCTGCAACTCCACTCTCAAACCTCTAATAAATACTCAACCATCATATATTATCTGATACTACATAAGGTGCATAACGGCTAAGTGCCATAAACCTCATCTGGTACTCTAAAACTGAAGAGTTACCTTACTGGAGTGTCCGAAACTGCTCCCTCTTCACTTGCTGCACTTGAATCGGGAAGAATGTATCATTAAATACATCAAGAAATTTCGACCAAGTGATAGCCTCTTCTGTCCTGCCTGCAAAGGTGGTCTGCATCTTCAGTCGCCACCATTCCAATGCAAAACCCCGTAACTGATAAGCAGCTAACACAACTTTATCTGCTGCCGGACACCTCATAGTTGCAAAGACTCTTTCGATCTCATGAACCTATTGTTCCGCTGTATCTGGATTCGGCCCTCCTAAATAAGTAGGCGGCTGCAATCTCAGAAACTTCTCAACTTGCATCACTGGTTCCTCTGCTAATAGCACTGGTGGTGGTGGTGGAACAGGTGCTACAAATGGCACCTCTACTCTTGGCGGGACTGGAGCAACAGGTACAGTCTCTCCATCTCCAGGTGGCACTGCAACCGATAGTACCGGCGCCTGCTGATCCATCCTTGCCCGAATATCAGTGAGGCTCTCCCAAATCCTCTCTATCATATGCTGAGTACTTCCTTCGGATCATCTCCTTCACTACCCCAATCTCTTCTATCAGCCATTCTAGAAATTTCTACATAAACAAAACACCAAGCAAAAATCAAAACAACCAATTATCAAAAAGCCAGGGTCCCTACCAGTAGTGTACAAAGACCGAAATAAGGCTATGTATCTTTCTAGTTCCCTATATTAACACGGACCTTGCTCTGATACCAACTGTGGGAACGCCTCAGCCAAGCCCGTTAAACGATAACGTACTTGATCCGAGTCTGCCTCCCGCGAATGGGCCGAAGCCTCGCAAGGGATACCAAACCACAGTCCGTGTAAACACAAAGGAACACACCACATTTATATATTTCACAAGTTACATAGCCATATTTCCACAAAAACTGAAAAGAAGTACAAGAGCCTGGGGCATACCCCGAGGTACAACTGAAGAAAAAAACAACTAACTACACTACACTGCTGGAGCTGCTACTATACAACTGGAGGTACCGACTTTGCACCGCTACGGCGTGGCTCTGAACTGGACGACGGTCGTGAAACGTCCTCCTCGCTCTCACCTGTGGGGGTAGGGGTGAGCCTCACTAGTCACTGGCTCAGTAGGGAAGCTCCCCCAAAACCGAGCATACCAAAACCACAGGTACAAAAGCAATAAACAGTACCAGCAATTATAGAACAGCTAAGCAGGATATGAAGGCTGTAAAAGTACTCACCGTCTACCGACTACGAAAAATAGCTATAATAATTAAACGCAAACCAGTACAGGTGTACAAGCTAAAGTAGAGACAACCAAACATGAGCCACGTGAACTGGTTCACGACACCAGAAAATTGACTCGGACAAGCTAACACAGGTCTACCTCTCAGTCTCGCAGCCACGGACGAAAGGTCCAGCTGCCGCTCCACGTGAAAAGGTCAAGCAACTGTGGAGACCAACTAAACACCACCACCTGCGGACCACATGGTCGCAGGCCCATGCCTGACACCTCTAGAGATCCTGGCCCGGAACTCTCTAGAGTGAGGCACTGGAAAAGGACTAGTTGGGGTCCAGTACGTCTACTGGTGTCCTACCCCCAACTACGAGCGCGCTACAAGTGACTAAAAAAACACAAGTGTCACTGTCCACTGTCGTCTTTCCCTCAGCCGAACGTACAACTCCAACACAGGAGTGAGGGTGTCCAGGTCAGACGACACAGACCTCGACGGTACAACACAAGTACGGGACAAAGCCCCGAGCTAACAGCCTGGCTCACAAAGAACCTGGGGCACCCAACTGGAGAGGTAACCACGGTAGGCGTCGTACTACTTGCCACATACACAAAACCACGTGCACGTCACACACAAACCACGTGAAACCTTACATAAACCTCAAGTAACAACGGTCCACCACACGTGAACCCTACTGGACTTGCGTGATCAACACGCAGCCTCGAAAGTGAGCAACTAACTGCATACCCTGTATGCTAAATATAGAAACCATGTGCACTCAGTGCACCACATGTGCCAACGCACCATTCATTATCGATAAATACCATAAACAGTCATTTATGCTTATACACAAGTTCGCAACCACATCGACTGCCGCTTACAGGAAGTAGACGGCAATGGATCTGGCCGTTGTATCCCGGCTGAAGAACCTGGCGTCAAGCGATGTTGACGCTAAGCTCTTCAACCCCAGTTCCTGCAGAAACCCAAAGCCGATCCTACATACATTCTGATCCCAAAGCCATCGAGAAAACGTAAGGAAATAGTTCCTCTAACATCCACACAATATAATTAAGCTATAACAACATGCTTTACTACTCAAATTCATCAAACCACCCATTGACCCCGCATGGTGCAACTTAATCCGAAAATGCATTAAACATGCTATTTCATGTGATTAAATCGTGTTTTAATGATCCTAAGAAGTTAACAGGGTTCATCCCCTACCTCTGAGCACGCTTAAAAACACATAAAGATCCCTGGTTCACGCCAGTCCTCCGCGAGCTCCGACAGCAATTACACCACACCACGATGTTTCCTCGTCCGATTCGACAACGCCACACATTTCACGATCCTCCAATCACTCTCCTGTGACTGTTGGAAGCTTCAGGGATACGGGGGCGTGAAGCTAGGGCAAGGGAGAGAGAGAACCAGATGAAAACCTGCTCTCAGGTGACCCTATAACCTGCAGATTGCATAGGTTGGCGTCAATCCCTCTGTCGCTTAGAGAAACCGCCACCATAAACGTCCATATCCCCTGCCGCCAAGATCATGCAGTCAACGGCAACTTACCTGGATGCCAACAAGTCAACGACCACCCCTGGCCGCCAACTCCTACTCATTTGCAGCAGGTCCTATTTTATTTCGGGACCTAACCTGCACCACACCTACACACACACCACACGTGTATACCACACTGGCCTCACAACGGCCATCACAACCACAACACACACGATCCAAAAGGATCCAAAATAAACGACGTTACATTAGTAGCCTGGCCATTGAGGGAAAATACGAGTATCATCAGCATATAAAAAGATGAGAAATGAGCCTGTATCCTCTGGGTCCCGAAAAAAGAATAATGGCCCAGCTATCCAGCAACATACGCAGACCCCTGCTCATGGTTTCCTCCATAATAATAAAAAGAGCCAAAGCAAGTGGATCTCCCTGACGCAAACCTCTGGAGGACTTAAAAAAACTAGCAAGAGAACCATTGAATAAGATAGAGGACCAACAATTGAAATAAGCATGGCTACATAAGAAGTAAATCTAGTAAAGAAGCCAACTTGCAGAGAACATCCAATAGAAAATCCCATTCCACCCAGTCATAAGCTTTCATCATGTCAAGTTTAAAGATAACATTGTGCCCTCGAACTTTCCTACCCAGGTCAGCAACCAACTGTCTTGCCAAAAAAATGTTATCCATGATATTCCTGCCTTTTACTAAAGCACCCGGCTCCATGGAGATGATGGCCGGCAGAACAGAAGCGAGCCTATTACAAATGATAGAAGACACAATTTTATAACAGAAATTGCATAGACTGATGGGGCGGTATTGACTGTACTATTAGGATTATCTACTTAGGGAATAAGAGCAATAATGGAAGAGGAGACACCCTTCGGAAGAGGGTATCCAACAAAGAAACCACAGACAGCTTCAACCACATCATTGCCAATAATATCCTAGCAAGAAATATAAAAATTGCTAGTGAAACCATCAAGACCCGGAGCGCTATCACCTTTCATACTCCAAACAGTAAGTTTAACTTCTTCAATACTAGGTACAATAGTAAGCATATGATTATCCTCTTCAGAAATAAGGTGGGGGATCGAGCAAAGTAGATTGTTATCAATGGTATGCTCTTCAGAAGTCAGCAAAGCACTGAAGAACCGCTCAACCTCTAGCTTAAGCTTATCTTGATCATCATACCAAACCCCATCAATCTTCAGCCTGTGAATGAAGTTTCTACTGCGCCGACTCTGGACAACCGCATGATAGAAGGCAATGTTGCAATCAGCCATTGAATTCTAGATTTCTGACACCAAAAAATTTCCTGGCAATGAAGGATCTGCCAAAGCATGGCATTGGCTTCATTAAGATGGTAACGATTAACCATAGTAGGGGAAGCATAAAAAATATGTTGTTTAATGGCAATTTGCTCCTCAGCTTTGTTAATATATCATCATATGGCCAAACACATTTTTGTTCCAAAGTCTCAAAGAGACCTTAATCGCCCTAAGCTTATCTTGAGGTTTGTAGAATGGATTAGAATACCACATGTCCTCACCTATCCATATATGCTTAACACAATCCAAGAATGCATCATGCTTAGTCCACATATTCTGAAAGATGAAACGAGTTGGCTGTAAGTAATTATTATGCAAATTGATAAGGAGTGGGGCATGATCAGAAGGACCACGGGTGAGATGCTGCACACTACACCCAGGATAAGCCACATTACACTAGTTATCAGCAAGCATTATCTCCAGGGGAGCCTTAATAGCATGGCTACCAACCCTATTATTAGACTAGGTATAAAGAGAACCTTTGAACCCAATGTCCAATAAACCAGAAGCAGAAATGAAGGCATTGAACTCAAGAATGGAAGTGGTGTTAGGCATAAGACCGCTTTTCTTCTCAGTGTTCTGAGCAATACAGTTAAAATTGTCCCCAACTAACCAAGGGACATCCACAGAATCAGCAAGAGCAAGTAGGTCTTGATAACATTGTAGAAGGACTCAAGCACAACTTGATCAGCATAAGTCAGTTATGTAATAAACACCATGACATAAGATTCAAGACTAATAGATGTATCATCAGCTATCCTTGCACAGAGAAAGTAATGTTCATAGCTAGAAGAGATAGAAACTTGTATGTGATTGATCTAAATGATTTAACGCTTCAAGATGTTTGTCTATCAGTCCAAAAGGAAGATGTCGCATATCTATGGCACTGAAGACTTGGGTATGCAATTGAAGGAATCATTTAGAAGCTACTGAAATATCAACTAGTCGAAGGGCTTCCTAAGCTAAAATTTAGAAGCAAATACATTTGTAGTCTGTGCATCAAGGGAAAGCAAGTGAAGAGTTGCTTTCAAAGCAAAAATGTGGTAACAACACAACAAATATTAGAACTACTCCATATGGACCTATTTGGTCCAACGAGGACTACCAGTCTTGGTGGTAAAAATAATGGCTACATCATTGTTGATGACTATTCAAGGTTTACATGGATTTAGTTTCTTGAGAACAAATCAGAAATCTTTGAATCCTTTATAAATTTCTGTAAAAAGTTTCAAAGAAGTGGAGAATTCAAGATTGTCAACATAAGAAGTGTTCATGGTGGAGAATTTCAAAACCATAAATTCCAAGATTTCTATAACAAAAAAGGAATTGAGCACAACTTCTTTGCACCCAGAACACCACAACAAAATGATGTAATTGAAAGGAAAAACCACACTCTCATGAGCATGGCTAGAACAATGCTTGCTGAATATTCCTTACCAAGATACTTCTGGGCTGAGGCCATAAATACAACATGCTTGTAACGACGCTGGCACCCGGACCCCTGGCTTCCACCGAAAATCTGACCATCGGTGCCACCGCCCATGGGCCCAATGACCCAGAAGGGATAACGGACCAATCTAAACAAGATATGTAAAGGAAGTAAATGGTGGCAACAAGTACTAAAATTGTACTAACAAGTGAAAGAAAGTGTCCACCACAAGTACGAGTTTAGTACAGTCTCAAATAACAATGTACAAGTACTAAAAAGAGGGGATACCATATCCTTTATGGGCATACCTCGAGGGTGAAGAGTCAAGAAGTACGAAGGGGAACATTGCTCAAGGAAAACATCATCTACTATGGCCCTATCTCCTCTGCCCGCCGCGGAAGGTGTTGCCGTGAAGTCTCACCTAAAAAGGAGAGAATGAGCTTCACGAAGAAGCCTAGTAGGGACTACCAATATCCCACTGGTTCTAACAAGCAGAATAGATATACGTTTTAAATGAAAATAACCAAGATAATCTATTCTACTAACAGAGTAAGTGCGAAAGCAGAAAGTAAACTACACGACCATCGGTCTAAACACGTTGGGACCGAAAATTTATGTAAACCACGACATTGGGACAAACCCCAAGACTAAAAACACAGATAGAGAAAAACTATCTGGACAAAGACACTAGTTACAGAGAACGACTACCACTAGTCGACCGGTTAGGAGCTTCACGTGCCTTATGTAACGACCCTGTGAACCCGACCCTTGGCCCAAGCCGAGGACCCAATTTTCGCAGTCGCCGCCCACGGATCCAGGGACCCGGAAGGGCTAGAACACAAGTCTAACAAAATATGTAAAGAAATAAATGACAACTACTAAACTAGGAGCACACACGCGAAAGAAGAAGTAGAGCGAGACCGCAGCGCATCGCTCTAGGCACATTTCCCACAGACAATGAGTACAAGTAAAGAAGGGAGGAATAGAGCCCTTAGGGCATACCCGAGGGTGAAGTACAACTAAAAGGGGGGTACCACTGCTAGCTACGGGGACGATGACTACCGCCCCGTCTCCTCCGCCCGACGCACACCCGGCCGCTGCTGAGAAGTCTCACCTCGAAAAAAAAGGGATGAGCTTCACAACATAAGCTCAATAGGGACTACCAATCTCCTACTGGCTCTAACAGATGAGAGAAAAATATGATAAAGTATATGATGGTAGATATATATTCTAATCTACATAAGAAAATGCGGAAGCAAAGCTAACTAATTAGCAATGGTACGGGAGGACACCATAGTGAGAAACTCCGTACGATTTGCACGTCGTAACCACCACATGGCTACAACCAGAGACAGAGAGAACCCTACCTGGACAAGCGACACTAGCTACGGAAACCACTACTACTAGTCAACCGGTCAGGAGCGTCCACTGACATCTTACCCTCGACCCAGGTCCAAACCACCACATCTCGTCAGACTACGGTCCTACCCCTAACCTCTCTAGGTGGTTCCGGGGCCACAAATAGCGAGGCAGTGAGAAAAAGGATTGACTGGTCTATGCTGGGAAGAACTCCAGCCGGCCTCGGCATCCCAGACCAACCAAGAGAGCTCTGCAAAGGACTTGACGCCACTGTCCTAACACCATTTTCCCCTCTGCTCCAATGTCTGCGACTCAAGCATGCCCGTCACCCCGAACGCTCCCTCTAAGGCACACAGGGATGGGGGTCTTAGGTAAACGGTAACAACCTCTCTCACGGGACAAGCCCTCAGGTGCTGAGCACCGGGCAAATGACTAGTGTAGGACCGCACTAGGAACTAGCACTGGTGCCACGGGTATAGAAAGAACCAAAAATGACGAAGACTCGATGAGAAATAGACTTCGTAAGAACTTATCTGAATCTGATACTGCCACAACGCCCCTGGCCGTCGTGACACTGTCGCAACGCCAAGGCTGACCGCGACCCTATCGTGATGCCCTTGGTCGTTGTGATGATGTCGTGGCGCCCATGCCCGCTGCGACACCGAAGCTGTTGCTGTAGCGGTCCTCGTCGTTCAAACCCGTTAACCTAATGATGATTTGATCCGACTCTGTCTTTTACAAACACGTCGTATCCTCGCAAGGGTATCAATCACATGTCCGTAGAAATATAAAGGAAACAACTCAAATATATATAAGATTTCACATCTCACAAATATTTACATGAAATATACATAGCCAGTTCTCAACTAGAGTCAAGTACAAAGTACAGCAACCTGGGGCATACCCCGAGATGAACAGAAAGTAAAGATTACACAACTGGTGGTGCAGACCCAACTCCACTGCAGTGGGGCTCCGAATTAGATAAGGGCGGGAAGCCTCCTGCTCTCCCTCACCTGAAAGGGGTAGGGGTGAGCCTCACAAGTCATTGGCTCAGTAAGGAAACTCCCCCAAAAGCCGTACAAAACCAAACTCACAAAGTGCAGAAGTAGGAAGCTACACTAAGCAATTTATAGAACTATCTATGCATGTTGTTAAAGTTGTAAATGACATTTGTCACAAGCTATTAACAGAAATCAGCCATTAATAAATAAACGACAAACCTCGTCCAAGTGTACGAGCTAGAGTAGAAAGCTCCGCACTCGGGTCACAAAGACTGGTTCGCGACACCAGCAACTAACCCGAACAAACCACACAGGACTACCTCTCAGCCTCGCAACCACAGACGAAAGGTCCAGCTGCCACTCTACCACAAAAAGGCAAGAAGTTGTAGAGAACAACCAACACCACACCTGCGGACCACACTACCGCAGGCCCATGCCTGGCACCTTTAGGGGCTCCGGCCCGAGCTCCCTAAAGTGAAGCATTGGAAAACAGGACTAGCTGAGGCCCAGTACGTGTACTGGTGTTCGTAACCCCCAACCACGAGCGCAGGTTGAGAAGGAATGGGAGAAGTCTTTTACTACTTGGTTAAGATCTCGAGTAAGTGTCTAAATATTTTGAAGCAGATGTGTTATGCTCTTATGCATACTTAGTTGTTTGTATTTGTCATTGTCTGTCCCTTTTTTTAATATAGGTTGAACAAGGTTTTATTACTGATTCAAGAGTACAAGAGATCAGTTATGGGCCCTCGAAGATTGTACGTGTCTATCCAGGCTACATTGTGAATGGATACCGATTTCACACGAGAGATTATGGACGGAATAAGTCTACGATGAATAGTGGCGTATGTGTGAAGGGAAGTGCCTACAATGAAAATGAAATAGACTATTATGGCATTCTCGAAGAAGTCATTGAATTGTGCCAATTTTTGGGACTAGCAACAATGTATTTCTCTTTAAGTGTCCTTGGTTTGATCCGACCTCTATTCGTAATGACACAACATATGGGATTGTCGATGTCAAGCATAAGTCCAAGTTGAGTACGTATGAGCCATTCATTCTTGCAGCACAAGCCCAACAAGTTTATTATTCAAATATTCATCCCTCAAATGGAAGATTGGTGGGCTGCATGTAGAGTGAATCAAGGCTATTCCCTGAGTATGAGCTTGTCCCGGCTGATGATGAGCTCGAAGGTGTTAATGACAATTTTTTCCAATCAGATCGAGTGACGCACGAGAGTTGGTGGCTTCTACGCAGTACAGTGTTGAGGATATAAATGAACCAATTTGCTTATATAAGGATAACGACAGGAAGAAGTTGAACCAAATGCCCTTAGCGGAGGTGGAATCTGATGAGGAGGAAGAGTCCCCTGATGATGAGGACGAATTCGAGGAGGATGACAAAGATGACGTTGAATTATACATATCTTGAACATCTGATGATGATATAGATAATATTATAAAATTTTGTAAGAACTGAGTGTTGTTGCTAATATTGTTATTCAATAGCTACTTCAATTTGAGTGCTGATGACATATTATATCTTTATTTATCTCAATAGAGATATGGTACGTGGAGGATGGAGTCAGTGGGTTTCCACCTCCATAGGCCGAGGGCCCGCCTCCCTGTCCACGACAGGTATATGTATATGTAAACACAAAACTCTATATATTATTGTTCATATTAAATTCATATTTTCTAACGTACATACAATTTTGTAGGGACTGCCTCTCCGTCTACACCGGTCGTCCCGGCGACAGGTATATGTATATGGAAACACAAAACTCTATATATTATTGTTCATATTAAATTCATATTTTCTAACGTACATACAATTTTGCAGGGACTGCCTCCCCGTCCACGCCGGTCATCCCGGCGACAGGTATATGTAAATGGAAACACAAAACTCTATATATTATTGTCATATTAAATTCATATTTTCTAATGTGTATATAATTTTGCAGGGACCGCCTCCCCGACCACGCCAGTAGTGCCACCTTTCCCTTCTTCCTCACCACCAGGTACATGTATGTTCCATAGATAGTACATTTCTTGTCTTCCATTTATACAACAATAGTGTACTTAATTGTTTTCAACAGAGGTGGAGAGCCAGCATCTAGCAGCGGATGAGGAGGGGCCTCAGCTACCTAGACGGCAGCCATGTTGGATTTCAGAGTAAACTTGATCACGTCAAACTTACTGTATTTGTTTACAGTTCATGTACAAAATTAATGTGCAATTGCAGGGGGAAGATAGATCCCGTTCTGCTTCCCGCTATATTACGACGCTGGTCATGCACACATTCCAGGACTAGTGGATGCATGGAGAGAGTTCTCGATGCCATCCGAGATTTATATTTGACATGTTCACGTATTATTCATTTTTACTGATTTGAAGTCATTTCTTATTTACTATCTCTGTTAGTGCACAAAGTTGAGTAATTTTATTTCTTTACAGCGGAGGTATGCGTTCACGAGACCCAAGGATCTCCCTCGAGTTCGAGCGTCTGGGAGTCTACTGCCCAGACTAATTTAAGAAAGTCGATGTATGAGGCCCGAGACAAGGCAATGAAGACCACAGGCAGCCAGGATCCTATGGCTTGGCTGGATCAACCCTGTTTGGCTGAGGAGGGACTATTGGGAGTCCCTTTGTCATCGTTGGGCTACTGGACCATGGCAGGAGTGGTCACAGGTAGCAAAACGCAACTGATCAACTCATTCGGAGAAGAATGTGCATACTAGTGGGTCCGTATCTTATGCGACCCACAGCCAAAATTGGTAAGCATATTATTGTTCAATGCTTAATACATAATTATTATTTTGAAAGTAACTAATTTGTTGAATTGTAAGCGTCACGAGCTCGAGCGTGCCCCTACTTTTCGCAAGTTATTTGATCGGACTCATAAGCGGAAGGGGATGGATGACTATGTCCGAGAGTGCTCGCACGATTGCTGTAAGTCAAAATAAATTTGAATTCAATTAAAATATTAAAATAATTTAATTTCAATAATTTAGTTTAATTTGTTCTGCAGGAGACCTATGAAGGACGATGGCGGATCGCATATGAGGGCCTCCCAGCCACTTGGACCAGAGGCTTGGGTCAACACAGCGGAGCCGAGAAGGGTCAAGTGTACGGCTTTGGGGACAGCCTGGATAACTCCATGTTGTCCTCATATGTACGCCCCTCTTAGACCCAGTACAGTTACACCAACTCACATTGGATCTAGTAGAGGTATTACAGTGGAACGAATCCAACAATTTCAATACAGGTTGAAATATACACAAATAACTATTCAATTCCAATGATAATTAACAGAACTGGAATTAAACACTTGCAATCAGCATTTATTCAAAAGCAAATCTAATGCATAAAAGATAACAATAGTCCAAGGTTTATTACATTCCAATGATCAGTTGCATAAAGGAATTACATAAGATCCTCACATACAAGTGCCACTCTAAAACTCTCTAAGACAAGCTAAGTCTCCACGTCCTCACGCTCTGAGTCAGTTTGCACTAACTCCACCGTATCCTCTGGCTCTCCTGAAATGTTAGGCAAGTATGAGTCCACAAGACCCAGCAAATCACATGAAGACAGTTCAAGATATTAACATTATATTAGTTTTAAAACATGGTAGTACATTAGCATTCCATTCATTGATATCATATACTTTTCTTATATAGTTCTAAGTCCATTGGCAATCATTCATTTCATGGTGATTCTAACTATTAAGGAATAAAAATGTTTCACATGTAGCATGGAATTACTTATTCATGAAATCTATTCGATGTTATGTGACCTACAACAATTCTCATGTATCAATTTCTCATTTATGCATGCACTATTCTTTTACACAACAATTTTCATGTAGTAATACTAAAACATTGACATGTAACATGAAATCCTTTGAACAAGTTCACATGTAGGAATGTAAGCATATAACATGTAGTATGTAGCATGTAGAACAGGTAGACATGTAACTTGTAGCATGTAACATGTAGCATGTAGATATGTAACTTGTAGCATGTAGTCATTTCATATAGTTGCCAAGACATAGCCCACACTAAATTAGAGATCAGTAGTCATTTAACATTCACTTATCACCTAGGCAATGCGGTGATGAAGTCATAGTATTTGCGCAAAACCGGGGAAAGTCCTTCCCACCTTGACCAGTAGAACAAGTCTACCTCCAGGATTTCAATCCGTTGCCCACGGATTCATTTCTTTACATGTAGGTGAACCATTACCATAGGGGCATCTACGGTGTAGTTCCTTGTAGGAATCTCTAAGATAGCAATGTCTTATTGGCATCATTGTTATAATGCATACACTAACGTATATAATAGATAGTGACATTTCATTTCATACTATTTAACATGTGTCAATGCAATATTTCAAAGTACAACACTTTCAGTTCTGAAATCCTATTTACTGTACAACAGATTTCTATCATGATACTAATATTCATTCTTGCATTTTCATGCATTTTTATTCAATTCTATGTGTAATATATTGTTCAGAAATTCATAACAGAACGTACACATGTCTGAAAATTCTGAAATTTTAACAGAAATTCGAAATCAGTAATTTCAATACACATGCCAAATTTCATAATTTTCTGATTTCTGCAACTATTTTTCATGAAATTAACTCTATTAAATCAACTAACTAACATGGTTTAATATTGAGAAAAGCTCACTTTTCACATGGAACAGGGATTACTGACATATCATATCTATTGCAGTAATCTAAACATCAATCAACATGCTTTCTTTTACATCATTGTACTTATCTTATACAATTAAACCTTGATCATTGTCATGTATTATGCATGTTCATCAATTCATATATAATATATAAATATATAGAACCTGCACATTATAGCAATAGACAGTCCATAACAATAACATACTCTAATATTACATGGCTGAAACGCATACATTCATAAATTATACATTTAAAACCAATTCACTCAGATTTTTGGAAATATATGATTCTGTTAAACTTGACGTCAATTAGTATGACGTTTACTATAGTCGACGTCCATACGTTGTCGTTAAGTAATTATAGGCGGCGGCACATAGCGCCGTTAACACAAACCGACGGCGGCACATAGCGCGTTTACATATAGTAAGGACAAAAATACATATATATTTCGGATGAACTAAACGGCAGTCGATATTGCCGTTTACATATTATAGGCGGCAATACCCTGGACGTCTAGTTCTAAGACACAGAAAACAGAAACCTGCATGCAATAACGACGTTTCTAACCCTTCCCGTAGGTTGTTTACATGCTTTAAAAATACAGAAAATGTTAAATACGTAGTATATCATATCCTAAACTAATCCCCCATGCAACTTGCCTCAATCCCTCCTAATGGAGTGTCGAATCCGAGCTCGAAGAAGCCCGTCTCGCCAGGGAGACAGTTCTTTCCTCCGTCTTCAAGCAATCCGAAACCTCCTCCGATGAAGTTCCTCCGCCTGGATGAGCCTTTGGGCACGAAGTCCTATGTATCTCCTCGGTGTAGAAGCCTCTGAACCGCACGAACCAGCACCAGATCGCTCTGCAAATCCCTTCCTCGGCCCTCTTTCTCTCCTCCAGAACCAAAGCAAAAACCCCTTTTCTTCCTGCGAGATCTGGTCTTATAAAGACCTCCCAAGCAAAGGCCAAACCTAATCCTGACCCTCGGATCTAAACGCATCGGATCAGCTCATTAAAACCTTCCCGAAACGGCCGATCTCCTTAATCCGGAACGGAAAGCTCAAAAACAGGCAAGTCAGTTTAACGTCAACATAGGTTGTCGTCTACCCCAAATATAAACGTCCATCGTTGATGTCGTTTATAGTCTTGCCCATAATTAAATAATTCAGAAAAATATTAAACGTCAATACCTATCGTCGTTAACATCCCATAAACGGCATGCGATGTTGCCGCTTACAAGCTTTAACGTCAAATGATCTTGACGCCTAGTTCTACACAGAACAACATTCAATTTATGCAGAAATAAACCACAATGAACAGAATACATTCAAGGAAATTCTAGGGTACTACATCCTCTCTCCCTTAAAATAATCTTCGTCCTCGAAGATTGAGTTAAGTTACTCACGAACAAGGACGGATAAAGCTTCTTCATTCTTTCTTCAAGCTCCCACGTTGCCTCTTCACGTGAGAAGTTCCTCCATAGAATCTTCACAAATGGAATGGACTTTGATCTAATTCTTGCACCTTCCTGTCCAGAATCTCCACAGGTTGCTCAGCATAAGACAAATCTGGCTGCAACTGAATCGGTTCATAACTGATCACATGAGCCGGATCTCTAACATACCGCCTCAACATGGATACATGAAATACTGGATGCACCGCTGCTAAAGATGGTGGCAAAGCTAACTGGTATGCCACATTCCCGATCTTCTTCAGAATTTCAAAGGGTCCAATGAATCTCGGGTTCAGCTTACCCCTCTTTCCGAATCTTACTACACCTCTGGTTGGCGAAACCTTAAGGAAAACATGGTCTCCAACCTCGAATGCCAAATCCTTCCTTCTTGCATCTGCATAACTCTTTTGACGATCCTGAGCCGCTTTTATTCTCTGCACAATCATCATCTGAATCTTTGCTGAAGTCTCTTGCACTACTTCAGGTCCAACCAGATGTCGATCTCCTGACTCCTCCCAACACAATGGGGATCTACAGGGTCTTCCGTACAAAGCTTCAAAAGGTGCCATACCTATGCTCGAATGGAAACTGTTATTATAAGCAAATTCCACAAGAGATAGATGGCGCTCCCAATCACCTTTCCATTCTAAAACAAAGCTCGAAGCATATCTTCCAACGTCTGAATAGTCCTCTCGGACTGTCCATCCGTTTGCGGATGAAATGCCGAACTCAACTTCAACTGACTGCCAAAAGCCTGCTGCAAACTCTGCCAACCTGGAAGTGAATCTCGGATCACGATCTGAGATAATCGACTTCGGAATCCCATGCAGCTTCACAATATTATCAATATACACCTGGCCAAGCTCTCAACGGACTGCTTCTTCTTCATGGCAAGGAAATGAGCACTCTTCGAAAATCTATCAACGATCACCCAAATGGAATCATTTCCTCTAGCCGATCTAGGCAATCTGGATACAAAGTCCATGGTCACTTGCTCCCACTTCCACTGAGGGATATCTAACCTCTGCATCAAGCCTGAAGGTCGCTGACGTTCTGCCTTCACTGCTGACAAATCAGACACTTCGCCACAACATCAGCCACATCTCGCTTCATGCCAGTCCACCAGAAAGAACGCTTCAGATCCTTGTACATCTTCCCACTGCCTGGATGAATAGAGAACTGAGATCTATGAGCCTCCTCCAAAATTTCCTTTCTCAGATCAACATTATTAGGGACACAAACCCTAAGATTCAAGCGAATTACATCATCTTCATCTCTGGTAACTCCACTCTTTCCAACCAACTCCTGCAACAACGGATCATCTTTCTGCAACGCAATGACCCGATCAAGAATAGAAGATCTCAAAGACAACTGTGCCATGAACAAGTTACACAATTTAGGTTCTAGAACAGCCAAAGAACTTGAAACGTCATCAGCATCTTCCAGTCTTGCCTCATCATTGACTTTTCCTGCTCAACGCATCTGCCACTACATTGGCCTTCCCTGGATGGTAAGACAGATCAAAATCATAGTCTTTCATGAATTCTATCCACCTCCGCTGCCTCAGATTCAACTCCTTCTGCGAGAACAAGTATTGAGACTCTTGTGGTCTGAGAAGAGCTCAAATCTAACTCCATATAGATAGTGCCTCCAAATTTCAAAGCATAGACCACAGCTGCTAACTCCAAGTCATGGGTCGGGTAGTTTGCTCATGCTCCTTAAGTTGCCTAGAAGCATACGCCACAACTCGACCACCCTGCATCAGAACACAACCAAGCCCAATCTTCGAAGCATCTGTGTAGATAGAGAAAGAATCTACATCTTGGCAAAACAAGCACTGGCGCTGAGGTCGACAGCCTTCATTCCTGGAACGCCCTTTCACAAGCCTCTGACCACTCAAACTTGACTCCTTTCCTTGTCAACTTCGTCAAAGTCGCCGCAATAGAAGAAAATCCTTCGATGAATCTTCTATAATAGCCAGCAAACCGAGAAAACTCCTGATGTCAGCTGAAGATCTCGGTGTCTCCCAATCAAGAACAGCTTCCACCTTAGCTGGGTCTACAGACACGCCTTCTCCCGATATAACATGACCCAAGAAATGGACTTTTTCATACAGAAGTTGCACTTGCTAAATTTAGCATACAGCTTAGGCTCTCTCAGGACACTCAACACAATCTTCAGATGCTCACTATGAGTCTCTTCATCGGGCGAATAAATCAACACATCATCAATGAAGACTACCACAAAAGAATCCAGATACTGCCGAAACACTCTATTCATCAAATCCATGAAAACTGCTGGAGCATTTGTCAAACCAAAGGGTAAGACAAGGAATTCATAATGGCCATATCTCGTCCTAAAAGCCGTCTTAGCAGAATCTTCCGGCTTAATTCAGAGTTGATGATAGCCAGAACGAAGATCAATCTTAGAGAATACAGAGGCTCCTCGCAAATGATCAAACAAGTCATCAATACGAGGTAAAGGGTACTTATTTTAACAGTTACCTGGTTGAGCTTACGGTAATCTATGCACAACCTCATCGATCCATCCTTCTTTTTGACAAAAAGAACATGTGCTCCCCATGGCGAAACGCTCGGCCGGATGAAGCCTTTATCAAGTAATTCCTGCAGCTGCTTCCTCAATTCTGCCAATTCCGCTGGCGCCATGCGATAAGGTGCAATGGAAATAGGTGCTGTGCCGGGTACGAGCTCAATGCCAAACTCTAACTCCCTTGCAGGTGGCAAACCCAACAAATCTTCAGGAAAGACATCACTGAAATCTCTGACCACCTCAATATTCTCGAGATAGAACCTTCTTCGAATCCTCGGTCACAACCACACTAGCCAGAAAACCAGGGCAACCCTTGCTTAACATCCGAGTTGCCTTCAAAGCTGAAATCACAAACTTACCCGACATGACCTTGGGCAAAGGGTGACAAACTCCTCCTTTCCAGGAATCGGAAAAACTATAAGCTTCCGCCGACAATCCATCAAAGCATAATGCTCCTCAAGCCAATCAAAGCCCAAGATAGCATCATAATCCTTCATCTTCAGCAAATAGAAATTACCAGGCAAAACTTGCTCCTCAATGCACACAGAAAGCGACGAAGAAAAACACTGCTCGGTCAAGATAGTTCCTGCTGGAGTATGAACAGACAAGGAACCTCCAACTTTTCCGGAACTAGACCATTCTCCTTTATCAAGACCTTGGCAAATCCTTCGGAAATAAAACTATGCGTGGCAACGGTATCAAACAAGACTCTAGCATGCATTCCCATAATTAAAATTGTACCTTCAGTGACGTGCTCTGCCAACTCTGCCTCGTCTCTAGCCAAGGGAACACTCGAGCCAGAGCCCTGGTCTCCTGCTGCTCTCGGTGCCGGTCTCGCGCTGCTGTGCTGGGGCGCTGCGCTGCAGTCTGCTGCGCCATCTTCGGACAGTCTCTGATCTTTGGTTCTTGTCACCACATCTCAAGCATCTCCCGGAAGTCACCCAACACACCTCGCCTCCATGACGCTTCCCGCACTGGTTACATACTGGCTTCTCTGTAATCATACCTCCGCCTGGAGTCGGTGCCGCTGCTCTCGCTGGAACCACTGCTCTCTGCTGAAAAATGGGGTCTTCTTCTTCTTATCCTGCCGCTGGAAAGCTGATGCTGACCTCTTCAAAGAAGCTCTCTTCTCTTCAAGGTAAACTTCCATCTCTGCCTCCTGCATGCAGCTGTTGACAAAGCTTCCTCCATGGAACGATGCCCTAATGCCACTAGTCTCGTCCTCAGGGACGGCTTCAACCCATGATAAATTTCTTTACCTTCCTCCGCTCATCTGCCACAATGTGAGGCGCATACTTGGACAGCTCCGCAAATCTTTCCTCATACTCAAGTACACTCATTGACCCCTGGGAACGTCAAAAACTGCTCCATGCGGTCCTGCACGTGCTCTGGAATGTACTTCGCCTTGAATAAGCGGACGAATTCAGTCCATGCAACCTCCATATCACCATCTTCAAACTGTGTGCAAAGTACAGAAGACCACCATACGTCGGCACGCTCCTGAAAAGAAGGTAAGTACATCTAAGATATATTCCAACCAATACCCATAAACTCCTTAAAATCTATCTTACCTGCAGCATATAAGTAGCTAAGGACACTCTCTCCTCTTCCGCACAATGAAGGGTACGAAAGATCTTCTCCGTCTCTCTAAGCCAACTCTCCGCAAGAATGGGATCACTCTCTCCCTTAAGAAAGGCGGGGTCATCCTCCTGATCTTTCCATCATAGGCACTCCTCCAAAAAACTCATGAGCTGGTGCTCGTGCCTACAATCCAAAACATCCCTTAGATAACAACTCTTCAGTTACCACCTTGAATAATTCTTGCAGCTACCGACCTGAACCTGCACCTGCGCCTGCAATGCCGCTGTAGTCTGAGCCTGAGTCTGCATCGCATGTACCAATCCTTGCATCAATGCTCCGTAGTCTACAGGTGGTGGTGGGGGTGGCAAAGGTACACCCGCCTGGTCTTGAGCCTGCTGTGCTGGAGTCTGCTGATCACCTGCTGACTCATCACCTCGAGCTGGGCCAGCTCCTCTACGTCCACGAGTCGCCATAGACTGCAAAATAAGCATCCTATTTAATAACCTATCATTCTACACAACTTGGACTAATTCTTTATGCATACTGAAATAATTATACGATACTGATATTCTATTTATGTACATGTTCAACCTGGATCTCTCTGATACCAATCTCTGTAACGCCCCTCTTAGACCCAGTACAGTTACACCAACTCACATTGGATCTAGTAGAGGTATTACAGTGGAACGAATCCAACAATTTCAATACAGGTTGAAATATACACAAACTAATTCAATTCCAATGATAATTAACAGAACATGGAATTAAACACTTGCAATCAGCATTTATTCAAAAGCAAATCTAATGCATAAAAGATAACAATAGTCCAAGGTTTATTACATTCCAATGATCAGTTGCATGAAGGAAATTACATAAGATCCTCACATACAAGTGCCACTCTAAAACTCTCTAAGACAAGCTAAGTCTCCACGTCCTCACGCTCTGAGTCAGTTTGCACTAACTCCACCGTATCCTCTGGCTCTCCTGAAATGTTAGGCAAGTATGAGTCACAAGACCCAGCAATCACATGAAAGACAGTTCAAGATATTAACATTATATTAGTTTTAAAACATGGTAGTACATTAGCATTCCATTCATTGATATCATATACTTTTCTTAATATAGTTCTAAGTCCATTGTCAATCATTCATTTCATGGTGATTCTAATATTAAGGAAATAAAAAGTTTCACATGTAGCATGGAATTACTTATTCATGAAATCTATTCGATATATGTGACCTACAACCATTCTCATGTATCAATTTCTCATTTATGCATGCACTATTCTTTTCACAACAATTTTCATGTAGTAATACTAAAACATTGACATGTAACTTGAAATCCTTTGAACAAGTTCACATGTAGGAATGTAAGCATATAACATGTAGCATGTAGCATGTAGAACAGGTAGACATGTAACTTGTAGCATGTAACATGTAGCATGTAGATATGTAACTTGTAGCATGTAGTCATTTTCATATAGTTGCCAAGACATAGCCCACACTAAATTAGAGATCAGTAGTCATTAACATTCACTTATCACCTAGGCAATGCGGTGATGAAGTCATAGTATTTGCGCAAAACCGGGGAAAGTCCTTCCCACCTTGACCAGTAGAACAAGTCTACCTCCAGATTTCAATCCGTTGCCCACGGATTCATTTCTTTACATGTAGGTGAACCATTACCATAGGGGCATCTACGGTGTAGCTCCTTGTAGGAATCTCTAAGATAGCAATGTCTTATTGGCATCATTGTTATAATGCATACACTAACGTATATAATAGATAGTGACATTTCATTTCACTATTTAACATGTGTTAATGCAATATTTCAAAGTACAACACTTTCAGTTCTGAAATCCTATTTACTGTACAACAGATTTCTATCATGATACTAATATTCATTCTTGCATTTTCATGCATTTTTATTCAATTCTATGTGTAATATATTGTTCATAAATTCATAACAGAACGTACACATGTCTGAAAATTCTGAAATTTTAACAAAAATTCGAAATCAGTAATTCAATACACATGCCAAATTTCATAATTTTCTGATTTCGGAAACTATTTTTCATGAAATTAACTCTATTAAATCAACTAACTACATGGTTTAATATTGGAAAAGCTCACAATTTTCACATGGAACAGGGATTACTGACATATCATATCTATTGCAGTAATCTAAACATCAATGAACATGCTTTCTTTTACATCATTGTACTTATCTATATAATTTAAACCTTGATCATTGTCATGTAATATGCATGTTCATCAATTCATATATATATATAATATATATAGAACCTGCACATTATAGCAATAGACAGTCCATAACAATAACATACTCTAATATTACATGCTGAACGCATACATTCATAAATTATACATTTAAAACCAATTCACTCAGATTTCTGGAAATATATGATTCTGTTAAACTTGACGTCAATTAGTATGACGTTTACTATAGTCGACGTCCACATACGTTGCCGTTAAGTAATTATAGCGGCGGCACATAGCGCCGTAACACAAACCGACGGCGGCACATAGCGCCGTTTACATATAGTAAGGATAGAAAATACTATATATTTCGGATGAACTAAACGGCAGTCGATATTCCATTTACATATTATAGGCGGCAATACCCTGGACGTCTATTCTAAGACACAGATAACACAGAAACCTGCATGCAATAACGACGTTTCTAACCCTTCCCGTAGGTTGTTTACATGCTTTAAAAATACAGAAAAATGTTAAATACGTAGTATATCATATCCTAAACTAATCCCCCATGCAACTTTCCTTAATCCCTCCTAATGGAGTGTCGAATCCGAGTTCGAAGAAGCCCGTCTCGCCAGGGAGACAGTTCTTTCCTCCGTCTTCAAGCAATCCGAAACCTCCTCCAATGAAGTTCCTCGCCTAGATGAGCCTTTGGGCACAAAGTCCTATGTATCTCCTCGGTGTAGAAGCCTCTGAACCGTACGACCAGCACGAGATCACTCTGCAAATCCCTTCCTCGGCCCTCTTTCTCTCCTCCAGAACCAATGCAAAAACCCCCGTTTCTTCCTGCGAGATCTGGTCTTATAAAGACCTCCCAAGCAAAGGCCAAACCTAATCCTGACCCTCGGATCTAAACGCATCGGATCAGCTCATTAAAACCTTCCCGAAACGGCCGATCTCCTTAATCCGGAACGGAAAGCTCAAAAACAGGCAAGTCAGTTTAACGTCAACCTAGGTTGTCGTCTACCCCAAATATAAACGTCCATCGTTGATGTCGTTTATAGTCTTGCCCATAATTAAATAATTCAGAAAAATATTAAACGTCAATACCTATCGTCGTTAACATCCCATAAACGGCATGCGATGTTGCCGCTTACAAGCTTTAACGTCAAATGATCTTGACGCCTAGTTCTACACAGAACAACATTCATTTATGCAGAAATAAACACACAATGAACAGAATACATTCAAGGAAATTCTAGGGTACTACATCATATGCGAGTTTGGTCACTCCTCCGGCATACGCGAGTTCATCTGCGGCGCCGCTTGGCAGTGGGTAGAGGAGATGAGAACCCTCATCTAGGAAGAGCTACGGACACACTTTGGTATTATGGTGAGCAGTTTGATCTCAGCCATGCAGGGAGTACGCCCCTCACAGCCAGCCCCTCAGGTCAGTATACTATTAATTCATATAGTTGGAATGAAATGAAACCACTAAAGAAGGTCAAAAGGAAAAACAAAAGAAATCTAAATTAAGAAACCTATAAAGAAGGTCCCTTATACAATCAACTTATGGAAGGATAAAAAAGCCACATGAGCGCTCAAATTACTATTCTAAATAAACAAAAGTGTAAAGGGCATTCAAATGACTAATCTAAAAAAACCCAAGTCTAAAGGATCAAAACACGCACACGGGGGTCCAAAATCCCAAAATGGGATCCGATCGATGTGTCGTTCGCTCCGACACGACCGGGTAGGTGAAATTGATGTGTGCGAACTGACGGAATCCGAATTGGATTCCCGGTTTGGGTTGGGCGTTCAAATGACTAATCTAAAAAATACCCAAGGTAATGATCAGAACAAGCAACTCGGGAGTCCAAAATCCCAAATAGGGATTTGATCGGCATGCCGTTTGCTCTGACACAACTGGGTGGGTGAAAGTGACGTGTGCGAACTGACAGAATCCAAATTGGATTTCCGGATTGGGTTGGGCGTTCAAATGACTAATCTAAAAAAAAATCAAGTCTAAAGAATCAAAACACGCAACCCGGGGGTCCAAAATCCCAAAATGGGATCCGATCGACGTGTCATTCGCTCCGACATGACCGGGTAGGTGAAATTGACGTGTGCGAACTGACGAAATCCGAATTGGATTCCCGGATTGGGTTGGGCATTCAAATGACTAATCTAAAAAAAACCCAAGTCTAAAGGATCAAAACACGCAACCCGGGGGTCGAAAATCCCAAAATGGGATCCGATCGACGTGTCGTTCACTCCGACACGACCGGTAGGTGAAATTGACGTGTGCGAACTGACGGAATCCGAATTGGATTCCCGGTTTGGGTTGGGCGTTCAAATGACTAACTAAAAACTAAAAAAATACCCAAGGTAAAGGATCAGAACAAGCAACTAGGGGGTCCAAAATCCCAATAGGGATCTGTTCAGTGTGTCGTTCGCTCTGACATGACTGGGTGGGTGAAGTGATGTGTGCGAACTGACGGAATCCGAATTGGATTCCCGGATTGGGTTGGGCGTTCAAATGACTAATCTAAAAAAAACCCAAGTCTAAAGGATCCAAAATATTTTCTAATTAAACTTAAGAATATCACATGTTTTAAATTTAATTTTTGAAAATAATGTTTGTATATTAATTTTATTAATATTTCTCATATTAATTTTTTTTAATATACGATCCTCCGGCACCTCACAATCATGAGGCGGGGATGGCGGATGATCCAGAAGACCTATCTTGACTTTTAGCATTTATTATTGTGTATGATTTTATATTTGTTATGTTTTATAATTTTATGTTTCATTGTGAGTACCTATTATTGTGTAATGCATGAATATTTTAACAAGTTTTGTAATTTATCATTGTTAATTTCTGTAATTTTTTTTAAAAATAGATTACAAATTTTCGACGGGTTTTCCGACGGATGTGATCCGTCGGAAATTTATAGTTGGCCGACGAAACTTATCCGTCGGCATTTCTATCGGAAGTTCTGACAGAATATTTTTCGATGGATTTTTTCTGTCGGAAGTTGCCGACGGACTTTCTGACAGATTTTCTGACAATCTTCGGTCAGAATACACTGACCAAGTTTACGACTAGTTTCGGTCGGATGTTACCGACGAATATTCTGTCAGAATATTCTGTCGGAATTTCCGACGGATTCGGGTTCCGTCAGTAATTTCTGACCAAAATTTTCGACGGACATTTTCCGACGATCGTTCGATAGAAAGTTGTCGGAAGGCACACTTTCCGACAGATTTCCGTCGGATTTCTGACGGATTATGGCCGTCAAAAATGCCGCTTTTTCTTGTAGTGCTTTAAACGGAAAACATGATTAGGATATTTAGTATCTTCAAAGCCTGGTGGTTGCTCGACATATACTTCTTCCTTTATAAAACTATTCAGAAAAGTACTTTTAACATCCATTTGAAATAAGTTGATATTAAGAGAACATGTATATGCTAATAAGATTCTGATTGCCTCTAATCTTGCTACTGGGGTATAAGTTTCATCAAAATCTATGTCTTCCTCTTGGGAATACTCTTGAGCTACAAGTCTGGCCTTGTTCCTAATGATTTCTCCTGATTCATCCATTTTATTTCTGAAAACCCATCTGGTTCCAATGACTGGATGGTCAGAAGGTCTAGGGACAAGAGTCCATACTTGGCTGCGTTGGAGCTGATTAAGTTCCTCTTGCATAGCAAGGATCCAAGATTCATCACCCAGTGCATCATCGATTGTCTTAGGCTCAATTTGAGAAACTAAAGCAGAAAAATCACAAGGGATTTGCATACCTCTTGTTCCTACCCTATCTTGAGGATTACCTATGATGTTTTCCCTTGGATGATCTCGATGATACCTTAGTTCTCTAGGTAGTCCTTCTTGTGGTTCTTCTTGCTGTTGAAGTTCTTCCAGTGGAGGATCTTCCTTTTCTTCTTCTTTTTCTTCATCTTCAAGAGTTGTTCTTTCTAGATCCCTGCACAATTCTTTAACACAGTCTTCTTCTTCTATTCTTTTAATAGAAGGGTTAGTTTCATCAAATAGTATATGCACTGTTTGTTCTATGGCTAAAGTTCTTCTATTAAACACTTTATATCCCCTAGGTTTTGATATATATCATAACAAGAATCCTTCATCACTTTTAGCATCTAATTTTCCTAAATTATCCTTACCATTATTTAAAATGAAACACTTACAGCCAAAAGGTCGAAGATGACTGATGTTGGGCTTCCTTTCCTTGTAAAGCTCATATGAGGTCTTCTTAAGAATTGGTTGATCATGCACCTGTTGATAATGTAGCAGGCCATGTTGACTGCTTCAGCCCAGAAATATCTTGGTAAATTATATTTATTTAGCATAGTTCTGGCCATATCCAACATTGTTCTATTTTTCCTTTTTGCTACTCTATTTTGTTGAGGTGTTCTTGGAGCTGAGAAGTTATGTTCGATCCCATTTTCTTCATAGAACTTCATGAACTCTTCATTCTTGAATTCTCCACCATGATCAGATCTGATACTTATAATATGGAATTTCTGGTTCTTTTGAACTATTTTGTTGAATTTCAAGAAAGCTGAAAAGGCTTCTGATTTGGCTTCTAGGAAAGACACCGAAGTGTATCTTGAGTAATCATCCACAATTACATAGCCATATACTTTTCCTCCAAGACTGACTGTTCTTATAGGTCCAAACAAATCCATGTGAATTAGCTCCAATGTTTTGGCAGTTGTAACAACTGTCTGGACTGAAATGAGGTCTTGGTTTGCTTTCCATTTGCGCAAGCTGAACATATTCCAGACTTCTTCATTTTCATCTTTGGAAGACCTTCTACCAGATTATGCTTTATCAATTTCTTGATGACTGAAGTGCTTGCATGACCCAATCTTCTATGCCACAAATCAGATTCTTCACACTTACTAGTTGCAAGACATAAATTTACTTCCTTTAATTTGGCTAACTGTAAAGTGTACAAATTCTTCACTCTTTGAGCTTCAAACACAATTTTTCCATCTTTCTGAATAATGCACTTATCATTCTGAAATTTTACTAGATGCCCTTTATCACATAACTGACTGATGCTTATGAGATTATGCTTCAAACCTTCTACATACATGACATCTTCAATTAAATTCTTATCCTTAGTACCAATTGTTCCACATCCTAAAACTTTCCCTTTTAACTTGACCAACTTCATCTCTAAAGCTTGTAAACAACTTCCTATCACCTATCATATGTCTTGAGCACCCACTATCCAAATACCATTTGGATGCTCTCAGCCGACCTTGCAAATAAAATTAAGTTGTAACTTTTGGTACCAAAGTTTCTTGGGTCCTTGATGGTTAGTTTTAGGAATCCAGCGTAAGTGTCTAGTGGTGCATGTGCTGACAGTGTGTCCTAACTGATTGCAGTGACTATAGCATAAATCAAAAGCATTCTTAACATATGTAGTGTTATGAGATTTCTATTTTTGTTTATAAACATGCTGATTAATCTTTTTAGGATTTTTGACTTCTTTTTCTTTTACAAATTGAGGAGTTGGATATTTTTCAGGATACACAACATTTTTTTCATTGTGAGGAGGTGTATATCCTACTCCATACTTTTTCTTACCTGTTCTAGATCCTTTTAATTTAACAAACACTGATGTTTTACATTAGAGATTTTCTCTATAGTAGCTCTTAGGTAATTATTTTCTTCTTGCAATTTTTCTTCATCCTTAAGTTCCTTTATGTTTGATTCTATTTCCAAAATCTTACTATTTTTATTTTTTAAATCTTCACATAGTAATTCATTAGCTCTTTTGGTTTCATTTAAACTTTTGCTTAACCTTTCTGCTTCATTCTTTAGGAATGTATTAGCCTTTTCTTGGTTCAGCAAATTTAATTTAACTATTTTCATTTGTTTTACTACTGTTTTATATTATTCATATAGCTCATTAAATGCATCTTCAAGACTGTCAGAATCTGATTCAGAACAAGAAGTAAAGGAGGGTTCAGAGTTTACCTGTTTCAGTCCTGCCATGAGGGCTAGATTTGCATTTTCTTCTTCTTCAGATTCTGAACATGAGGATTCTGAGCTGGTGGCTTCTTCGTTATCCCATGCTGCCGTCATTGCCTTCTTTTTATATTTTCTGAACTTCTTTTCTTTGCCTTTCTTTTTGTCAGATTTTTCTCCTTGATCCTTTTTCTTCAGCTTAGGACATTCAGATTTGTAATGTCTAGGTTGGTTGCATTCGTAGCAAGTTGGCTCCTTCTTCTTTTTGTCTTTCTTGAAGAATCTCTTAGAGCTGAATTTCTTTTTCTTTGTAAGAATTCTCTACAATTTTCTTGATAGCTTAACTTCTTCATCACTATCATCTGATTTTTCTTTGGAGCCTTCAGATGAGGAGGAATCTGCAATCTTCAAAGCATTTGACATTTTCTTTTTCAAAGAATTTTCAGTAAATCTTTCCATAATAATTTCATCGGCCATGAGGGAGCCAATTAGCTTATCAATGGATAATTGAGCTAAATCATGTGCTTCCTCAATGATAGTGACTTTAGGGGCCCATACATTAGTGAGAGATCTTAGGATTTTTCTAATTGTTTCTTCATTAGTTAGAATTTTTCCTAGAGAGCTTAAACCTACTATTATGTTGGAAAACCTGTTATACATCTGAGTTATATTTTCTGTTGGGAGCATTTTGAATTATTCATATTGGGACACAAGAATATCCATTCAAGTTTTTTTAACCCTATCAATACCTTCATAAGTTACTTGCAATTTGTCCCACATTTCTTTTGCAGTCCTACAGGCTGATAGTCTATTAAATTCTCTTTTAGATAGTACACAACAAAGATAATTTTTTACCTTATAATTCAAGGACATGTTTCTCTTATCTGCTATGGAAAGACCAGAAGAGGATACACCAATGATTTGATAATCACCTTGTTCTATTACCTGCCATAAGTCAAATTCTGTACCTCTAATAAAACATTCCATGTGCATCTTCAATATTGATAATCTTCACCATCAAAGAATGGTGGTCTTGTAACGGATTGACCTTCATAGTTGTGAGCTTCAGTTGCCATTTCTTTTCAAATGTTCATATTTTTCTGAGAAGACCTCGCTCTAATACCACTTGTTGGATCGAAATGGCACTAGAGAAGTCCTAGAGGGGGGTGAATAGGACTTCTTGACTTTTAAAAAATTTCTATGAAATGTCATAGTACTAAATAAATTTGTTAGTACTTAGCGTGGTGTGTGATTCCAGTGTAAACTAGGCGGAAACAATCACACAAATGGACAAAGAGATTTATCTTGGTTCGGCCCTTCCTAAATGGAAGTCCTACATCCAATCCTCAAGCCAACCACTTGAGATTTCCACTAACTGCCAATAACTTGGCCTTCTCTCACCCTTGAGAGGTAATACAAACCCACTTGCTCCCAAGCAAGTTTTCCCTAAATAGGGGTACAAAAGAACTGCCTTACACAAGTCCTTCCCTTCACAAGAGGGGCAAAGTAGAAACACACCTCTTGCAGAAATTACACAGAAGAGGAAAATAAAAAGAACTCTTGTGTGTTTGCTTCAAGAATGAGCAAAGACACACACAATTCAGAAAGGCTAATAGATTGGAGTTGAAACTCAAATCCTTTCTGAATGAGCAGGGTGGACTTCAGAAATGTATACAATTACAGATGCCACCCGGACACAAGACTTTTGTGGAACCAAAGAGAGCTGAGAGAGTTTTACTGAAACGGGAGCTCTCCAACTTGTGGCTTGAAAGAAGGCTTGTGGGATTCTTTGACTTGAAAGATTCTAATTGTTGAGCTCAATGGAGTTGCAATTTTTCTGTGTTGTTCTCTCTGTTGATATCTCTATCTATGTATCTCTATATGTATTTCAAAATGTATCTCAATCTGTATATTCTCCTTTCAAACTTTGGCTTCTTTTATAACCTGCAGAAGAATGTAGCCGTTGGAAATCTGGCCGTTTGAGAAGAGATGTAGGATCCTTTTGATTTTGCTAAGCTTGTTGTCCAAGGGTCTTTCTGCTTCATTGCTTCTTTCCAATGTCTTCAGATGAGAGTTATAGCTTCATAGCTAGAAGGTCGGCTTCTCATTAAGTGGACTGTGAAAGCTCCTTGCTAAAAACATGCTTCAATAAATGTCTGCAGCAAGGACAAGACAAAAAGAAAGAGAGAACCTCCATGCTTTTGAGGTAGGTGAGTCAGAGAAGAATAAGAAAAGCATGGAAGCCTCGTATGGGTCTTTCAGTGGTAGGTGAGCTTGTTAGATACCCATGCGCCTGAAGCACAATAAATGTGGCATATCTTTTGTATTCAAGAAAATCTGGAGCAAAGACATGAGGCAAAAGATTCAGTTTAAACAAAAGTTGCAGAAATAATCTGACCAAGTTTAGATGAATATTGTAAGTATAGTTTATCTGAACATGTCAGAAGAATAATAAAATAATGACACTCAGATGGTAATATTAAAATATTCATTCAATCAACACAAAGTTATATCAAGCATGATAAGCAAACAATATTATGAGAGTTGTTAGACTGGAGATTTCAGAAAACCATAAGTACAGAATTGTCAAGTGAAGTCGGATATAAGAGTGAGCAATTCGGCTCTAGAAGAGGATGTATTTTGACTTCATGAGTTGGAGTCAAGAATAGATTCAACTTCAAAAAAGGTTACCATTCGACTTCCGAAGAAAGTATTAATGAGTTGAAGTCAAAGAAAGATTCGACTTCAAAAGAAGGTATAATTTCACTTCAAAAGAAAGTATAATTCGACTTGAAAATAAATTATAATTCAACTTCAGAAGAAAGTATAATTTGACTTCAGAAGAAAGTATAATTCGACTTCAGAAGAAAGTATAATTTGACTTCAGAAGAAACATTTGACTATAAGAGTCGAAGTTGACAGTCGAATTGTATATAGTAGTGTGGACTTAGAAAATTTTCTGGGTTATTTAGACTTCGATTCTAAGGGAGTCGGAGATGATAGTCGGAGTCACAAGTCGAATTCAGTATGACACAGAGGGAGCTTGTGGACTTAGAAAATCTTCGAGATAGAGTTTGTCCAAGATAATTTTTTGTGATAAGTAAAATAGATATTTAATTTATAGAAAGTCTTTTAAAGATTTTGTCATAGCAAAACCATGATATTATGGTAAACTAAAATCTTAGATTTTCTTAGGGGTAGTTTCTCAACACAGTTGTCCCAAAGACCACCCCAAAACTGGAACAAAACACATCCACAGGGGGAGGGGAGCATGGGAAACACTAGGGAAAGCATGTAAACAAACCAAACCACCCTCAAACCCCACGAATCAAGCATTATACATGGAGATCTACACTCGAAGGAAATCTCTCCATCCACGAGCATGTATCTCACCCCCACGACCCTAAACACAATGGGAAAACAAGAACCTCAAGGTGAAGAGGAGCATGCTAGAACGAGAGGGAAAGAGGGGTCCTTACCTTAATGAGTAGAGCCGACCCGTTGGGGCCTTCAGGTCGGAATAGCCACCTCCTCCTCGCTCCAAGCACCACACGGACACTGTCTACATGAACGGGGCATCACCTGCTTGCCACGAGCACCACAAACACGCCGGAAGAAGCAAGGGAGCTCAGGGAAGGAAGAAGGAAAAAGAAGAAGAAAGGAAGGAGAGAGGGGGAAATGGGGCGCCTGCCTCGGTTTTGAACCGATGGCCCCCAAGATGAGACGGGTCGGGCCGGCGTGACAACAATCATGTCGCGACCACCCTGCAGATCGTGACCATGTCGCCACCACCTACCCCGGTGCGGCACCAAAAAGCGGTCAAACCTCGAAGACCAGGAAACCATAACATGACCGACTGCCAGGTCGCGTCAACACTGTACGCACCTGACACCCGACAAGGCCATTCTGACAAAAGGGACAACGGTCAGAATTGTCAGAACGAAGTCGCGTCGCCTCTAGAGGCCGCAACAAGGACGCAACACGCACCCCCGTCGCCACAAGAACGTGATGGCCAGGTGTGCCGCGACCAAAAGCATGTCGCGACTGGCTCCTTTGGCGTGACAATAAGGGCCCGAAAGGGCCGGTCTTACATTCTACCCCCCTGAAAGAATTTTGCCCTCAAAATTAAAAGAAACTCGATCTCAAAACGGAAAGCAGTATAGGGAAAAGAACATACCAATCAATGAAACAAATAAGGGAACTGCTATCTCATCTCATCCTCACACTCTCACGTGGCCTAACCAGCAACGCGGTTCTCCCAAGCAACCTTAACCAGCATAATCTGCCTCCTACGCAATTGTTGCACTCTATGATCCACAACTCTGATTGGGTGCTCTGGTACTGACACATCCGGTGCAACCTCTAACTGCAAATAATCTAACATGTGTGACGGATTTGCAATGTACCTCCTCAGCTGTGAAACGTGAAAAACCTCGTGTACACCAGCTAACTCCGCTGGATGACTCAATCTATACGCGACCTCGTCGATCCTCTCTGTAATAGGGAAATGTCCAATATACCTCGGACTAAGCTTCCCCTTTCTACCAAACCTCATGACACCCTTGGTCAATCTGTAGACACCCATTTCTGACCCATAAGTCGAGCAAACTCTCTTATCATATCATTGACGCCCCACGTTGGCTCATCGGCGTCGAGCTGGCTTTCTCTGATCATGACATCATTTTCATTAGTTCATTGCCCTGGACGATCCTTCCGAGTCCATCAATCTCTCATTATAGCTCTCCCAGTCTAGAGTCCGATGTTTCAAACCGCATGTCAATCCGAAGGCTGCGCATGGAGATGGACACATTTTTCATGGCCAAGCACAGAAAAGTCCCTCAAGGCGACAGGCCCTATGTTGCGTTCCTGAAAACGACAGCCCCTATGTCGCGATAATAATACCATATTTTAAATTCATGACAAATCACAAAATGACTTAAAGTCACCTTCCATATGAGGAAGGCGATGTATCGAGGCGTCGTATTCAGGAAGGCGACAAGAAGCTTGTCGCGTTTAGGACCTTCAACAGGAAATCCTTTCCGAGGCCAACTTGGACACATACCATAGATGGATATTGCTTGTTTTGAACCTCCAAATCGCGTCCAAATCCTCTCAAATTGGAGGAGACCTTCCTAATACATCCCTTTCTGAGTTCCAATAGCCCATACGCAGCCATACATACCCAAACTCGGACTCTTGCCCGTTATTCCTCTCACATCCCTTCCAGGAATAATCACCCATAAGTACTTCGACTCTCCATCTTTTGGGGCAAGGCCGGAGTCTATAGTTCGCTGAGCAAGGAGCCTCATCTTCCACAAAGAGAGTTTTCCCTCCAGACGACCAAGAAGAGCCCTCCAGGGCATTTTTCCATTGGCTACACAATCTCTCATCC
>CM024763.1:111210538-111302407 GCA_014218235.1 Colocasia esculenta
AGAGGTGAAAGCAAAATGGTAAGACCCTTCCTTTGTTGTTTCTGCCAGAAAGGGGGAAAGTATTTTATGTTATGAATTTTCTATATTATTATTTTTAGAAAATTCACATGAGTTTTGTCAACACCAAAAATGGGAGATTGTTGAACCACTCCTATATTTTTTCCTTTTTATTTTGGTGATAACAAAACCCATGTTTACCCTAAAAAATATCATTAATATAATATATCATGTTTCTCCCATGAATACAATATATTCTTACATTATCATTATAGATTTACACTGAGTTTCAACTTCGTCATGCATGTTTTGATCATGTTCAGTTAAAGCTAGCTTCGTCATATCCGAAGCTACACTTCGTCATATACGAAATCCACTTCATCATATATGAAGCTAACACTTCGTCATGCATGTTTTGGTCGTGATTAGTTGAAGTCAGACTTCGTCATATCCGAAGATATACTGTGACGGACACCTCGTCCAAGCCCGTTAAACTGATAACAAGCTTGATCCGAGTCCGTCTCCCGCGAACGGGCCGGAGCCTCGCAAGGGATATCACACAACAGTCCGTGAAAACCAAGAACACACCATTCCATATATAATTCCACAAGTTTACATAGCCATATTCCACAAAACTGAAGAAAGTACAAGAGCCTGGGGCATACCCCGAGGTACAACTGGAAGAAGTAAACAACTAGCTACACTACACTGCTGGAGGTGCTGACCCTGCACCGCTATGACGCGCTCTGAACTGGACGACGGCCGAGAAACGTCCTCCTCGCCCTCACCTGTGGGGTAGGGTGAGCCTCGCTAGTCACTGGCTCAGTAGGGAACTCCCCCAACAACGAGCAACCCAAAACATAGGTACGAAGGCAGTAAACTATACTAACAGTTTATAGAAGCAGCTAAGCAGGATATTAAAGCTGTAAATTACTCACCGTTTTCCGACTACATAAAGCAACTATATTAAATAAATGGCAATCCAAACAGGTGTACGAGCTAAAGTAGAGACCGCCACACGCGAGCCACGTAAACTGGTTTCGCGACACCAGTAACTGACTCGGATAACACACACAGGTCTACCTCTCAGTCTCACAGCCACGGACGAAAGGTCTAGCTGCCGCTCCACGTGAAAAGGTCAAGCAACTATGGAGACCAACTAAACCCACCACCTGCGGACCACACGGTTGCAGGCCCATGCCTGGCACCTCTAGAGACCCTGGCCTGGGTTCCTAGAGTGAGGCATGGAGAAGGACTAGCTGGGGACCAGTGTCGACTACTGGTGTCCGTACCCCAACTAAGAGCGCGCTACAAGTAACTAAAAGACAAGTACAGTAGTCACTGTCCCACTGTCATCTTTCCCTCAGCCGACGTACAACTCAAGAAATGAGTGAGGTGTCCAGGTCAGACGACACAGACCTCAACGGTACAACACAAGTACCGGACAAAGCCCCGAGCTAACAGCCTGCTCACAGAGAACCTGGGGCACCCAACTGGAGAGGTAACCACGGTAGGCATCGTACTACTTGCCACGTACACGAAACCACGTGCACGTCACACACAAACCACGTGAATCTCACGTAAACTGCATGCACTAATATCCACTACACGTGAACACACATAAACACATAAAGAACCAGCTAACTGCATGCCCAGTACGCTAATCTCAAAACACGTGCACTAGGTGCACCACAAATACCAATGCACCGCTCGATATCGTTAAATATTCAATATAACAACATTTAAATAAAAACATGCTGGCGGCAACATCGACTGCCGTCGATGGGATGTACACGGCAGGTCTCTGGCCGTCTATCTCCCAGCTGAAGAACCTGGCGTCAATCGATTCGACGCCAAGCTCCCTGGCTACCAGCACCCATAGAAACCCTAGGCCATTCCACAAGTGTTCTTGGCCCAAAACCAGTGGGAAACACAAAAACCCTTTCTCTAACATCCATGCATTATAACAAATCGTAACAACATGTTTCACTAAGTAAATCAATCAAACCACCCTTTGACCCCGCATGGAATACCCTTACCCAAAAATACGAATAACATGCTATTACATGTTTTCATAGCACATCACGACATTAAAAAAACTAAAGGGCGCTCCCTACCTCGGAACGCACATAACCTCCTAAACGTCTTTGATTCGCGCCAAACCTTCCGCGAGCTCCCACAAGAATCACGCCTCGCACTGGCGTTTCTAGCACGATTGTCACCGCCACTCATTCCACGATCCCCTACCACCTTTAGCAACCGTTAGAAACAGTAGGGGAGCAAAGGCGTGAAAGTAGGGCGAAGAAGAGGGAGAGTCCGAGTGGAAAAGCTGCCCTTGGGTGACCCTATATTCAACAGGTCGCACAGGTTGGCATCAACATGGCTGCCGCCAATCAAACCGCCAAGGTTAGATGTCCATATCTCCTGTCGCTAGGTTCATAGAGTAAACGTCACATACATGGACGCCAACCCATGTCAACGACCACTCTAGGCCGTCAACCCTCTAATCAACTACTGCAGACTCTGACTTACCTCAAGACCAAACCTGCACGCACCACACATCCAGGCCATATTGGCCTCGCAACGGCCACCACAACCATTACTCACACGATCCATAAGGATCCGAAAACACGTGACGTTACATTACTGTCATCTAAAAAGAAATTTCACCCTCGAAATTCATAACACAACTAAAACACAAACAACTTTAATATATACATCTTTACAAATACTATCATCTAAGAAGAAGCATAAAACCTCACTCAAACAAATAGGGATACCCTTTAGCCATCTCCTCGGCTAACTCCCAGGTATCCTCACCACCCAACCTATTTTCCCCCGCACTTTAACTAGCTCGATTTCTTTATTTCTCAGCTTCTTTGTTTTTCGATCAGTGATCTGCACTGGATACTCTGGCATGGTCACATCCGGCCTCAGGTCACCACCTTGGTAACTGATTATTTGAGCTGGATCTTCAATACACTTTCTTAACATAGAAACATGAATATATCATGGACGTCCGCAAAATCTGCTGGCAAATCCAGTCTATAAGCTGTTTCCCCAATTCTCTCAATCACCTGGAAAGGTCCCACATACCTTGGGCAACTTTCCAGTCTTGCCAAACCTCATAATGCCTTTACTCGGGGAAACTCTCAAGAAAACAAAATCTCCCACTTCAAACTGAAGTGGTCTCCTCCGGTTATCTGCATAACTCTTTTGCCTGCTTTGAGCTGCCTGTAATTTTTCCTTAATGAGCTTCACTACTTCTGTGGTTTGCTGAATCAATTCAGGACCCACTAACTGCCTTTCCCCCACTTCATGCCAGTTTAATGGGGTTCTACATGGCCTTCCATATAAAGCTTCATACAGTGCCATCCCAAGACTGGTATGATAACTATTATTATAGGCAAACTCACCATTCCCAGATGATGCTCCCAGTTACCTCCCCAAATTAAACAACAAGCTCGCAACATGTCTTCAATCGTCTGGATAGTCCTCTCTGTTTGGCCATCTGTCTGGGGATGATAAGCGGAGCTATATCTCAGCTCAGTGCCAATTACCTTCTGCAGACTTCGCTAGAAACCAGAAGTAAATTTTGGATCTCTGTCACATGATAGTCTTCGGATATATGCAGTGGAACAATTTTATCAACATAAACCTTTGCTAATCTGTCCACTGTCCAAGACATACTTACTGCCACTAATCTGCACACCTTGGTCAATCTGTCAACAAATACCCATATCCCATTATGTCCCGAAGCTGTTCTTGGTAAGCCTGCCACGAAGTCCATGGCAATATCATCCCATTTCCACTGTGGAATGGGTAACGGTTGCAATAGACCTCCAGGCTTCTGATGTTCTGCTTTAATCTGTTGACAGATAGCACACTTTGCAACAAATTCCGCTATTTCCTTTTTCATATGAGGCCACCAGAAATGCTTCCTCAGATTGTGGTACATTTTAGTGCTACCTGGTGAATAGTGTACCTGGATTTATGAGCCTCTTCCAACACTCGCTGCTTAACCTCCCTCTCTGCTGGAACAAACAACCTACCTTTGAGCCTAACAACAATTATCATCAATGGTAACTCCTTCCATTTTCACAATTTCAGCCAAATTTGCATTTGCTTTTTGAGCTTCCAAAATTGCCAATATAATGACGGTTCTATAGCACTAGCAGCTAGTACTGCCCGTCGCTGACTACTTGGCACATACAAGGAGTTCTCCATTATCTCTTTACACTTCTATTCTTTATCATCATTTGGCTCAAATATGCCTTTCTGCTCAAGGCATCCGCTACAACATTGGCCTTACCTGGATGGTAAGCTAAACTAAAATCATAATCCTTCAAATATTCATCCATCTGCGCTGACGGAGATTCAAATCCTTCTGCGAGAAGATATACTTCAAGCTTTTATGATCTGTAAAGATCTCAAATCTTTCTCCATACAGATAATGCCTCCACATTTTCAGGGCAAACACAACTGCTGCCAATTCCAAATCATGAGTGGGTAATTCTCCTCTGCCGGCTTCAATTGCCTGGACGCATAAGCTATCACTTTGCCATGCGTATAAGTACTGCACCAAGCCCTCTTCTTGAAGCATCTTCGTATACAACAAAATCACCATTTCCTGTCGGTAATGCCAATATAGGTGCTGATGTAAGCCTCTCTTCAACTCCATAAAACTTTTCTGACATTCACCGGACCACACAAATGGTACACCCTTCCTGGTTAATTGGTCATGGGTGCCGCAATCTTAGAAAAATCTTTTATGAAGCGCCTATAATAACTTGCCAACCCAAAAAGCTTCTAATCTCAGTGATTGTCTTAGGCACTTCCCATTTCATCACTGCTTCCACTTTACTCGGGTCCACTGCCACTCCTTTAGCTGAGATGACATGACCCAGAAACTGAATTTCTTTCAGCCAAATTCACACTTACTAAATTTGGCAAACAACTGGTTATCCCTTAACAACTGCAGGGTAAACCTCAAATGAGATGCATGCTCCTCTTCAGATGCTGAATAAATCATACTATCATCTATAAAGACCACATGAATTGGTCCAAATATGGATGAAAAATTCTATTCATCAGATCCATAAAACCTGCAGGAGCATTGGTCAGCCCAAATGGCATAACCACAAATTCATAGTGACCATCTAGTTCTGAATGCTGTTTTATCTATATCCTCCTCTTTAATTCTCAACTGATGGTACCCGGACCTCAAATCAATTTTAGAAAATACCTTTGCTGATTGTAACTGATCAAACAATCATCTATTCTTGGTAACAGATACTTATTTTTAATGGTCACATCATTCAACTTCCTATAATCAATACACATACGAAAACTTCCATCTTTCTTTTTCACAAATAACACTGGTGCTCCCACAGGGAATGACTCGGTCTAATGAACCCTTTCTGTAATAGCTCTTCTAATTGCCTTTTTCAATTCTTTAAGTTATGCTGGTGCCATCCGATATGGTGCTTTAGAGATCTGCATGGTACCTGGCAGTAACTCAATGGTAAAGTCCACCTCTCTATGTGGAGCTAAACCAGGCAAATCTTCCGGAAAAACATCAATGAATTCCCTAACCACGGAACTGCCTCCACTGACTGACTAGCCTCTACCAGACTAACTGAGGCTAAATAAGCCACACACCCTGCATTTATTAGCTTTCTAACTCTTATTGCAGAAATTATAAACTTAGAAGTACAGAAAGGCATATCTTGATACTCAAACACTGAACCATTAGGATGGCAACCTGATCCTCTTCTTTCTGCAATCTAACAGTGCTCCATAGGCTTCAAGCCAATCCATCCCTAGAATAATATCATAGTCGGTCAACTGCAAAGCATATAACCGACCCGACATCTGGTTTCCTTCAATCACGACAGGAGCTTCATCTATATAGCTCGAAGTGAGCATATACTCACCTGAGGGAACCTCCACTACCAACTCACAGGATTCCTCTTTCAAAGGATGAACCATACAATCCAGGAACTCTTCGGAAATAAAAGAATGAGAGGCACCCGAATCAAATAAAACTCTTGCTGAATAATCATAAATGGGTATAGTACCTTCGATTATATTCGATGCCTCTGCCTGGGCTCGGGTGATAGCCATAACCCGACCCCTTCCCCGCTGCTGCGGTGCTCCTCTGCCACGACCTGCCTGTGGCTGCTGAAACTGCTGCGGCTGCTGCACACCTCTTCTATATCCATACTCTCTCGGATAGGGGCAATTACGGATCAAATGCCCCGGCTGATTGCAGTTATAACATCTATACCCTGGTGGAATAATGGGCTGTCTGGCAGTCCTCTGCTGCGACTCCTCCACCTCTGGCCTACCACGACCTTGCTGAAATTGCTGTCGACCTCCCCATCCTCTTCCTTTACCTTTAAATGTTTGCTTCAATTTCTGGCCCCACTTACCAAAACCTGATGAAGAAGGTCCTGCTGGTGCTTTACCCTTACTCACACCCACTGACTGCTGCGGTAGCCGAAAACTACCTGAATCTGACTCGCCCATCTGACGAGTCCTAATAGACCTTTCCAATGTAGCTGCCCTTTGAGCTGCTTCTTCCACTGTCTTACACATGAGTGGCACTATTGCATTATGCAATTCTACTCTTAAACCCCGAATGAAGTACTCAACCATCATATTATTATCTGATACTACATAAGGCGCGTATCGGCTAAGTGCCATAAACCTCATCTGATATTCTAAAACTGAAGAGTTACCTTGCTAGAGTGTCTGGAACTGCTCTCTCTTTACTTGCTGCACTTGAATCGGAAAGAATGTATCGTTAAATACATTAAGAAACTCCAGCCAAGTAATAGTCTCTTCTGTCCTACCTGCGAAGGGGTCTGCATCTTCAATCGCCACCATTCCAGTGCAAAACCCCTCAACTGATAGGCAGCCAGCACAACTCTATCTGCTGCCGGACATCTCATGGTCGTAAGACCCTCTCAATCTCATGGACCCAGTGTTCCGATGTATCTGATTCGGCCCTCCTGAATAAGTAGGCGGCTACAATCTGAGAAACTTCTCAACTTGCATCACTGGTTCCTCTGCTACTAACGGCGGTGGTGGTGGCAAGGGTGCTACAAAAGCACCTCCCCTCCTGGGTGGCAGAACTGGAACTATAGGTACAGTCTCTCCGTCCCCAGGTGGTACGGCAACCGGTGGTACCGGCGCCTGCTGATCCATCCTCATCCGAATATCGGTGAGGCTCTCCCAGATACTCTCTATCATACGCTGAGTGTTCTCCTCTGGATCATCTCCTCCACCACCCCAATATCTTCTATCAGCCATTTCAAACTTCTGCATAAATAAAACACCAAACAATAAAACAACGGATCATTAAAACCAAGGTCACTACCAGCAGTGTACCACTACCGAAATAAGGCTATGTAACCTTCTAGTTCCCATATATTAACACGAACCTTGCTCTGATACCAACTGTGACGGAACGCCTCATCCAAGCCCGTTAACTGATAACAGCTTGATCCGAGTCCGTCTCCCTACGAACGGGTCGAGCCTCGCAAGGGATATCACAAACAGTCCGTGAAAACACAAAGGACACACCATTCCATATATATATTCCACAAGCTTACATAGCCATATTCCACAAAACTGAAAGAAAGTACAAGAGCCTGGGGCATACCCCGAGGTACAACTGGAAGAAGTAAACAACTAGCTACACTACACTGCTGGAGGTGCTGACCCTGCACCGCTATGACGCGGCTCCGAACTGGACGACGGTCGAGAAACGTCCTCCTCGCCCTCACCTGTGGGGGTAGGGGTGAGCCTCGCTAGTCACTGGCTCAGTAGGAAACTCCCCCAACACCGAGCAAACCCAAAACATAGGTATGAAGGCAGTAAACTATACTAACAATTTATAGAACAGCTAAGCAGGATATTAAAGCTGTAAATATACTCACCGTTTTCCGACTACATAAAGCAACTATATTAAATAAACGGCAAATCCAAACATGTACAAGCTAAAGTAGAGACCGCCACACGCGAGCCACGTAAACTAGTTCGCGACACCAGTAACTGACTCGGACAAACACACACAGGTCTACCTCTCAGTCTCGCAGCCACGGACGAAAGGTCCAGCTGCCGCTCCATGTGAAAAAGTCAAGCAACTGTGGAGACCAACTAAACACCACCACCTGCGGACCACACGGTCGCAGGCCCATGCCTGGCACCTCTAGAGACCCTGGCCTGGGCTCGTTAGAGTGAGGCACTGGAGAAAGACTAGCTGGGGACCAGTGTCGACTACTAGTGTCCGTACCCCCAACTAAGAGCACGCTACAAGTGACCAAAAGACAAGTACAGCAGTCACTGTCCCACTGTCGTCTTTCCCTCAGTCGGACGTACAACTCAAGCAATGGAGTGAGGGTGTCCAGGTCAGACGACACAGACCTCAACGGTACAACACAAGTACTGGGACAAAGCCCCGAGCTAACAGCCTGGCTCACAGAGAACCTGGGGCACCCAACTGGAGAGGTAACCACGGTAGGCGTTGTACTACTTGCCACGCCACATGAACCACGTGCATGTCACACACAAACCACGTGAAGTCTCACGTAAATCGCGTGCACTAATAGTCCACTACACGTGAACACCACATAAACACATAAAGAACCAGCTAACTGCGTACCCAGTACGCTAATCTCAAAACCACGTGCACTAGGTGCACCACAAATACCAATGCACCGCTCGATATCGTTAAATATTCAATAACAACATTAAATAAAAACATGCTGGCGGCAACATCGACTGCCGTCGATGGGATGTACACGGCAAGGTCTCTGGCTGTCTATCTCCCAGCTGAAGAACCTGGCGTCAATCGATGTTGACTTCAAGCTCCCCGGCTACCAGCACCCACAGAAACCCTAGGCAATTCCACAAGTGTTCTTGGCCCCAAAACCAGTGGGAAACACAACAAAACCCTTTCTCTAACATCCATGCATTATAAACAAACCGTAACAACATGTTTCACTAAGTAAATCAATCAAACCACCCTTTGACCCCGCATGGAATACCCTTACCCAAAATACGAATAACATGCTATTACATGTTTTCATAGCACATCACGACATTCAAAAGAAACTAAAGGGTCGTTCCCTACCTCGGAACGCACATAAACCTCCTAAACGTCTCTGATTCACGCCAAACCTTCCGCGAGCTCCCACAGGAATCACGCCTCGCACTGGCGTTTCCTAGCACGATTGGTCACCGCCACTCGTTCCACGATCCCCTAACCAACCTTTAGCAACTGTTAGAAACAGTAAGGGAGCAAAGGTGTGAAAGTAGGGTGAAGAAGAGGGAGAATCCGAGTGGAAAAGCTACCCTCGGGTGACCCTATATTCAACAGGTCGCACAGGTTGGCGTCAACATGGCTGCCGCCAATCAAACGCCAAGGTTAGATGTCCATATCTCCTGTCGCCAAGTTCATAGAGTGAACGTCACATACATGGCGCCAACCCATGTCAACGACCACTCTAGGCCGTCAACCTCTGCAGACTCTGCAGACTTACCTCAAGACCAAACCTGCACGCACCACACATCCAGACCATATTGGCCTCCCAACGACCACCATAACCATTACTCACACGATCCATAAAGATCCGAAAACACGTGACGTTACATATACGAAGTTCACTTCGACTGACTGTGTTTTCAACTTCAAACGACAACGTTAATTTTTGTACATCTGAAGTCCACTTTGTCATATCCGAAGTTAACTTCGTCATATGCGAAGCGATATACGAAGCTCACTTCGACCGACTGTGGGTTTCAACTTCGACTGATAACGTTGTTTTTCGTTCATCTGAAGTTACACTTCGTCATATCCAAAGTTAACTTCGTCATATCCGAAGTTTCACTTCGACCGACAGCATTATAATATGTTTTATACGAAGCTTCACTTCATCATATCCGAAGTTACACTTCGTCATATCCGAAGTCACACTTCGTCATATTCGAAGCTTCACTTCGACTGTTTATGTTGTTTCTTGACCAATCAATTGTTGACCATTTCATACATCGTTAGCTTCACTTAAACATCGATTGTCCGTATTAAATCGATTGACTTTATCATATAAATGATATTTCAAATAAAATATCTATTATCTTTATCAAACTATTATTTATTAATTAAATCATATTGATGACATTGCATTCTCTCTTATCAAAGAACTTTATGAAAACATCTTTGATAAAATGATTAAAGTATTCTCAAATATTTTTTAATATTTTTAGTGTTTGATTGTGTGAAATTTAAATCTCCCACCGTTGTTAAATATTTCGCATACGCATTCAAAAATTTTTCCATACGTAAAATTTATTGCTGGATATAGTTCCCATGCAGTATGACTTTTTGACTGTCTGCTTTTTTCATAATAAGTCTTCTATTACTTTACGTGTAAACAAAAAGGAACATATCTTTCTTGGAAACACATCTTCTCAAGTAAGCATTCTAAAATATCTGTCTATCTGGTTAGTCACGGGACACAACTCCTTGCAGAAAGTACTTTACGGTTTGCTATTCTTATGATAAGTCTTCTAATACTTTACGAGTGAACAGAAAGGAACATATCTATCTGTGGCTTAATTAGTCACGGGTCACAGTTCTATGGGAGAAAGTACTTTACAGTTTGACATTCTTATAACAAGTCTTCTTGTGATTTATATGGTGACAAAATAGACATTTCTATTTCTATATAACACTTTTTTTCATTGACTAAAGATCTCTCTTAGCATTTAATGCCTACAGGTTTCCAGTAGTCACATGTTTCTACAACATAAGATTTGCTACGACTGCATGGAAACGAGCACCAAGGAATAAGAGATAACAGACACTTTAAATGGCTATTTTCAAACAACCATTTCAAACGAGAAATTTTTGAAGATTATAAGAAGCTGAAGTTTGAAAGTGAAAACAATAA
Source organism: Colocasia esculenta (assembly GCA_014218235.1). Taxonomy (NCBI): domain Eukaryota; kingdom Viridiplantae; phylum Streptophyta; class Magnoliopsida; order Alismatales; family Araceae; genus Colocasia; species Colocasia esculenta. The sequence goes on from CM024763.1 coordinate 111,221,497, forward strand.
GCAACACATACAAAGCACATACACAACCACATTCAAACTCAGCAAGAAAGAGAGAAAGAGCTCAAGATCTGAAGAGCCTACTTCAAGCCTTGTCTTCCAAATTCTCTTACATTCAGAAGTCTTTCTCTTTGGGTGGCTTTTTCTACTGTGTTCTTCATCTCAGTCCACCCTTTTTGAGTCAGAAAGAGTTAGAGCTTTCAATCCCATTTGTAATCTCTTTTTGACTGTCTGTGTTTGCTCATCCTTCAGAGCAGACACACTGTGTTCTTTTCTGTGTAAGAAACTAGCAGAGGGTTTGTTCCCTATAGTGCCCCTTTGGGAAGGGAAGACCTACAGTTGTACGTTGTAATACCCCTCTTTGAAGAGAAGACCTGTTTGGGTGCAAGTGAGTTGTAATACCTCTCAGGTTGAGAGTGTTGCCCAGATCGCAAGCCTAGAGTGGGGGGGGGGGGATGAATGGATTGCTAAATGCTCTTTGTAATTAAAACCTGTCAATAAAACACTTAACAGAAAAACACTAAGATCGATAGTTAGTGTTAGTGAAAGTAAAGACAACCAAGCAACACACAACACAAGAGATTTTTATCCTGGTTCGGACCTCCTATCCAAGGAGTCCTACGTCTAGTCCCCAAGCACAATTTGAGATTTCACTAACCAAGGGTACTGTCCCCCTTAAGGACACTTACACATCTAGCAATAGTTGGCCTTCTCTTCTAACCCCGAAGAGGTACAAACCACACCTGATGCAACATGTCTTCCTTCTTCAATGAAGGGAATAACAACCACCTATTTCCTACAGGTCTTCTCTTCACAACAGAAGAGGAACACAGATAGAGAATGTGAGTAAAATTGAATTGCCCCTAGACCAAGCTTATAAGAGATTGCTTGATCTGAGGCTGAATCTGAGAGACAAAGATTTGCAACACGAAAATCTCTCAGAACTACACTAGCTCTCCAAAGACTAATCAAGTGAAACTCAGAGAGCTGAGAGCTAAGGTTGGTGCGCTGAAAGGAATAAGCTCTTCTTGCTGATGCTCGCAAGTGCTTGATGGATTCTATGTATGTTCCTTAGTGTATAACACTTGTGTCTTTTTTCATGGAGTCATCAGTCTTTTTTTATCTTCTGCAAATTATTTTGACCGTTGAATAGCCATTCAGATGCCCGTTGTCTCACAGCTTCATGCTCATTAAAGAGACTGTCATAGGCCTGTGGAGATGAGCCTGCAGCTATAAGCACTTGGATTGGTCCTTGCATCCTTAGGAAAGATTTTCTGAATCTTTTATCCTTTCGACAGGTTGACAGATCCATCTTTGACATGTTTAACTACACAAGCCCTACATGCATTAAACATAGATACCTAGACAACTCCTTTTGTCTACGTGTCAGTCAGCCCTGGTAGCATGTAGTATAATGATATGCTTAAACTAGAAAGGCTATCCTGACATCACACAAATCAAGATTCTATGCGATACATCAAGTAAGAAAGAGGATTTCGTGTGGGATGATCAAGATCTTAGTATGTGCGGGAAGACTTGAACTCCACAGACTTTCGAAAATATGTTTGAATAGAATGGTTATTATCAAGCTTTATCTGAGAAGATAATAATGACATGCATGATAATTCATTCAAACCATAATCGTTGTGAAGAGTGTTGTTGTATACGTGAAATCGATTTCATAATTATAATCCATATATAAATGAAATTTATATTGATGTGATAATGAAATCGTTGTCCACACAAATCGTTATTTAAGTAGAAGCAAATTGTTGTTTGAGCAAATCGTTCTTTGACTAAGGCAAATCGTTGTTCAAGTAAGAGCAAATGTTGTTTGAGCAAATCGATTGAAGTGATAGTGAATCGTTATAGCGATCAAATTGATGTTTAACATACCAAATCGTTACAGCGATCGAATCGTTGTTTTACTTACTGAATCATTACAGTGATCAAATCATTGTTTCACTTATCGAATCGTTACATCGATCAAATCGTGTTTCACTTATCGAATCGTTACATAAATCAAATTGTTGTTTAACTTATCGAATCGTTACAACAATCAAATTATTGTTTCACATATCGAATCGTTACAGCTATCAAATCGTTGTTTAACTTAGCGAATCATTATACTAAAAAGGAAATTGATGTGTACTTAGAAGAAATGCATGCTCTGAACTTTAAATGACAGTGGTGAGAATAACTTACAAAATTTGCTTGAATTATTTTCTATGGATGAACTTCAGAAAACTTGTTAGAAAATATTTGTTAAAGTTTTGTTAATACCCAAAATTGCATAAATAAATAAAATAATGGGGATGGACTGATCATCAATCTCCCCTTTTGGTGGTGATGCAAAACTAACATTAACTTATAAAATGCTGAAATAACTTTGAATAAATTTGACGGAAAAGATTAAATAATTTTGATAAATCTAAGGAATGTATTTCAGAATAATGTATTTTCTCCCCCTTTTTGTCATTAAGCAAAAAGAAAAGCGAGAACTCAAGAAAAGAAGAGAAGAAGATAAATAGGAGCCAACAAACCACTATATTTGATTACTGAGGGGGTACAGTGATGTAGAAGATAGGTGACAAGAGAGAGGCATGGAGAGTGTTGATCGGCGAAGCCTTTCGTTATGTTCTTCAAAATAGATTTGGAATGCACCCCAAGCTATAGTGTATGAAGGTCCCATAACAGAAGCCATTCTATGGATGTGGAGCTGCCTCTAAGCGTCTAGGAAATTGGCATACTCATCCTTTCCAAGAGACATCTTGTAAGAACTGGTGGTTCCAAAGCTGGCATGCTGCAAAAATTGATCAATGGAAATTGGGTAGAAGATCTGCTGCTGCTGTAGGTCCTTCTTCAAAGATACATAAACCTTGTATCTTTCAACCCAAATGGCAAAAGGATCTTGAGCCAAAGGATGGAATTGAGATCTAGAATTCATCAACAGACAGAAGGGTTTGCCTGAATTGAACAAAGAGGAGTTCAAGGATTCCAATTGAAGAGCAGCCTGATGATAGTGCTTCTCCCATTAGATGGAGAGAGCCTTTCACATTCAGATAGAAGAGGAGCTAGAACTTCAGACTTGATGTTTCCTCTATGTATTCACGAAATATGAATCTGTGGAAGGCAAGAGGAGCACCCTGACAGACTATGATTCTGGCCATGACTCTAGCAAATCTTTCAAAGATAAGAGTTCCAACAGCAGAGTCCATGAGCAAGGAATGAGCTTGGGGAGAAAGACCACTTTTGGTAGCTTGAGAGTAGCAAAATCTACCTGAAGAGAGGTTTAACAGGTTTTCAGTTCTCAACTGGGCGATGGCTCCCCTGACTGACCAAGCTGAACTTCTGGCAATTTTGTTGACAAATCTATAGTCTTGGAACATTTGGAAGTGCCGGACCAATTTGATCTCCCTTTGGATGAAAGGGCCCCAAGACTTTCTGTGGTGGATGATAAACCACTCTGACAAAGTAAGTGGATGGTCTGAAGGGGGAAACCTTTCAGATCTTGCAAGTAGAAATGTCTGTAGAGAGACTGATGGCCCCTAGCCCACTGGTCTTCAGTCTTGGACACAACAAGGGAAAAGATTTTGACTGTCTGATTTTGATATTGGGAGAGAGAAAGAACAATATGGAGGTGGTCAGTGAGGTTAGGTAAGGGAGGCCAAAAATGGTAGCAAATGTACTTTTTGCAAAAATTCATAGTATAGAGATCTCCTTCTATTTTCAACAGAAAGAGAGAACCAAAGAGGGGAAAACGAGGTTCAGAGGAGAGAGAAATGTCCTTTGAGACTTTCCACTTTTTAGGAGCAAGACTAGAAGAGCTAGTCCTATGGATATGGGTCCAACGGGCAGATTGAGTGAAAATTGCTTCTTCAAACTCATCTTTATGTCCTGAATGACCTCACCTGAATGCGAGCTCCCTCTGGAATATAGTTATGATGATGAGAGTGGGTGGATGAAGAGAATAGAAAGAAGTAGGAGGAGGTAGTGCAGATGGTCCAGTAGTTGAGGGACCATAGGAGAGGGTCCAGCTGAAGAAGATGATGCTGGAGGTTCCTTAAAGATGGGAGGAGGAGGAATGGAGGTATGCGAAGTAGGAGAAGAGAAGAGGTGGTAGGAAAAGGGTTGGTGAGGAGATGTGTTTTGGAAGGGGTTGTTGAAGGTTGCAGGGTGGAGGGGCAGTGGATGAAGAGGGTGGAGAAGAAGGGGCTGGAGTCTTAAGAGGAGAAGAAACAGGAGGCTCTGGGGGCACAACATCAGCTTCTACTGGATCTTCAATGCGACTCTCTGCTTTAGATTCCACTGGCCCTGATGGCCCAGACTATTCCACCACTGGACCTGCCGACCCTGACTCCTCAACTGATGGCCCTGGTGGCCCTGAGGTTTCTTGTGCAGGCTCAAACTGACTGGATTTTCTCATTGGGCCCGGATGACCTGGCTACTCTTCAGAAGGCCCTGGTGGCCAGACTTCCTCTTCATTTCTGGCCCTGATGGCTCTGAACTGTCCTCTGGCATGGTTGAGTGGGAGCAGGAGGGTAGGAATAGGCAATTGCGCCCTCACAAATTTGAAAGATTTGCTACTAATTCCTTCAGGCTTCCTAACTCATTCCTCATTCCTCGAAGCACATCCTTGACTCCTCCAAGCTCTTTGGCTCAGTGCTCTGACTAATAAAAATGGAAGAAATGTCAGACTATACAGAGCATAAGATCCCCCTTGTGCATTTAATCTTTTAATTACAGGCTTCATGTTCACTTTAAGCTTCTTCTTCTTGTGGGATCTGCGGTGTGCCTTTCTGGTGAGCAATGGAATCTTTGTGGCCACACCCTTGCCTTTCCTACTGGGCCTCTAACAGGCTCCACACCATCATCATCATCAGAATCAGATGACCTTGCAATGAGACCTTCTTGAAATTGATCAACAGGGGCATTCATTGTGGGCTCCCCCTGAGTTTCTGCTTCCTTTTCAACCACATGCTCCCTCTGAGCTGGAGCATCCGTCATCTGAACATCCTCTTTGTGGCCGGGTGCCACATCTTCTGAACTTGCTACAACAATATTTTATGCAAGATTTTCTTGTGTGTGGCCTGGTGCCACATCTTCTGAAACAACTGCTCTCTGGTCAATTTCCACACTTGCAATTTCAACAGGAAAATTTGGAGGGATTTCTTCATGAATTTCTTCTGCTCCCCCTGATTACCAGCGATAGCTTCCAACACTTCTTCAATTACAGATGGTTGCCCAACGGGCTCAATGTGCTCAGGATCAATCTATTCTATTCTTCTAGCACTTGCCACTAGTTCTTCAAGTTTGGCTTCTTCTTCCTCTTCTTGGACACTAAATTTCTGGGATTATAGTAGCTTCACCTATAATAGCCTCTCCTTCTGCCATGGAGGTCTTGTCCAAACACCTCCTACTAGTGAAAATCCACTCTTCTTTAGGTTCCTGGACCGAATAGGTTGGCGCATCTTCTCCATCACTTCTCTGTTCAAATCAATACTGAAATGCTTGAATATCCTTGTCAACAAATGTGCATATGGGAGTGATACATTCAGCTTGCTTTTCTTATCCCATATCATTTTCTACAGCAAATCTCATTCTCTCAATAATCACTTGAGCCATATTATCTTGATTTTGAATTGCCCAAACATCATATCAGAATCGGCTTTAGGGCAAGTTGAAAAGTGGCACTTCTTGTACAAGAATCTGGTAGACTATGAAGTGAAGAATCCTATTGAACGCATTTAGCTAATTGATATCTATCTTTCCATCCTTTATTTGTACTCTGTTCCAATAATGCCTAGCCCCTTGGCATGAATATCTACACTGTCTACCCCACTGCGACCAACATAGACACACCAAAAAGCCTCTCCAATAGATCATAGGTGATGTGGATAGGTGTACTTTTACTGAGGAGAAGAGGGACCCGTCTTCTTCTACCTTCAGGCATGTGTAGAACGCCTTGACTAGGTCCAGATAGCTTGACTCAGAAACTGTGACATTCTTGACCATTCTGTAAGACCCAGCCCCCTTGGGCCCTTTGGCCCCGTCCTCAGGGTTGCGACATGCTCCGGTCGAGCAGTTCCCCTATTTGTTTGATTGATCGGTATGCTATCTTCCCTTTTTCTGCTTTCCGGTTAAGACCGAGTTGTTTTCATTTCGGGACGAATGTCTTAAGGTGGGTGGGATGTAGACCCGCCCCCTTGGGCCTTTTGGCCCCGTCCTCAGGTCGCGACATGCTCCTGGTCGCGACGTGGTCGCAACAGGAGGCCTGTTGCGACGGGTTTTGGTCACGACAGAAGGCCTGTCGCGACGGGTTCTAGTCATGACAACTAGGGCTGTCACGTTTCTTGTTGCGACAGTGTGGCCGTCGCATTCTGGTCGCGACGTCCGATGGCGTGGCGACGACTTTTCTGATAGACGTGACCGGTTCCTTTCTGTCAGAACGGCTCTGTCGGGTGTCAGGCGCACGCCCGTGAACGCGACGTGGTCACCGTCGTGATTGCTTTTCCGTCTTCGAGGTTTGACCCACTTTTTGGGGGTCGCAACAGAGACGACCGTCGCAATAAGGTCGCGACGCCTAGGGCGTTGCGACAAGATTCTTATCGCGACATGTCGTTCCGTCGCATTCTGGGGCCGCCGAGTTAAACCCAAGGCCGCACCCCCTTTCCCCCTCTCGCCCTCTCAGCTCTCTTTCTCCCTCTCCTTTCCCTCTCGAGTTTCCCTTGGATTCTGGTGGTTCTTGTGCTTGAGGCGTTCGTGCTAAGGTGGTGTCATCCCTCTCGTGCAGGGGACGTGGCCGCGTCGTTTGGAGCAAGGAGGAGGTGTCCATTCCTACGAGAAGGCCCCACGGTTCGTTCTTCATGTGGAGGTAGGGACTCTTGATCCTCTCGCCCTAAGCATGCTCCCTTTCCCCTCTAAATCGTGGTTTCTCTGTGGTTTGGGCTTGGGATTGTGAGAACTCCATGCTCGAGGTTGAGTGAGTTTCCCTCAAGTGTAGATCCATGTTTGTGGGGTTTTTAAGGGTGGTTTGGATGCTTACTAGCCTTCTACCATGTTGAGCATGATCCCCTCCCCCTTGTGTGTTTGTTTCCCCATTTTTGGTGGTTTTCCGGAGGGGTTGCTCCGGAACCCCTTCTATCTGAGAACGCGACGATCCGGAGGTTGCGATCTGGTTGAGATCACGACGCTCTTGTGTGTCGCGACCTGGTCACGACGGTCAACCGTCGCGACGGGGGTCGCGACGGTCGGACCATCGCGGCGGGGGTCGCGACAGGGTTGGCGTCTCGACGAGGTCGCGACGGTCGATACATCTCGACAGGTCGCGATGGCCCGATGCATTGCGACCTAATCCGTGAGACAGATTCTGATCTTTTCCGTTTCCGCTTCTTTTACTGTACTCGTGGCCCCTGTGCTAGTTCCCTAGTGCGCTCTACACTAGTCTTTCGCCCGGTGCTCGGCACTTGAGGGCTTGTCCTGTGTGAGAGGTTGTTACCGTTGCCTGGGACCCCATCCTCGGAGCCTGTCGAGGAGTACCCGGCTACGAGTGTGCTCGAGTTGGCAGCCACCAGGCGGACTCTGGAGCTTGGGGAAAATGGTGGTTAGGATAGTGACTTGAGTTGCTTGCAGAGCTCTCGTGGTGGGACTGGATGCCGAGGTCCAGTTTTCGGAGTTCTTCCCGTGCCGTCCAGCTAGTCCTTTTCTCACTGCCTCGCTATTTGCGGCCCCGGAACCGCTTAGAGAGGCCAGGCGTGGGACCGTAGTCCGCCAGACTACGGCGGTTGCTGTTGTGTTACTTTGTCTCCTACCTCGCTCTGATGAGACGTGAGGGTCAGACCCGGTCGAGGATAGACGTCGGGGACGCACCTAACCTTGACTAGTGGTAGTGCTTCCCATAGCTAGTGTTCTTTGTCCAAGCGGAGTCCCCTCCGTCTGTGTTTCTAGCCGGTTGGTCACGACGAGCAGTCGTACGGAGTTTCTGACTGTGTGTACTTTCCGTACCGTGCTAGTTGTAGTTTTGCTTCCGCACTTTCGTTTGTAGGTAAAGATATAAACTTGACCATTCATTTATATTATATTCTTCTGCCTATTTAGAGCTAGTAGGAGATTGGTAGTCCTACTGAGCTTCTGTTTGAAGCTCATCCCTCCTTTTCCTAGTTGAGACTCTCAGCAGCGGCAGGGCGTGCGCCGGGAGAGGGACGGGGCGATAGGCGAGGTCCCCGTAGCTATCAGTGGTTCCCCTTTTTTAGTGTATGTCACCCTTGGGGTATGCCCCTAAGGGACTTGTTCTCCCCTGCCTTTTACTTGTACTAGCGTGCGTGTGTTGGGACTGTACTTAGAGCGGTACGTAGTGGTCCCATTTTTCTGTTTCCGCACGTACACTTCTAGACTAGCATTGACGTTTACTTCCGTTACATACCTGTTAGACATAGATTATAGCCCTTCCGGTCCCCGATCCATGGGCGGCGACCATAAAAATCGGGTCCTTGGCGTGGGCCGAGGGTCGGGTTCTCGGGTCGTTACAGTTGTATCAAGTGAGAGTCGACAGACTTGTAATGGATTAAACTGAACAGGAAGTCCCAACGGTAGTACAAGTACACCGCTAGCCGCCCGGTGGTTTTGTTTAACTTTTGTTGGTTGTGTTGCCGCCGTGCAGGACATGGCTCCGCGGAGGCGCAGGCAGGCCAGAGAGCTTATGGAGCAGCAGGATGAGTCTGAGGTGCCCGCGAAGGGGCAGGTCCACGAGGAGGGTCTGCAGCAGAGTCAGTGGCGTACCTCAGGGTGCACAGGTAGCAACGACAGCAGGCGGGCAACAGCAGCAGGAGTACCAGCCGCAACCGCAGTAGTACGCAGACGATTCTCCATGGCCGAGCAGTTCTTCAGGGCCATGTACCAGGGAGCGTGGTAGCCGGGCAGGCAGCAGCAGGTGGTCAGTTTCTGGACCTCCCCAGGGTGCCACAGCAGCAGGTAGATCTAGAGGTGGAGCAGCCAGTTGGTCAGCAGCCTTCAGGTACTGGGAGTACCCGAGCTGAAGGAGGTTAGGATCGGATGGGTGGATGGATCAGATCTAGAAGGGGGGGGGGGTTGAATAGATCTAACACCAATTAATGCGAAGCTCAAGCAATTCAAAATTACTTCGAATCAGAGATCAATTCACCCAAACAATTTACTGATCTGAAGTGTGATTAGTGTGTGTGTGAGCAATCAATTAGTAGTGTGAGCGAAATTCTATACATGCATCTAGCGTAATACAAAGTCAAACCACAATTCAAACCACTGCACAGAGGATTTTTAGGTGGTTCGGAATTCACCTCCAGTGACTCCTACGTCCACCCCTCACACAGTGAGGCCACACTACTCAAAAACTTGAGTACAACACACTCTGGAGCACGACGACTCCAAACACCCTTGAGCACGACGACTCAAGAAACAACCGGAGCACGACGACTCCAAACCCTTGAGTACGACGACTCAAAGAAAACCCAGGAGATAGGTACGACGACCTACTCCACAAACCACTTGTGAGTACGACGACTCACAAGCACTTGAGCACAACGGCTCAAAACCGGATACTACGGCTCCAAACTTTGGACCACGAAAGATCCAAGTTCTGCTAGAACAAGCTCAGTTAGAGAATAGATCCTCTAGCCGATCTATCTCAATACAATGATAAAAATAGAACAAACAGAATTAAGTGATCTGTGTAGAACACATACACAGATCACACAATGAAAACCTGGATGAACACTCCAAGAAAATAAATGAAATAGATGTGACTTGGATGTTCCTTGATGAAGAAGACTTGCAGAAGCTGGATTGAAGACGCTTGAAGGAATTCTTTGGAGATCTTCTTCAATCCACGATGCTCTGCTTGATGGCATCTGAAATGCCAGAAGTTCTTCTTCTACTGCTCCTCTTCAGTGGATCTGCTCCCTATCTCAGCACAACAAGCTTCTCTCCAGAGATCTCCTTGATTCCCACGTCCTTCCTCTTGAAAGGATGGTCTGCAATTCTGGAGATGGAGCAAGATCTGGAAACCCCTTTTAGCCGCCAAACAGGTTCTTCAGGAAGTGTGTGGGCTCTCTTGCCTTTGGGGTACAAGGAGCATGGGTATTTATAGCCCCATATGTCCATAAAGTGCCTTGGGGTACGTGGGCACAAAAACCTAGGTCAAATCCCTGAATCCCAAGTAGCCACGTGTCCAGAGAAATCACGTTTTTGAGTTTTAGCCAGAGTGTGTCGACACTACTGCAGAGTGTGTCAACACACTGTCCCAAACTGGCAGAATTGGTTCTCTGGGAAGGGTCACTAGTGTCGACACTACTTCAGGCTGTGTCGACACACTGTCCAGAACTGATAAACAGGTCTTCTGGGAACTGGATCTAGTGTCGACCACTTGATCTTGTGTCGACACACTGTCCAGATCTGTTGACTGGGTTCTCTGGGAGCTGGGTCTAGTGTCGACACTATTTGATCCTGTGTCGACACCACTTGACCATTTCTTCATCAATTTGCCTTGGGTTTGAAGCATTGTGTCGACACCAGTAGGGGGTGTGTCGACACTACCAAGATAAAATCTGTATACACCTGCAAAATTAACACATAAATCATTAGTACAAGATATTATCATTAAAATATGAGATGTTAAACATCAAAAACATGTTGTTTAAGTATTATTGTGTTATGTATAGAATGTATAACATGTTCAATATATCATCATCAAAATCACAATATGTCATCATTAAAATCAAAGTATGTCATCATTAAAATCACAATATGTCATCATCAAAATCAAAGTATGAGTGATGTTCATTGGATATCATTAAAATACAACTTTAGGAAATTCCAAAACACACTCAACCCAACAATCTCCCCCTTTTTGATGATGACAAAACATATGCACAATCTCCCAATAGCTTGACTCCCTTGACTGCAGCAACTCCCCTTGACCATATGCACCCTTTGAACTTTCTCCCTTTGAACTTTCTCCTTTGAACTTTCTCCCCCTAGAGACCTTTCTCCCCTAGAACCCTAGATACCCTCCCCCTTTTTGACAGCATCAAGAAGATAGATAGAGAGAGAGAAACAAAAATTGTAGAGAGCAAGAAATGAAATGTAGGAAATGAATGGTCAGAAGTAATCAAAATAAGTGAGGCAAAGTGATATTGACATATGAGAGAAATTATTGTGTTTTTATTATTGTGCAACAAAGTTTAATCACAAAGACACACTCAACACAAAGTATAGCAAAGAATAATGATCTGAATGTGGTTAAAATAATGATGCAAATGTGAAATAAAGTGACCTATATAAGTGAGAGCAGAAATATTTAACAAGGATGCTAGGAGCTTTAATTTTAACACAATGTAGAATAATAGGTCTAAACTCAGTAAACATGAACTTTATTAAGGTCTTAAGCTTTTCCATCCTGTCATTTGATTTTCTTTCATTTTAATGGAAAGAATACAAGAATAAATTAGTTAAATCTCACTTTTCAGTGCAAGAGATCACATTGATCAGATGCAAGACCTCCTGATTACTCAGTGGTTTAACTTTCATTATCTTATACAGAGTTGAAAATTTGATTTCCACTTTTTGACGTGAAACAAATCACTTTTTAGGTGAAATGGCCGGTTACTCAGTGGTTCAAGAATTTGCATTGCTCTGTTTGTATCTTTTCATATTGTTGATCATTTCTTTTGATGTTTTGCAGGAATATGTTTGCTTTGACCAGAAAAGTCATGACTATGAATTTAAAAATATTCTTAACATGTGGTAAAAATAAAGCTTAAACATACACACGTGAAATATTAAAGCCACTCATGTGTCTATAAGAGTGTTTTGCAAATAATTTTAAACATTCAGTATTAAGATTGCTTAACCTTGAAATGATAATGAATCTTTAAAATTAAACTAATGCACAATGAGTTTAGTTTCAATGTTTTAATTCTCTCATAAGAAAATAGCACAATGACTCAAAAATTCTGATGACTTTGGGGTTCAAAATAGACAAGAAATGTCAATAGAAATGAGTGAAGAATAGACAATAACTCCCCCTCAACATACTCCCCCTCAACAATTGCATAAAGGAATCTTGATACTTGGCGGAGACATACTCACGCATAGTGAAAGTGTCTAGACAAGCCTGACTTGCCTTTATTCAAGTCACCATTTGATATACCAAGAAGCCAATGCAATGTGAGAATGAGGAATTTATGTGCAAGAAGATTTGTCAATAAACTGAATGGGAGTTGTTGATAAATCAGATATGAAAGAATATTTCTCCAGCATTTCACTCAAAGATTCTTTTGACTCACTTCCCCATAAGATATGCATGATATGAAATGATCATTTAAGCAGTTCAGATATGTTCATTCCAAACAGTTGCACAGAAAGAATATGAACATTTTGCACTTTTTCAAATGCACTCCCCCTTAATATGTGCATGGAATGAAAAAACTAGCAAGCAATTCACACATGATTATGCATACAATTAGCTTTATGCATAACATGACTTTTGGTACTTGGCGGAGTACGTTACTCACGCATAATGATGATAGCTTCCAAACAAGCATAACTTGTTTTTCCACATGTCATCATTTGATATACCAAAAAGTCAAAGCTGTTGATATGCACACAGAATCATGGGCACAATTAAGCAAGCATGATAACACAAACATGATTCTAAAGTTAAAACACAAAGTTATTGTTGGGAGTAGCATCAGAACACATTTTTCATTGTTCAGATAAAAAATCAAACATCATTTCAATTCAGGCAATTCAAATTTGAAATGATAAAGAAGTTTTACCTGAATGGACTTCAATTGCTTTTCAAAGATTTTACCTGTGTTCTCCAATCATTTCTTACCTTGCACAGCCAATATCTTGAATCCATTTACAATGTATGGCTGCAAGACTCCTCAGCTTGCTGATCAAGCTGGTTTTGGGACCCACACTTGCTTGGGTCCTGCAATGAATCAATATTAGAGTGCAATAAAGATTTTGAATCCAAAGTGATTTTATTTTGGTATAGATGCATTTCTTTCATTGATAGAACTATGAGCAGAATTAGTTCCAGATTTTCTTTTTGCCTTGCTCAATGCATCTATGTTTTCATGAAGTTTTCTAATTTTGGATTTTTAATATAAACAGAAACAGAATGATTTTGTGCAGCATTTCTATGCCTATACACATGGAATTTCTGAACATTTTCAGTATGAACATGATATTTATTCCTATGTGTATGAGCATATGCATTAGACTGAAATTTTTGAGCATGCACAACAAAATCATTTCTGTACCAACAGTCCTAGAAATATGACCAATGTATGACAATGAAAGCATTGGACTGATTTGGTGTGTTTATTGAAGTTTGATTTGTAATCCAGCAATGTTTGGCAAGATGACCAGGTTTATTGCAGTTAAAGCAAATGAGAGCATTTCTTACCTGGTACTTACCTTGGCATGTATGCATTTTCTGGAATCTCCTTTTCATGTGAGGAGACTTACCATGAGGAGAAGGAGGTGCCTTTTGGTGGCTCTTGGCATGATGTAATTTGGAACTTGCCTTGGAGCTTTTTGGACTGATGGAGGAAGTAGATGAATCTTCTTGACAGTAGCATTTTTCTTTTTCTCAGTCTGTTTCTGAACAAGAACTTTCACTAGTTTTCATTAGAATTAGCAGAGTTCTTGTTTGCAGCAGCTTTAACAATGTTAATTTTATTTTATTTTCATTTTCTTATCTCTCACAGAAGCAAGACTTGTGTATTTAGTATTTTTCAATTCATGTTGAAGCTTCTGTTTTTCAGCTTTTAATGTAACAACTTCTTTTCTGAAATTTGAAGTTTATTTGCATGACATCCAAACCATTTTTCATCTTGTTCTTTTCATTTTCAAATTGAGCAATTTGTTTTTCCAAATCAGCAATTTTATTACTTAAAATGCTACCATTGTCAATGGTTTGTCATGCAACAAGCATTCAATCTTCCTTTTTAGATGACTATTTTCTTCAACAAGTTGTTTGCATCTTTCATTTATTTGATGATAATGAGCCATGTTAGAAATCTGTTTGTTTAATTGATCATTGTCAAATTTGAAGTTTTCATTGAGATCAATAATTTTTCATTTTCATCTTTCAAATCAAGATTTTCAAATTGCAACTGATCATGATCTTCTTTTAACTTGGACAACTTGATTTCACAAATTTTGATTTTATCTTTCAGACTTTCTTTTTTAGAATTCAGTTTCTGAACTTCACCTTTCAAATTCTCATTTTCTTGTGAAAGATCTTATCATTGTTTTGGAGCAATTCAAGTGTATTTTTCAAATTTTCACTTTCTTTATGGCAATGTTTTAAAGTCTTTTCAAATCATTATTTTTAGTGTTCAGCTTTACATTAAGATTTTGTATCTTCTCACAGAATTCAATCAATTCAACATAAGACATGCCTTCATCTGCATCAGAATCAGAATTAGAATACATAGATGAGTCTAGAGTGGATATACCTGACCTTGTAGACCCATCTGATTTCTTGTGTTTTAAAGAGGATGAAGAATGCTCTGAGCTCTTAGAATGTGCAGTGAGTGCCACAACCTTCTGAATTGTTGATTTTCTGGATTCATTGAGGCTCTTCTTTGCCATGAAGTACTTGTGAATTTCTTTTACTCCTTTTCTTTGTGGTTCCTTTGAAAAACTTGATGAAAGTGAGACTGGTGATTTCTCAGAAATTATAACAGGAAATTCATGCAGATTAAAGAGATTTTCCATTATATCAAAACTCAAAATTATTAGATCTAATCACAGTGAATCAATGTAACAAGGAATTAGATCTAACAATTAGAGTGGTTAACCCGCAGAGACAGTGGAAGATCAAGCAAATAGTTCAAGCAATTAACACAGAGATAAAAAAGAAGTAATCAATCAGTTCAGTAACAGACATTAACCTTCTCTGATACCAATTGTTAGGATCGGATGGGTGGATGGATCAGATCTAGAAGGGGGGGGGGGTTGAATAGATCAAACACCAATTAATGCGGAAGCTCAAGCAATTCAAAATACTTCGAATCAGAGATCAATTCACCCAAACAATTTACTGATCTGAAGTGTGATTAGTGTGTGTGAGCAAATCAATTAGAAGTGTGAGCGAAATCCCTATGCATGCATCTAGCGTAATACAAAGTCAAACCACAATTCAAACCACTGCACAGAGGATTTTTAGGTGGTTCGGAAATCACCTCCAGTGACTCCTACGTCCACCCTCACACAGTGAGGCCACACTACTCAAAACCTTGAGTACAACACACTCTGGATCATGACGACTCCAAACACCCTTGAGCACGACGACTCAAGAAACAACCGGAGTACGACAACTCCAAACCCTTTGAGTACGACGACTCAAAGAAAACCCAGGAGATAGGTACGAAACCTACTCCACAAACCACTTGTGAGTACGACGACTCACAAGCACTTGAGCACAATGGCTCAAAATCGGAGCACTACGGCTCCAAACCTTGGACCACGAAAGATCCAAGTTCTGCTAGAACAAGCTCAGTTAGATAATAGATCCTCTAGCCCGATCTATCTCAATAAAATGATAAAAATAGAACAAACAAGAATTAAGTGATCTGTGTAGAACACATACACAGATCACACAATGAAAACCTGGATGAACACTCCAAGAAAATAAATGAAATAGATGTGACTTGGATGTTCCTTGATGAAGAAGACTTGCAGAAGCTTGGATTGAAGATGCTTGAAGGAATTCGTTGGAGATCTTCTTCAATCCACGATGCTCTGCTTTGATGGCATCTGAAATGCCAGAAGTTCTTCTTCTACTGCTCCTCTTCAGTTGGATCTGCTCCCTATCTCAGTACAACAAGCTTCTCTCCAGAGATTCTCCTTGATTCCCACGTCCTTCCTCTTGAAAGGATGGTCTGCAACTTCTGGAGATGGAGCAAGATCTGGAAACCCCCTTTTAGCCGCCAAACAGGTTCTTCAGGAAGTGTGTGGGCTCTCTTGCCTTTGGGGTACAAGGAGCATGGGTATTTATAGCCCCATATGTCCATAAAGTGCCTTGGGGTACGTGGGCACAAAAACCTAGGTCAAATCCCTTGAATCCCAAGCAGCCACGTGTCCAGAGAAATTCACGTTTTTGAGTTTTAGCCGGAGTGTGTCGACACTACTATAGAGTGTGTCGACACACTGTCCCAAACTGGCAGAATTGGTTCTCTGGGAAGGGTCACTAGTGTCGACACTACTTTAGGCTGTGTCTACACACTGTCCAGAACTGACAAATAGGTCTTCTGGGAACTGGATCTAGTGTCGACACCACTTGATCCCGTGTCGACACACTGTCCAGACCTGTTGACTGGGTTCTCTAGGAGCTGGGTCTAGTGTCGACACTACTGACTGTCCTGTGTCGACACCACTTGACCATTTCTTCATCATTTTGCCTTAGGTTTGAAGCATTGTGTCGACACCAGTAGGGGGTGTGTCGACACTACCAAGACAAAATCTGTATACACCTGCAAAATTAACACATAAATCATTAGTACAAGATTTATCATTAAAATATGAGATGTTAAATATCAAAAACATGTTGTTTAAGCATTATTGTGTTATGTATAGAATGTATAACATGTTCAACATATCATCATCAAAATCACAATATGTCATCATTAAAATCAAAGTATGTCATCATTAAAATCACAATATGTCATCATCAAAATCAAAGTATGAGTGATGTTCATTGGATGTCATTAAAATACAACTTTAGGAAATTCCAAAACACACTCAACCCAACAAGGAGGACGTCGGTTATGGAAGACAGGACCACTCTCCTAGAGAGATTCTTGCGTCTCCGGCCACCGATGTTCCACGGTGAGTATGATCCAGATAAGGCAGAGAGTTGGACCCATGAGTTAGAGCGCATCTTCGAGACCATGGAGTGCGCTGAGGAGGACCAGGTTCGACTGGCGGTGTACCAGCTCAAGGGAGCAGCCCATGAGTGTGGAGAGTTCAGAGGCAGACTCACTTCCAGGGGCAGAGGTTGGATCACATCACATGGCAGTGGTTTTCAGAGGTCTTTCACGGTGAGTACTTCCGCGACTACGCTCGACGTGAGAGACGGGACCAGTTCCACGTGTTGGTTCAGGGCGACCTCACAGTTTCTCAGTACCACCAGAAGTTTGTCCGGTTGTTGAGGCATGTGCCTCATGTCGCAGGCAGTGATCAGGCGTGTGTAGAGAGGTTCATAGCAGGACTGAGACAAGACCTGAGGTGGGGTGTGACGGCACACATGTGTACTGTTGGCCCTTTTGGTACGGCAGCAAGTTAACCTAGAGGGGGGGTGAATAGGTTTTTCTGAGATCTGAAATAGAAACTTAAACACAGAAATTAACACTTGAAGGTTTGGTTAGTTGGTGTGATAAAGAATAGCAGTGCGGAAGCAAATGAACAATCACACAAAGGACACAAGGAATTTATCCTGGTTCGGCCCTTCCCACATGGAAGTCCTACGTCCAGTCCCCAAGCAACCTCTTGGGATTTCACTAACCAGGGTACAGTCCCCCTCAAGGACACTACAACACCCAGCACCCTAGCTGGTCTTCTTCTCTTTCCCGGCAAGAAGGCAACCCACTTCTCTTACAGGTAAAGAAGCCAACCTCTTGGTACAAACCCCAGTGCGGTTCTGCTAGACACAAACCCCTAGCTAGGTTCTACACTGTATACAGTCCTACAGCTGGACAGAAGTCTTTCTTAGAAAAGAAAGAACAAAGCTGAGAGTTGGAACAAATGAAAACCAACTAAAAGAACTCTCAGCAAAAAGACTCTCTCCCCCAGATTACAAGATGGACACAGAGAGAGAGAGAAGAGAGGAGAAGGAGCTTGAATGCTTCAGTGCTTCAGATGCTTGAACACTTCTTCTTGGGCTCAGGCTCTTTCTCTCTTTTTCTTTGAGTGTATTTGGAGTTCAGATTCCTCACTGGTTGTACACTCATTCAAAAGATCTTCAAGAAAAGCTCTTATCATTTCTTCAGCCTTGCTTCTTCTTTTATATGAGCAGCTGTGAATAAATCCATTGGAGTTCTAACCGTTGCTCATCTTCTCTTTCTTCTGATAATTTGTGGTCTACGAGGTCTGTACACATAGAAGAAAGTGTTAGCATAAAAGAGTGTTTATGATAAACGATGCATAGTACTGTGCTTCTGCTAACATACTGGAAATAGTAGGTTAAAACTTTTTCTGACAAGATTATGCATGCAGCTTTTTTGAGTCAGATAGTATTTGACTTTTCAAAGAGCGCCAAAAAAAAAACTTTTAGAATATTCAAGAGAAATCGTGTTCATTTACAAGTAAATCGTTGCAAGTTTATGAACAAATCGATGTGAAAGACAAGTCGTTATGATCATTGAAGAAGTCGTTATGAGCATGACTTATGAAATCGTTATGAGAAGAGTCGTGGCTCATTTATAAAGAAATCGATGTGTTTACTTAAGAAATCGTTACAGTAAGCAAATCGTTATGATCATTGAGGAAGTCGTTATGAGCATGACTTATGAAATCGTTATGAGAAGAGTCGTGGCTCATTATAAAGAAATCGATGTGTTTACTTAAGAAATCGTTACAGTAAGCAATCGTTATGATCATTGAGGAAGTCGTTATGAGCATGACTTATGAAATCGTTATATCAATAAAGGAAACGATGCGAGAAGGCAAGTCGTTGTCTTCACTTATGGAATCGTTATGACATCGACTTCTTATCAAATCTTTCCGGTCACTTAGGGAATCGTTATGGCATCGATTTCTTATCAAGTCTTTCCGGTTTACAAAGGAAATCATTATGAAATCAGATCAAATCGTTATAGGACTTGTTACTATGGCACTTAAAACTGAAATCGATGTATATGAATTAAACATCAATTTTATCATTATAGTGCGCTATATTGCATCAATGTGAGGCTCAGCATTTTGCTATGAGATTGATGCGACACAGATGAAACAAAATATTCAATTTAAGTTACATCATAAATTTTATTATCACCAAAATACAAGAGTAAATAAAGAGTGGTTCAACAATCTCCCCCTTTTTGGTGATGACAAAATTTATGTGAATTTTCTGATAAACAGTATATAAAGCCTAAAGGTTTCAGAAAAGTCATACAAACTCTCCCCCTTTTTGTCACAAACCAAAAAGGAAGGATCTTACCATGCATTTCTCTCCCCCTTTGAGAGAATTCTTACCATTGAAGGGGTTCAACAATTGCTAGTAATAAAGACAAAAGTGAATAACTCCCCCTTAGTCTGTGCTCCCCCTGAATGAGAGACTCCACCTGAATGAAACTTGTAAATAATTATTAGTAATAAAGACTAATTCATTTTTGTGACTACTTTTTCTTCAGATGTGATTTGAGTGAAGAATCTGCAGTCACTCCTGCCTTGAGCATTCTTGATTTTTGATGCTCCAAGGCTAACCTGCAAATGAATTACTCAGTAGTAGGTACCCAAATCTTTTTGGGTCCTTGATGGTTAGATGCATAAAAATAACCTTTAGGAATCCAAACTAAGTGCCTTGTTGTGCAGGTGTTTACTGTGTGTCCTAATTTATTACAATGAGAACAACAATGAATATAATCTATTTTGCAGTTCTTATTGTTTTTATGATGTCTGTTTAGGACATAATTTTTAGAAACCTTTTTCTTTCGATAAAGCTTGGTTGTTTCAGGTTCCTTTTTCTGAGGCATTTTGGTTTCTTTTACAAATTTTGGTAAAGGATATTTTCCTGAGTTTAATACTTGTTTTCCTTTTTCTGGAGGTGTATAACCAAGCCCTTGTTTGTCATTTCCAGATTTTGATCCTTTTAAGCATAGGGCTAGAGATGTTTTTCTTTAGTTAATTTCCTAACTGATTCTTTTAAATAAAGATTTTCTTCAGTTAGAGTTTTCAATTTTTCTTCCAACTCTACTTTTTCATTATCCGTGCTCCTTAAATTTTCATTCAAAAGAGAATTATTATCTTTACTATCCTTTAATTGTTTTTCTAGTTGCTCCAATTCGGATTTAAGATCAGAATTGGTGTTTTCTAAGCAAATAGTGTTGTTTTTCAGATTCTTTAATTCTTTTACAACATTTTTATGTTTTTCATATAGTTCATTAAATACTTCTTCTAAGTCTTCAGATTCTGATCCTGAGTCTGTGCAAGAATCAAAAAATGAGTTAGGATGTACCCCATCTAGTCCTACCATGAGGGCTAGATTTACCTGCTCCTTTTCGGAATCTGAGCTTGATGATTCTGAGCTTGTGACCTCATCATTTTCCCAAGCAGCCGCCATGGCTTTTCTTTTGAATTTCTTGTGCTTCTTTTTGGACTTTTCTGGTTGACCAGTCTTCTTTAGTCTGGACAATCCGGTCTCAAATGTCCAGGTTTTCTGCATTCATAGCAGACTGGTTCTTCTCCTTTTTGTCTTTCTTTTGAATTCTTTTCGATCCATTTTTCTTCTTCTTGAAAATTTTCTGAAGCTTGGACAGAACTTCATCTACGTCACTATCTTCAGAATCTGCATTTTTGGAGCTAGAAGAAGAAGTGGAAGGAGCAGCTACAACCTTAAGAGCATTAGTACATTTCTTCTTAGATGAGCTTTCAGACAATCGCTCCATATTTATCTCATGTGCCATGAGAGAACCTATTAAATTATCAATTGACAATTTAGTTAAATCATGGGCTTCTTCAATAGCAGTCACTTTAGGTGTCCATGAAATAGTTAAGGACCTAAGTATTTTTCTAACAGTTTCCTCATCAGAAAGATTTTTACCAAGAGAGCTTAGACCAACTACTATACTTGAAAATCTATTATACATTTGAGTGATATTTTCATTTGGAAACATTTTAAATTGCTCATATTGTGAGACAAGAATATCTATTCTAGTTTGTTTTACTTTATCTGTTCCTTCATAAGTTATCTGCAGTTTATCCCATATTTCTTTAGCTGATTTACATGCAGATACTCTACTAAATTCTCTTTTGGATAAAGCACAACATAAGTAGTTCTTAGCTTTAAAGTTTAAAGATAATTTACTTTTATCTGCTGCTGTAATGGCAGTAGTGCCTGGAACAGGAACAGCAACAAAATCACCTACCTCTATTACCTGCCACAGATCGAAGTCTGTGCCTCGAATGAAGCATTCCATTCTCATCTTCCAATATTGATAGTCTTCTCCGTCAAAGAATGGAGGTCTGGTGACTGATTGACCTTCAGCATATCCTTGAGCTGCCATGGATCTTTGCTCTAAGATCGTTGGATCTTCTTGAGAGTTCAGAGACCCGCTCTGATACCACTTGTTGGCCCTTTTGGTATGGCAGCAAGTTAACCTAGAGGGGGGGGGGGGGGTGAATAGGTTTTTCTGAGATCTGAAATAGAAACTTAAACACAGAAATTAACACTTGAAGGTTTGGTTAGTTTGGTGTGATAAAGAATAGCAGTGCGGAAGCAAATGAACAATCACACAAAGGACACAAGGAATTTATCCTGGTTCGGCCCTTCCCACATGGAAGTCCTACGTCCAGTCCCCAAGCAACCTCTTGGGATTTCACTAACCAGGGTACAGTCCCCCTCAAGGACACTACAACACCCAGCACCCTAGCTGGTCTTCTTCTCTTTCCCGGGCAAGAAGGCAACCCACTTCTCTTACAGGTAAAGAAGCCAACCTCCTGGTACAAACCCCAGTGCGGTTCTGCTAGACACAAACCCCTAGCTAGGTTCTACACTGTATACAGTCCTACAGCTGGACAGAAGTCTTTCTTAGAAAAGAAAGAACAAAGCTGAGAGTTGGAACAAATGAAAACCAACTAAAAGAACTCTCAGCAAAAAGACTCTCTCCCCCAGATTACAAGATGGACACAGAGAGAGAGAGAAGAGAGGAGAAGGAGCTTGAATGCTTCAGTGCTTCAGATGCTTGAACACTTCTTCTTGGGCTCAGGCTCTTTCTCTCTTTTTCTTTGAGTGTATTTGGAGTTCAGATTCCTCACTGGTTGTACACTCATTCAAAAGATCTTCAAGAAAAGCTCTTATCATTTCTTCAGCCTTGCTTCTTCTTTTATATGAGCAACTGTGAATAAATCCGTTGGAGTTCTAGCCGTTGCTCATCTTCTCTTTCTTCTGATAATTTGTGGTCTACGAGGTCTGTACACATAGAAGAAAGTGTTAGCAGAAAAGAGTGTTTATGATAAACGATGCATAGTACTGTGCTTCTGCTAACATACTGGAAATAGTAGGTTAAAACTTTTTCTGACAAGATTATGCATGCAGCTTTTTGAGTCAGATAGTATTTGACTTTTCAAAGAGCGCCAAAAAAAAACTTTCAGAATATTCAAGAGAAATCGTTGTTCATTTACAAGTAAATCGTTGCAAGTTTATGAACAAATCGATGTGAAAGACAAGTCGTTATGATCATTGAAGAAGTCGTTATGAGCATGACTTATGAAATCGTTATGAGAAGAGTCGTGGCTCATTTATAAAGAAATCGATGTGTTTACTTAAGAAATCGTTACAGTAAGCAAATCGTTATGATCATTGAGGAAGTCGTTATGAGCATGACTTATGAAATCGTTATGAGAAGAGTCGTGGCTCATTTATAAAGAAATCGATGTGTTTACTTAAGAAATCGTTACAGTAAGCAAATCGTTATGATCATTGAGGAAGTCGTTATGAGCATGACTTATGAAATCGTTATATCAATAAAGGAAACGATGCGAGAAGGCAAGTCGTTGTCTTCACTTATGGAATCGTTATGACATCGACTTCTTATCAAATCTTTCCGGTCACTTAGGGAATCGTTATGGCATCGATTTCTTATCAAGTCTTTCCGGTTTACAAAGGAAATCGTTATGAAATCAGATCAAATCGTTATAGGACTTGTTACTATGGCACTTAAAACTGAAATCGATGTATATGAATAAACATCAATTTTATCATTATAGTGCGCTATATTGCATCAATGTGAGGCTCAACATTTTGCTATGAGATTGATGCGACACAGATGAAACAAAATATTCAATTTAAGTTACATCATAAATTTTTTATCACCAAAATACAAGAGTAAATAAAGAGTGGTTCAACATGTACCACCTTAGGAGAGGCCGTGGCAAAGGCCACCGCCTTGGACAGAGAGACCTGGCAGCCTCAGCAGCAGCAGCAGCAGCAGGGAGGAGCCTCTTCCAGGTCCTCGCCTTACCAGCCCAGCGGGTAGCGCGCGGTAGTGCGACTTCCTCTTCTCCGCTCGGGCAGTTCCGACAGCGCCGGAATTCGCTCGCAGTTTAGGAAGTTGTCTACTCGCGGGGGCGGTCAGAGCCGACAGCAGAAGTGCCAGTCCAAGTTTGCAGAGTAGTTAGTTGTCTAGGGAGCCGAGCAGGGTGGTCAGGAGGCAGTTTGCTACACCTGTGGCTTACCGGGCCACTTCAGGAGGGATTGCCCCATAGGGCAAGCCCCGCAGCAGCAGCAGCCAGTTCAGGACGCTCAGCAGCTGCCTCAGTACCAGTACCCTCCTCAGCAGCAGGCACCATGTCAGCAACAGCAGGGGTGGTACCAGCAGCAGGCTCAGTAGTTTCTGCAGCCACAGTAGTACCACCCGTACCAGCAGCAGCAGTTTCCTCAGCACCAGCAGCCACCGCCGCAGCAACAGCCCCAATAGGCGCCACAGCGTGGGCGTGGTCGCGTGATGGCACTCACCCAGGAGTAGGAAGAGGCATCAAACTTGGTTATAGGCACTCTACCTATCCTTGGCAGAGCTGCTCATGTTTTGGTTGACCCCAGTGCTTCTTTTGTTTTGCTTCCGAGGAATTCTATGACTCCCTAGCTTGTCACGCTCCTGAGAGGCAGTGTGACGTGATGGTCGATCTCCCGTCTGGAGACTACATGCGTTCTTTTGGTTACCTGGAGGGTGTGGTAGTCGAGGTTGAGGGGCACCAGTTGCCGGCCAGGTTGTTCGCACTGCAGCTTTGCGACTTTGACGTCATCCTGGGCATGGACTGGTTGGAGGCTCACTCAGCTGTGGTTGATTTCCAGCGGAAGACCGTTCGGTTTAGGATACTTGGAGAGACCGTCATCTACTTCCGAGGTATCCGGTCTACCCGTCGACCATTTATTTCCTTGTGTAGAGATCGCCGTTTGATCCACGATGGCTGTGTGGCGTACCTTGCTTTGGTTTGTTCTTTGGAGCCTAGTGGATCTTCAGTTTTTGACGTGCCGGTTGTTTCTGAGTTCTCCGACGTCTTCCTGGAGGATCTACCTAGTTTGCCGCCTGAGCGGGAGGTAGAGTTCTCCATTGAGCTTTTGCCCGATACGATGCCTTTGCCAAGGCACCTTACCGGATGGCCCCGACGGAGCTGCGTAAGTTGAAGCGCAGTTGCAGAAGCTACTTGAGCTGGGCTTCATTCACCCGAGTCGTTCACCATGGGGCGCGCCTATTTTGTTATGAGGAAGAAGGATGGCAGTCTTCGTTTGTGCATCGATTATCGGCAGTTGAACTAGGTTACTGTGAAGAACAGGTACCCGTTGCCGATGATTGATGATTTGTTTGATCAGTTGCAGTCAACCAAAGTTTTCTCGAAGATTGACTTGAGATCTGGGTACTACTAGATGCAGATCATAGAGTCAGATGTTGGTTTGACGGCTTTCTGTTCCAAGTACAGTCACTTTGAGTTCGTCGTGACGCCGTTTGGGCTGACGAACGCACCCGCAACATTCATGGATCTGATGCATAGGGTGTTCAGTGAGTACCTAGTTCGTTTTGTGGTTGTTTTGTTGATGATATTTTGGTCTACTCAGCTTCTGAGGAGGAGCACGAGGAGCACCTGAGGATCGTGCTGGAGACCCTGCGGAGTCACTGCATTTATGCCAAGTTCGACAAGTGCGAATTTCGGCTTAGGGAGGTGCAGTTTCTCGGGCGCGTGATCTCGGGTTCTGGTGTGAAGTGGACCCTGCCAAGGTGGAGGCTGTGTTGTCATGGGAGCAGCCTACATCAGTGTCAGAGGTCTGCAGTTTTCTGGCTTGGCTGGTTACTACCAGAGGTTTATTCAGGATTTTGCCAAGATTGCAACACCGTTGACCAGGTTGACTAGGCAGGACGTCAGGCTTGTTTGGTCAGAGGACTGTGAGCAGAGTTTCCGAGAGCTGAAGATGAGGTTGACTTCAGCGCCAGTGTTGGTCTTGCTGTCGGGCAGCAGTGGTTTCGTGGTGTACACCGATGCGTCGAGGTCAGGTTTGGGTGCCGTGCTGATGCAGTATGGTGGGGTCATTGCCTATGCTTCTCGGCAGCTCAAGAAGCATGAGGAGAACTACCCCACCCACGACTTGGAGCTGGCAGCAGTGGTGTTCGCTCTCATGTTGTGGAGGCACTACCTGTATGGCGAGGCTTTTCAGATCTTCACGATCACTAGAGTCTGCAGTATATCTTCACCCAGAGGGATCTGAACTTGAGGTAGCACTGATGGATGAAGTATTTGAAGGACTACGACCTAACCTTTCCTATCACCTGGGAAGGGCTAACATTGTAGCCGATGCTTTGAGGAGGCGCGTGCGCTGAGTTCACTAATGGTCAGAGAGTGGAGGTTGTTCGAGGAGCTGTCCCAGGGAGTGTTCATTCCTTCGAGGACCAGAGGCCGTGCTGCGGCGTCCAGTTTGTCAGTTCAGCCGTCAGTTTACAAGTAGGTGTTGCAGGCACAACAGGAAGACATCTTGCAGATGCTAGATGTTGAGCTTGACGAGGACAGTGAGGTCAGATTCAGAGGCCGCTTGTACGTTCCTGAGGAGGCACGCCAGGCAGTTTTGTCAGAGACTCACAGATCGAGGTATGATGTTCATCCTGGCTCCACCAAGATGTACCATTGCTTGAAGAGGTTCTTCTGGTGGCCAGGGATGAAGGGGGGAGTGGCAGAGTTTGTTGCTCGGTGCTTACCTGTCAGCAGGTGAAGGCCGAGCATCAACGTCATGGTGGTGAGCTGCAGCCGTTACCCATTCCCGAGTGGAAGTGGAACGACATCACCATGGACTTTGTGGTTGGCTTGCCCCGTACCCCGTAGAGGCACGATGGTATCTGGGTGATTGTGGATCGTTTGACAAAGGCAGCGCATTTTCATCCGATCAGGATGTCGTGGTCAGTGGACATGTTAGCTAGGCTATATGTGGACAGAGTTGTTTCGTTGCACGGGATCCCCGTTTCGGTCGTCTCCAACAGAGATCTGAGGTTCACGTCAGGGTTTTAGCACAGTCTTCAGAGAGCACTGGGCACAGAGTTGAGGTTCAGCATAGCGTACCACCCTCAGACAGATGGACAGTCAGAGTGGACCATTCAGACACTAGAGGACATGGTGAGAGCGTGTTGTTTAGACTGGAGCGGCACTTGGGAGTTGTACCTTCCGATGGTAGAGTTCACGTATAACAACAGTTATCACTCGAGCATCGGAATGGCACCATACGAGGCCTTGTATGGTCGCCCGTGCAGGACTCCACTTCACTGGTTCGAGGTGGTGAGAGGCAGCTTTTGGGGCCAGAGTTAGTGCAGCAGTGTGCAGAAACGGTCAGTCTGATCAGGCAGAGACTTCGAGCAGTGCAGATCAGATAGAAGAGCTACGCAGACGTCCACAGGGACCGTTACAGTTCAGTGTGGTGACCTTGTTTTCTTGCCGGTCTCTCCGACCAAGGGCGTCATGAGGTTTGGCAGAAAGGGAAGCTCAGTCCGAGGTATGCCGGCCGGGCTTTCTCTATCACCAAGAGGGTCGGTGAGGTGGCTTACAGGTTGAGTCTTCCGACAGAGTTAGCAGGTGTGCACAGTGTGTTTCACGTTTCACAACTCAGGAGGTACGTTGCAGATCCTTCGCACGTGTTGGACTACTCGCAGCTTGAGGTGGCGCTAGACTTGTAGTACCGGAGTACCCAGTCAGCGTTGTCGACCGCAGAGTTCAGCAGTTGCGTCGGAAGCAGATTCCGCTGGTGAAGGTCGTCTGGGGGAACCGCGTTGGTGGCAAGGCCACCTGGGAGCGCGAGGATGAGATGCGCGAGCAGTTCCCCTATTTGTTTGATTGATCGGTATGCTATCTTCCCTTTTTCTGCTTTCGGGTTGAGACAGAGTTGTTTTCATTTCGAGGACTAAATGTCTTAAGGTGGGTGGGATGTAAGACCCGGCCCCCTGGGCCTTTTGCCCCATCCTCAGGGTCGCGACATGCTCCGGTCGCGACGTGGTCGCGATAGGAGGCCTGTCGCGACAGGTTTTGGTCGCGACAGGAGGCCTGTCGCGATGGGTTCTGGTCGCGACAACCAGGGCTGTCGCATTCTTGTTGCGACAGTGTGGCCGTCGCGTTCTGGTTGCGACGTCCAACAGTGTCGCGATGGCTTTTCTGACAGACGTGACTGGTGTCCTTCTGTAGAAGCCCAATGGGCAGAGAATCACCGGTAAGAACGCAGAAATGGTCCATACCAAAAAGAGGATATGATATAATACAATGGTTTGGGAAGACAGACTCGATGAACTTAAACAATGACACATACACTACCCCTAAATAATTAGGGGAGATGACAAGACCTCAAACAAAGCCTAGACTCTAACACACAAGAATGGACAATGAGATAAGAGGGGGTATATCAAGCAAGCACCGAAGTTGATGTGATCATTGTTAAAATTTTAGGGTTTTCTCTTAGCCTTTAATGGATTAATTCAATAAAGCCAATAGGACCCTAGTAGGTGGGTACTTGAGTACTCTGTTGTAACTAAAGAGAAGTATACAACTCACACGCAGAACGACCTAAACTAGAGGGCAACGGGTACAACTGACCCGACAACCGCAACGTGCGTACGACTACGGGGACTTACGAAGGCCGTCGGTAGTAGGCCCTGGTCAGCCCACGAGTGCTCGCAGGTGAGAGGGTCTCCACTACCAAGGAGGAGTCCTATCTACATGAACGTAGTGCATGCATGCGCCTATGTACACCGGGGTGCATGCAAATTCTATCCTAAACTAACAAACAACAACTGATAGGTCTCTGCTGAAGTCGCGATGACCAGGTCCGCTGCAACCTTATCGCAACCGAGGGATCAGTCGCGATAACCTCAGACTGCAGAAACCTACAACTACACACAATAGTGGACAACAGACTAACCTAAGGCGCAACACACATGGAAGAAAGCAAACACAAGATGAAGACTCTCTAGGCAAACAAAAACTATGCATGGAATGGAAAACAACAACAGACAAAGTGTACTTGTATTCACATCCTCCGCCTTCGGCGCGACAAGGTCGCGGCAGCCTGACATGTCGGATAGAACTCGAAAAGCAAACAATGAAAGTAAAAGGAAAACCCGAGTCCTTGCAGGGTTCTAGCATAGGGAATCATGAGCATACATGATATAACAGCCTATAGAGGACATATGAAGCTTTTAACAAACGATCAGGATGGAGAATAGGAAAAGAATAGGTACCTAAAGTCACGTCCGCCATTATGGACGCGATAAAGTCATGACCACCCGATACGACGCGACAACAACAGAAGATAGAAACACAAAAAAACATAGAGGCAACCCTAACAGGATTCTATAAACAATTAAACACACAAAGATGGAAGGTAAACAAGCAAGAAGGACGAGGCTAGCAATGAAGGTCCCACCGTGATCGCCAAAAGGTGTAATCACAGGGTTGCGCGCCCCTCAAAACTCACAACATGGTCAATGTTCATGTCATGATAAATGGATGTGATCGCCACCTAACACGTTGCCCTAAGATATCATTGAAGAACAAAGGCTAATGTGCTAGGAAAAGGAACTGAGAAGGGCGACTTACTGATGTCACGACGGATATACTCGTCGCGATGTGAAGACTAGTCGCGACGCCCTGACTGGGTGCATTCTTCTTGTCGCGACGCAGGATGCCAACGCATTCTCAACAGTGCGGGAGATGAGTGGAGGGACCTTCTTTCTGCTCTCCAGCCGTCTAGAGAACAAGAGCTCCGCGTCTATTCTTGCCTTAGTACCTGCCAAAACAACGAAACACCAAGAAGAAACCCTGTTAGACTATATTTAAGTGAAGCATCTATTCAAAATGAAATGAAAAGGGTGAAGCATGAGGGGAACGAACCTGGTGGGTGTTTTGAAACCCCTTGGGTTGTATAAAAATGTGGGAAAGAAAAGATATACCTCTATCTAAAAGAAAATAACAACAAGCATGAAGGGAAAAAATGAGAAGAAAGGAGGAGGAAAGGGCCTGAAAGGGGCGACTCCCTGGCTGTGGGTGATGCTTGTAGGGTCATGCAGCAGCCTCTGAAGAAGTTGGAAGTCGCCTCCTCAGCCACCAAGCTCCATACTTGAAGAAAGAAGCATGACTTGATGAAGAGGATAATGAGAAAATGAGAAGAAATGGGAAGGCCACGAGCTAAGGGGAAGCTCTGGGGAGATTTTGGCAGCACTTCATGGTAGCTAGGGTCCTCTCCTCCTTCTGAAAGGGTAGGGTCACTATATAGAAAGGAGAGAGGAAATCCCATCCATAAGTGATAATGGCCCATGCAAATATAAAAAGTCAGTAAATCTGCATGGGAAGAGTCCTAGGAAGGTTCCAAGGAGAGATGGAACCTCAAATCACAATTGGGGGGTGTTGTGGATAAAGATAAGCCAATGGAGGATAGGGGAGGTGGTTGCGGAGGCCAGCGCATGCAGACATGTCGCGACGGGTCGTAGGGATGTGACAAGGATTGTCACGACGACCGAGGTGGTCACGACCATGAAGACACGTGAACAATATGCATGGGCTGTCGCGATGGCCAGGATGGACGCGACCTGAAGAGTAATGCAATTCCACGACCCGTTACATTAAGGATGACCGATCATATTGGAGTTTTCAATCGATTATTTAGGAAAATAGTTGATTATTTAAGGATTTTAATCGTTAAATGGCATGAATGCGACCTTAGGCCGTCGCATTAAGGTTGAGGGTTGAAACCCTAGGATAAGGACTCTGAGGTATAACAATTGGACGAGACAAGCTGAGAATTGGATTTAAATGAGCTCAAAATGTGGCTAACAAATGGGCTCAAGGTGAGTGACCAACTTAGGGCTCATTAAGGGAATAAGAAATATGGTTCAACTTATGGGCCAGAATCGGGTGTCTACACATGTGTTAATATGATCCATGTTAAATGATAATTGCGATATCATATTATTTTGCTTGGACTATATAGATAGTGGTATGTGGATTATAAAGTCGATGGAATAAGAGTTATTTATTTTCTGCTGAAATATTCTTCTCTATTTATGTATATCTCAACGTATGTCCTGCAATGACTTGCTCTCGTCCGACATGGGTTGGTATAACTGTACCGACGGAAGTGGGCTGTTACACGACTGCCTTCTGATTCTGCATCAGAACACAACCTAGCCCAATCCTCGATGCATCATAATAAATAGAGATTGGATATATGTTGTTGGGCAGAATCAATGCCAGTGTAGAAGTTAACCTGTTCTTGAGCTCTTGAAAACTCTACTCACACTCCTCTCGGACCAAACAAACTTCGCAACCCTTCCTTATTAGCTTGGTCAATGCCAATGCAAAGAAGCAAACCCCTCAATAAATTGGTGATATAACTAGCTAACCAAAAGCTTCAAATCTTTGAAGGCAATTTCAGAGTCTCCCACTCTAGAATGACCTTCACCTTTACTGGATCCACAGCCACACACCATCTAGAGATAACTTGACCTATAAAATGAACTTCTCTCATCTAGAAGTCGCACTTGCTAAACTTTGCATATAGCTAGTGCTCTCGCAGAACTTCAAGCACAATCTTCAGATGCTCATAGTGGGATGAATCGTCTAGAGAATAAACCAACGCATCATTAGTAAAACTAACCACAAACTATCAAGGCACAGTCTGAAAACTTGATTTAGAAAATCCATGAATGTTGCCTGGGCATTGGTCATACCGAAAGGCAACACCAAAACCTCATAATGATCATAATGTGTCTGAAAAGTTGTCTTGGTTGTGTCCTCTGCCTTTATTCTGAGTTGATGATAGCCAGAACGTAGATAAATCTTTGCAAAAGAAGAAGCTCTTTGCAATTGATCAAAGAGATCATCAATATGGAGCAATGAATACTTGTTCTTGATAGTCACCTGATTGAGCTTCCTCTAGTTTATACATAATCATATTGTGTCACGTCCTGAAGCATGGCAGCGAAGAATTATTTGATTGTTGAGACGTGAATAGTCAACAAATAAGTCTTTAGCGAGTAATCACATATAACACAACTAATTTTTGCTTATCATAAATATCAAACTCTTTATTTCATTTCAATAATGAGAACTAGTACATACTCCATTTCAAGTTTGAACTACAGGACTAATACTCAATAAAAAGGAAAATACATACTATCCTCACTCCTACTACATTAGTCTAGTACCCTCATACTCAAACTATAATACTATGATGCTAAGATATCACGACTATAATACTAAGGCTTGAGAGCGCTCTTCACTCTTGTTCATCCTGGTATAGACTTGGTTCTCTTCGTTATCGATTTCTTGTTCTTCTGAAATGTTGGGAAGTGGGTAATGAGCGCACTCGCCCAGAAGGATTTACATCTTCCAGCAATGATATAAGTATTTAACATTTAAAAGCGAGAAGGCATGAACATGATATGAACTATGCAATTAAATCAACGATAGTAAAACATGACTGGTGTATCATGCAAGATAGCAATGGTAAGTTCAAGAGAAGTAATGATTAGTCTAGCAAGAAAGTTGTATTCAAGTTTCCTAGATAGGGTGAACAATGATCCAGCAAGATGGAAATTTCACGAGCAAGAGCAAGATAGCACGTAACAAGATTGACCATTTCATGAGCAAGCAAGTAAGCATGTAATAAGCATGTATCTTTCACGAGCAAGATAGTCGGTTCACGAGTCATTAATATGCACTAAGGATCTATGCCACCTTGGAATGCATATCATGAACACGTGTAATGTGGTGTATGTATCTACTATTTACACGCAAGTACTCCCAGCGTAGATGCAACGCCAATAATCATATACCCCATGGTTAACAGTATATTCTCAACTCTCTGTCAAGGGGGCTAGACTAGAGTCCTTGGACACTCGCCGTGCCAGATCCAACATCTTAAGTAATTTAAATGTAGATACCCACAATCAAGTATGGCCGTTTAACAAGATTTTCAAGGTTCAATGATAACAAGATAGTTAAGGCATTAGTTCAAGAGTTCAGTCTGGTAGTATAACAACGTGTTTTCAATTTAGTCTAATCACTTATTAGTAATTTGGTCTTATGTTCAATATAGGTGTACTCCAGAAGTCAAGATGAGAATAGAAATATCTCGTAAAGAATGTCAAGAGAAGAGAGATACGTGCACACTATCTTTTGGGTACTTCATTGGTACAACCTGATCGTCGGCCATGTAGGAATTCATGGTCAGAGGAGACTTATGGAGGCCTTGGTCAAGGGGTTACTAGTCCGGTAGAAGGAATATCCAAACAGAGAGTTCACCACAAGCCAAGAAGGGGCTTTCATTGTGCTAGAGTGTATGTACATGTCGCGTGTGAGAATCGCTCAAGTGCGTGTGTGAGTGACTTGAAAATCTGATTATGGAAACTCTATTTATGGAAACTCCATTTATGGAAAGTATAATGAGTGCGAAATCAGAAAATACTAGTTATGCATGACCACTTTTAGTATGTTGGTATATGTTAAGTTTAATAAGTTTGATAACAAGGCAAAGAGAGAATAATCGGCAAGTAGAGAGCATAATCATTAACTTAAGAGCAATTAGAAATTATGTGAAAATATTTTTAGTTTTTCCATAGGTTGATTAATGCATGTTTATGGTATATACATGAATAGGAACAAACAGAACCTTGAGACGATGCGAAACATGGCGAAATGGGGCGATCTGACTGTCTAGAGCAGAAGGCGACCCATTACTATCGCCATCTTGAAGGCGACAGTGGGGCTGTCGCCTTCTCAATGAGAAGGCGACCATGACTCTGTTGCCTTTTTAGTGAGAAGGCGGCAATCATCTTGTCATTTTCTTAATGCGACATGTCGACTCGTCGCGTTTAAGATCTGGGTGTTGGGGTGACTTAAAGGAGTGTTTTCCTATTCCGACTCAAATTAGGTCTCACACCCAAGTGTTCGAAAAATCAAAACGGATGATGTAGTGGTCCAAATCAGATGAAAGCATTTCTATTAGTTAGAAGACTTTATGATCAATGTAAAGTAACAAATAATCGAGAAACAATAGTCATTTAATAGAGTAACAAGATATATTGTGACTGTCTATGTGAATCTGACATAGTACTCATGTATAGGCTAATGCTCTCTATACGTTTAACAAATTGGGGAAATAGTGCCAAATGAAACTAGACTCATAGGGGAAAAAGTTTCATGTTGAGTGCTCAGTCTAGAAATGACTCCACAAAAGGATATAGAACTCGTAAGATAGATCAGAGTTTAATCAAGACAACACAACATTCTAACATGTAAGATTTAATCCACGAAATCCGCATGATAGAAATTGGGGAAAATAGTAAGAACATGATCTATATACATGTATGCATGCATGTACGAGTTTAATTAGAGTTTGGCATGCAGACAACCTACCTTTAGGTTGGAAGAAAAGTCGTCCTCCAGAAAACCCTAGTTTTGACCAGTTGAAGAGGAACGCCTAATACTCACGAACTACTGGGTATAAATTGGACAAAATAGTACCATAAGAAACTAGACTCGAAGTGCTTTCCATGTATATGGTTTGCTAGTTTTGGTCGAGGTTTTACTAACATTTGGTGATGATCTTGAAAGGTCTTGTTTGTTGGTCAGAAACTCCAAGCACGACCTCAGCTACCCTAAGGGTCATCCCATGGGAGAGAGGGGGCTTATTTAAAGAGGGATGGGTTTTTATTATCCTAATTTGATTAGGAAACCTTTAGACATGAATTAGGTGTATCCTTCCTTCAATTGGAGATTTCTCTCCCCAATTCGTTATAGAAGTCATATGGAAACTTAGTAACCACGCATTTGGGCTTGATTTGAAGTCCAATAAGTGTCTATTGGGTGAGAATGAAACCTTTTATGGTCCATTAGTGAGAAATTCTAAATTTTGAGTTATTTTCCTAACATGAATTTATTTGTAGCCCAAAATACATCTTTTGGTCTATTTCTTTCATGGGTTGTCAATACCGATTGTTTGAAGTCCATCCAAAATTTTTATAACATTTTTGGAATTATTTCTTTACGTGTGATAATAGATTTCTGACTTAATTTCTAGTTATGATAATAAGTCGCAATAATTATTTTCTTAACTTAGCGTAAACGATTTTTCTTAGCCTAAAATTCTTAGTAGGTCATTAGAGGATATTATTTGAAGTCCAACTATAATTTTTATTATTTTCTGACTGATCTAAGTACATGTGATAATGATTTTTTTGACTTATTTATGAGTTACGATAATAAGTCGCAAACGGTTTAAACTTGGCTAATCGGCTTTTTCTTCGCCCGAATCTCTTTATGAGTCATTCAGAAATATTATCTAGAGTTTAACTATGATTTTTACGAAATTGTTCAAAGTGTTTTTGTACTACGATAATGGCACGTATATTTTTACTATTTTTGAGAATATTAAATTATTATTTTTAATTTATTTCTATTTTTTAATTGATGAAATTTTTGGGGTGCTATATATTGAATAATCAGTCTTCTTAACAAGATCACTAGAGCTCCCCATGGTGATACACTCAGATGAATAAACCCTTATCTAACAGATCTTGCAACTTCTTCCTCAGCTCGGCCAATGCTGGTGGAGCCATATAGTAAGGCACCTTTGAAATAGGAGCTGTGCTAGGCACTCAGATGAATAAACCCTTTGTCTAACAGATCTTGCAACTTCTTCCTCAGCTCGGCCATGCTGGTGGAGCCATATAGTAAGGCACCTTTGAAATAGGAGCTGTGCTAGGCAACAACTCTATGGAGAATGTGATCTCCCTTATCGGTGGCAATCCAAAAAGATCATTAGGGAACACTTCTCTAAACTCACAAACAACCTCGCTTTAGATGTTAAGGCCACGCTTGCCAGAAATGCACTACAACCTTGCTTATCA
Organism: Colocasia esculenta; assembly: GCA_014218235.1. NCBI lineage: Eukaryota > Viridiplantae > Streptophyta > Magnoliopsida > Alismatales > Araceae > Colocasia > Colocasia esculenta. The sequence goes on from CM024763.1 coordinate 111,256,632, forward strand.
TTGTTGCTACCTTTAAAGCAGATATCACAAACATCATAGATAAATTCTTGGATAAGGGATGTGAGAAATCATCCTCTCTAGGAATGCATAGTATTATTCTCTTCTTCCTTCAATCCAACAATGCATAGTGCTCCTCTAGCCAATCCAGACAAAAGATATCATCAAAATCCTTCATCTTCAGCAGATAGAAACAACCTGGTAGATCTTGCTCCTCATTACACATAGTCAATAAGGGAATACACCTCCTAATAGACATTGCTCCTATAGGGGTGTGCGCTAAGAGGGGAACATTCAAGTCTACGACAACCACACCAAACTCCTCAAGCAACAACTTAGCAAACTTCTCAGAAACAAGGCTATAAGTTGCACTTTTATCAAAAAGAGTCTAGCATGAATACCCATAATGGAAATGGTACCTTCGGTCACATTCTCAACTTGCTCTACCTCTTCCCTAGCCAATGTGAGTACTCATGCTTGGCCCGAGGCCTTCCTATTGGTCTTGCCATTACTGGGGCCATTGTTTCTGCTACTTTTTGTGCCACCTTGGACAAATATTTATTCTATGATCCTATTTGCTGCATCTAAGACACCTCCTGGATGCTACCTAGCAAACATCACCACCATGCTTCTTTCCGCACTATGTGCAAAAAAGCTGATCATTAGCCTTAAAGTTCCCTATGTGGGGTGCCACTTTCGCTAGCACAAAGGCTTACTGCTTTGCTCTCATGGATTTCTTCTTCTTGTCTTGCTTCTAAAATGACGATCCATGCCTCTTCAGGGATGCTTTCTTCTCTTCGAGGTACTGCTCTATCTCCATAAATGAAGACTTATATGTATAAAATATATCAAAATAAGAAATATGATGTACAGATCTTGATTGATGGGTCATAAAAGAGATAGACCCACTCGTAGGTTTGTTATCCTCGAGATTTGTGGCTTGGTTCACTTTCATTTTTATGGAATGTTCCTGCTACTTCTTCACGATCCATTTGTCACAAAGATCTCACCAATGCCCCCTCCTCATCCAAGTAAGCATGTGCTCCTTCCATAGGTTCGTGTCTAAGCTATTACAAATATTCTTCGCACTTGTTTGGGCATTGTAGAATAAATGTTTAAAATTGTCTCGTACGGTGGCCGTTCAGGCTAATAGAGATGACGCCTCGTCCGAGGGTCATGAGAATAGATGAGTCTATTGTACAAAGCAAAAGTAAGATGTATATGATATTTTATTGAATGTAGGAGTATGAAAAGATATAATTTAAAAGATTAAATTACATACCGTGAACATGTCATACAACATGTCCTAAACGTGCATTGAAAAATTATTAAATCTATGGATATGCTAGGAAAAGTGTGCTTGAATTATTTTTGTAATCAATTGGGATGCCAGGGCAGACTCTAATTTGTCCCTCCAATTAGAAATGTTAAAATGGGTTGATGAATAGGGTAAGAATTAAATAGCTGCCCTCAACATATGATAGACATCATTCATTACATACTCATTTATCCACACCTTCGTAGGGTGTTATCAGCATAGTTGCCCTCCCCCTCATTTGACTTAAAACATCATCTGACTGTGACACTGTAACAATTGAATGGCATAAGTAATGCATCTAATCAAGATAGATATACCTACACATTTGCACCGACAAAATGTTAACACACAAATAACTTTGAAATTCTGACTCAGGGAAATAAGTCAAACCATTTTTCTCACATTATTCAATGTACTAAATTTGAATAAGAAGGAAACATTATTTAGATTATCACTTTTTAACCCATCCATGATGGTTTGATCGCACAATCATTTACACAGTGTTGTACAATTTGCTGAAAATTTCAGTAACATCTCCTCGTACCTATCCGATACACCAAAAATATTTATTGATTAAGAAATTTTCTTAAACACTTACTAATAAGTGATTAATAAAATACTCAAAATCAATAAAGGTATATTAGAGAGAAGTGAGTAGATGTAATTTTCAACAATTAGTACAAATACATATATAAATGATCACTTAACTGCGATTAAATATTCACAGACTATCTAAACTAGACAATTCAAGTCTTTGAGTTAGATATATACGTTCTCATCAAAAAATAAGAACAAACATATCAATCTTAAAATCTTAAACGGGAAGGTTCATTGGCAAGGGATTAACACACACTCGTGAGATATGTGTAATGTTAGGTTGCACCCACACACCTCAGGTCACATAGAATATCCTAAGTTCTTAAATAACATCAAATTAAAAAATATCTCATTGATATGCATGCATACATCAAATTAAACAACATATAATTTAAATAACATTTAACTAAAGAACTTTAAACTTAATTCATATCTAAGGAGATAATCTAATTTATATGCGATAACTCAATTTAAAGAACATCAAATTTAAAAAACATCTAAGAAAAGAACCCTAACTTAAATAACACCAAATTAAGGCACACATACAAACTACAAATTGATGCAAGATAAAACTAGATTACGCAATGAGCATTATAAAAAAATTACTAGTGCAGGTGAGAACTTATATTACAAATTTTAAAATTTTCATTTTATTCATGTACATTGTTTTAGAATCCTTTAAGAGATTAAGGTTAAATAATAATGTTTTAATGAGTAACATTATTAGGGATTATTAATTAATGCAAAATGAGTGTGTTACGACGATATTCATAAAGACTACAATCCTTTTTTCACGTCAATATGGGAAAAATCACACCAATCTTTTGGCGATCATATCTACTTGGGTACCCACTCAAGTCTTCATGGGTGGATTAGAGATAGGCCTATGACATCTTGTGGCTGAACTTGAGGGAATAGTACAAAAGTCTAACCACGAGATTTCACAGGCCTGCCTCTCACTCCCCCCCACCATCGCCGCCCCCATCCCCACCAAAGTCCAATTATCAAATGGTATCATAATTGTGTTGATCATGGAAGAGAGATCTTCAAATGTCACTTGACACTGCCCCTCTCAAATGGTATCTAACCCCATTAACACCAACACCCCCTTCTATCTCTCTTACATACGTTTGTGCACACACAAGAGAGACGAGAAGCATGGCACTTCTCTCTCTCTCTCTCTATCTATGGATGATATCCAAGCTATTTACTTGACTAAAGTTCGCAAGATATAACCAAGGGAGATCATCATATGGGGGAAAAAAAAGGACAGGAAAGGGGACCTCTGACGATTGATGGATTATTAAGTATTAACTTATAACTTTGTAAAACTGAACTCTCCACCTACTTGCTAATCAGATTCTAATCATCTCTTAACAGAGATGGTTATAGTCATACGTAGGATTTGATGGATCTAGCTAGGATTTGAGGGCAGGTCATTTTGATATGGATTTTCTTATATTGAGTTGTCAGGTAGGGGGGTCAAGAGGTTATCACTAGCTCTAGACTATAAATATTGTCCTTATGGACTCAAGTGTAAGCAATAAAGATGTTAGTTGAGCTATCGACTTAAAGCTACGGATCGTAATAGACATATCGAGTAAGATACATGCTCAAGGGAGAGCAATAAATTGCCGGTCGAGCTATGTTCGCAAGGCCAAGCAATAGAGATACTGACTATGTTATAGGCTCAAGGCCAAACAACTCTAAGTTGACACGTGGGCTATATATATATTAGACCGGATCGAAAGTGAGAACAATATCTTTATAAATTAAAAATTTGGAAAAAAAATTATTACAAAAGAGCCGTGCATTAATTTACATGAATAATTGTAAAATAATTTAAATAATAATGTTCCACAGGAGAATAATATCTTTATAATTGGCTCCCTTGCATGTTATTAATGGAGGGATACTTTTATACTTATATGTAAATTAGTAAAGCTATTCTTGAACTTGATTCACATAGTAGAGTTATTTTTGTACTTAGTTTGTTTGTTTTTTTTTCTCTAAATTAAAATATTAAACTTCTTAACTATAGCTAGCCTTTCAAGTTAACTTCATCTGTTCAACAGCAAGTTTCCAGAGAGACATTTTTGCATATATCTTTATACAATTATAACATATATATATATATATATATATATATATATTATATATATATATATATATATAGAAGAGGCCTAACTAAAAAAAAATGTACAGAGAGTGGGGTATACCCCCCCCCAACCAACCCAACACCATTGGGTGAACCCCGCACCCGCCCTCCCCTCTCCTACTCGTTCACACCCCTAACCAGGAGGGGATTCCCCCCTTTGGTGGCTCTCTCTCCCCACAATGAAGCCCCCCTCCCTCCTTCTCTTCGTCTATCTATTCCCCTGCCGAAACCTCTCCTCCCCTCTCAAACACACCACCCCTTCTAGCTCCCATGTAAACCGAATTGATCGATCGATCGAGAGAGTTACTAGGAGAAAGAACCTGGTGAGGTCCAACAATAGTAATGGAGATCGATGGCGGCATCCGACATTGGTGAGGCGATGGTGGCTTTCAATGATGGATAGAGAGAGAGAGAGAGAGAGAGAGAGAGAGAGAGAGAGAGAGAGAGAGAGGAGAGAGAGAGAGAGAGAGAGAGAGAGAGAGAGAGAGAGAGAGAGAGAGAGAGAATCGTCGCGAAGGGGAAAAAAGAGGGCCACCTTTTAGTTAGAGATCGATTTTGTTCGATGACAATTTGATCTCAAATTTGAGACTAATTTGTCACCTTCGGTCATATTTGTTTAGCCTAATGCCGTGAAACCAAAAATGTATGTGATCAAACATTTCAGTGACAATTCAATCTCAGATTTAAGACTGAATTGCTACTAAATTCTATCGATCTCACCGAATTATCACTGAAAATTTCAATCGCGTATCATTTAGACCAAAGGTAGGTTTTGAGACCGAAAATGTTTTGATGACAATTAAATTGAGACCAATTGTCACCAAAATATACTTGGGTTTCTATATTTTAACATTAACGACTAACGGCTGTAGGCGACTATTTGGTCACAAATTGGAGACCGAATTGAGACCGACATATTCGGTCTTAGATTCAATCTCTATCTCCGCAATTTCTTGTAGTGTAAGACTTAATAGATTCTCATTAGGCAATAAAACTATGATCGATTAATGATTTGGACCAACTTGAAAGTTGAATCAACGTAATTGATCGAAGACTTGTAAGCATTATGAAACTGTTTAACGAGAGTGATTGAATTTGATTTTCCGTAATTGTTCAAAACTAAGTTACAGTAAAAAAACTCATAAAACTTTGAGCTGAATATGCAAATAAGGCATTATCATACATAGAGATGAATTTAACTTTAAATTCAACATGAAATAAATCATATAACTTAGTACTTTCAACATGATACATTTGACTTGACAAATATGATATTTTATATGTATAAGGTTGAGTTAATCACTCAACAAATATGATTGTTTTGTTTATCACACAAAATTAATCATTGTAGAGATATTCCTGCACTACAACCTACAATAAGAATATCCCTCTATAAATTATTCAAAAAATAGAGAGGCCCCAAACATTTTGTTCTACTCGTAGTTTATTGCACATCTCATTAACCCAAAAATGAGTATCGTTATTGGAAACACAAAGGGACTATGCCTCTATGCAACAAACATAACATATTTCTCAGATCAATCGGTTATGTTTGGTATTTGAATAGAGGAGGGATAGACACTCTATCCCCAGTCTAACCCCACTCTATCCCCAATCTATCTAAATACCAAACGTAGATTATTTGACAAAGACTATCTCTTGAAATGTAGATGACGTAGATGTAAGTCTATTGACCTCGTAGATGGTCGGACCTACTCATATGCCTATCATGCATTGATTATTAGCAATGCACATGAAAAACCATTAAGCTAAAGAAGGGATTCAACATGCTCGGAACATACAATAAAGTAAAGGAAGTTAACAAATTGAATTTAGAACATAAGGGTTTCTTAAATTTCCACTGACTATGAAATTGAAATATGCCCCTTGGACTTTATGTTTGTTGTCGTTGGATTCACCGGTTTTGTCCAGAATAGATGCTAGCTAAGTAGTTGCTTTAGAAAACCCCTATAGATGTTATAATGCCAGATACTTAGTTTTGTTTGGATGCAATATCATCATTCTCCTATTATAATAGGTACTAGAGTAGAACTTTCACGATCATAGATCGCTTATTGGAAGATAGCCTTGGCATCATTGTTCAAATTTCATGGATTGCTTATGTTTGAAACCGTTTAACATATAGAAAAATGTGGTTTTAAAAACCCTAGAGGGACATTACTTGCAGTTCTTTTGAATCAAAAGCATAGATGAGAAAGTTGTTACTTGCAACGGAAGTAATGATAGCGGCTGGTATATGACTGTCCTACAATGCTGCACTTCTATGCAATGGTATAGGTGAAGTCATATAGTCAACTATTAGAAGAGTAATGTTAGCGATCCGCTACTGTCTGCCCTCATATAGAGGCGAGTCCTATGCCCCCATGTGAGAGCATGTGAGGAACATTTCCGAAGAGAGAGAGGTGACCATTCCCCCTTTCTCTCTCTTTTGTTTAGGAGCAGGCCCGCCCTCATTGAGGGTTCTTATGTAGAACCGGGCTCGGGTGCTATGGTTTGTATTCCCTTTTCTTAATTTATCTGATTCAACAGCATTCATTAATGATCGGCCCTTTAGGTTGTCTTTCATAGATACTCATGGTATGTGCATTGACAAGATAAATTTGAAAGTATTAGGGACGTGGATGCTGTCTTTGGGTCAATCTGCCTTCCAAAAGAACAAGGCCCACAGTAATACACATCTGACAATTTGGAAAGTGGAGGCCCAATAAGCCTGGACCATGTCCAAAAGGAGCAATCTTAATTATGAGAGAAGGCCCAGTTTCAAGCTTGTGAAAAGTCTTGACATGGATAAGCAAGAACATTTAATCTCTAGACATGGTGCTTACTTGTTCCTTGGTGGAGGATTAATAATAGAGTTTTGCCACTGAAACATGGGTCTTTAGTAGGAATATATATACTTCTAATGGCTTCACTAAAGCAGGATGTCCAGTGTATATGTTCTTTCCAAGGATGTGAAATGGATATTGCATCCGGAGAAAAGAAGAATACTTATCCTTTGGACATGGTGTTAATTGAGACTTTTTGGAATGAAGAATCCGGATTCGTTAGTATAACATCTAGTGTTTCTGTCCCTTTCTACGTACACTAACAAAGTAAACAAGGCGCGCGCGCGCGCACACACACACACACACACACACACAAACTTGTTTAACTTGCATGTAATTGGTTCATTTGAAAATGATAAGGCATGGTGATAAAATCTATCGTTCTTTTTATTATTAATAGAATTATTTTATCTCTAAATTTTATTAATAATTGTGTGAGTTAGATAAGAGGTACAAGGACTTGGTCCATGCGGATCTACACCATATATAATTAAGTATACTATTTTAAAACATTAATGTCAGACAGACTTATTCTAGTTAAATTGTATGGGTTGTCTTCTTCTCCTTTGTTCCTAGCTTAACTACACCCTCCTTTCTACATCTGCCCGTCTTAATTTGAGGTGACCAGACGCGAATGCTCCAAATTACAAAGTGGATTCTTCTTCGAATATGGGGGTAACAGTTCTCCATTTGTCCGCTCTTCCCCTTCGGGCGGCTAAAAGCCAATACATCCCCTCCCGTCACAGCATGCGCATAACTTGGGAACACTGACAGAAGACCGGAACAACAACGATCTAAAGATCAGCGCACTTTGACAAATTAACATATATTTTTTGAATTATAAATTTCTTTTTTATTCTATCTCTATTTAGTTGCATATGATTATACTGGTTGAGAAGAAAAATCTCGACTTTCTAACTCAAATTTTAAAGCCTACTTAAGCTCCGTCTAATAGAAGAAAATTTAGTTAATAAGATTCCACTTATCAGAATCCAATTATCAAACAGAACTTACAAAGTGTCATGATTGATTTGCAACCTTAAAGAGGGCTCTTATCTCCTCATCGATGCTAGGAGGATAATGTAAGTTAACAATGTAGCTCCTAAGATAACATTTTGCCACGTGTTAAGATAAGAAACTATCTCGACCTACACTACAGATTTTATCTTGTCGAATCTAGCTCAACGAATCTTATCTTGACAGTCTATAACCCACTCTCATATATCCCCCCCCCCCCCCCTTTATTGCCCCTACCAATGTAGCCCCTAGGGCCTCTTTTGTCACCTAAGGAGCCGACACAGACGTCTCTGAGGATGCCATCTTCTTCGTTGGGAGTTCATTGCCTGATGCAGTGCTGTCGGAGGCCTTCCACTTCTCCTGACGATTTCTTTCCAATAGAATGGTAGCCAACGATATCTTATCAGGCTTCTTCTCTCCCTTTTGAGGAGAGGGACCTATTGTTCTGGACGCCTCTACTGCCGACTGCTTCCCTTTCTATCTTAGGCCACCTTGACAGATTCTTGGAGTGGCGACTCGGCTGAGGTGATTACTCTACTCACCGAATCTCTTGAGTCACTTGAAGAAGCCCCGAGAGAAGTTTCACTTGTCGGAGGATGGAAGTAGTGTGACCACCCAACCAACAACTGACCCAACAATCATGCTAGTTGGTAGACTTCCTAGAAATGTCACCCATTTTGGGACTTCCTCCAATTGAGCACGATTAACTTCGGAGTTCTTTTCCTACTCGAGCTCCGAAAATAACTAATCTAAGTTGTTGATAGTCTACTGATTTAATCTATTTAACATATTCTTATATGAAGTATTACAATCTAGCCCTCTTATATAAGCGACGTCCTCATCGCTAGGCACATTTAGCACACAATCAAATCTCATATAGGAAAGATTCTAGAGGTGGCCCTCATAGGTTCAAGAGGTGGCTCCCACTATGTGGCACTTTGTCTCATTATGGGTTCAAGAGGTGGCTCCCATAGTGTAGCACTTTATCTTGTGTGACACTTAGTTTATACACTTCCGACTGGGGTATAACTGTGATACTATTTGTGATAATCCAACCAACAACCATGCTAGTTGGTAAACTTCTTAGAAAGGTCACCAATCTTAGGAGTGCTCCCAGTTGAGCACGCTTAACTTCAGAATTATTTTCTTTCTTGAGTTCCGAAAATGACTAGTTCGAGTTATTAATATTCTACTGATTTATTCTATTTAACATATTCTTATATGAGGTGTTACAATCTACCCTTTTATATAAGCGAAGTTCGTCGCTAGGCACATGTAGCACACAGTCAAACCCCAAGTAGGTAAGATTCTAGAGGTGGCCCCCATATGTTCAAGAGGTGACTCCCATTATGTAGCACTTTGTCCCATTATGGGTTGAAGACTTGGCTCTCATAGTGTAACACATTCTCTTGTGTGTCACTTAGTTCCTACACTTCCGACTAATGTATATCTTTGATATCATTTGTGACAATCCAACCAGCAAATTGACACAATAATCGTGCTAGTTGTTAGACTTCCTAGAAAGATCACCCATCTTGGAACTTCTCCCAACTGAATACGATTAACTTCAGAGTTCTTTTCCTACTAGAGATCTGAAAATGACTAGTCCAAATTGTTAGTAGTCTACTGATGTAGTCCATTTAACATATTCTTATATGAGATGTTACAAGTAGAGAGACAAACTTGCATGGAAAACAACTGAGGTTAGCAATAATCTTATGAACCAAGAGGAAACCTACAACACCTATATTTACCTTGGTTGTCAGAGCATCTCCATATGCCTGAAAGTACTTTTTCCTAACCAATTCGTCCACATGATAGGGTTGTCTAATCTGGAGGCTGATCATTTCCTTCGACCCATCTTCACTCTAGGTCAAGTTGGGGACACAAGTGGAAGAGAAGTTCAGAGCGACCCAAAAGCCCCACTTGAGGGTTTCGACACTTTGAGGTACTAAAAAATATTGGGACTTTCACCCTTTGTGAGAGAAATCCTGAGGAGAGAGTTTGAGGGAGTTCTACTTTAGCGAGTCTTAACGTATAAGAAGTCATCACTAGTTGGACGATGTTTCTTCAATTTGAAGAAGACATGGAAAAGAGCAAGGCTGGGAAAGATACCAATCTTGGAACAGATTATAAGAAAGAAAAATAATGAAGATATAGGAGTTAGACACCAACTAGATCAATGCCAATGCATAGAAATTGAGAAGGTTTACTAAGAAGAGGTGAATTAGAATGCGAAAGCCCTACTTCAAGGCCAGTCGATACAAGTAGAACTAGTCAGACCGACAGGCTATGTTGATTTCGTCAGGAGATAGAACAGATAAGGAGTATGAAGGGGAGACACACTATTTGAAGGCAAGGTCTTCCACCTCCCATTTCGACATGCTATTGTAAACATCGTAGCATGATGGAACAATGGTGGCCTCGACCTTCTCCTCTGAAACCACCCTTGAAGAACTTGTCCCCTAGTTAGCCATGGGGGATGATGAGTTGGAAAAAGATGATTCAAAGGAAGCAGAAGAAGAATCCCAAGGGGAGAAAGAACACAAAGAAGACAAGCCAGTTGGAGAGAAAGACCTAGAAGCAAAAGCTTTGGGATGATTGAAAGACGAAAGGAAAATAGGAGCCTTGTGAGTCATAGGCGAACTCACTAGATGAAGAGCTCTAGCGTGAAGGGGATGGAATGAGACGAAGTACTTCAGAGTTGCTATAGAAGAAGTAGAAGCAGAGAGAGAGATGGAACATGAGCAAGAGCGTACAAAGTAGCTGAAAGAAGCAACGTACTTATAAGCAAAAAAAATCAAGGGATTTTTGAAAATTTCCACCTCCTTGAAAATATATAGGCCTACACAAGAATCAATGAGAAATAAAGATTGTGGCCCAAGATACACAATTATGGAGTGTAAGCTTGGAAAGTGTGAGATTATGATGGTCTCTAGCTGGCAAGGCCGTAGTGAATCTGTGAAAGAAGTGGGCTATAGATATCGCCTTCCTACTCAAGTAGATCAACAACAATGTGTCGCAAGTGAAACGCCGTTATGGTATAGGTCATTTTGAGTGGTTCAAAAACTGAGAGACCTACTTACTCTTTGCCTTCCTGAGCAAACATAGTAAGGGGATCAGGCAAGTGGAGAGGGAAAATTGTGCTCTTTAGCACAATCTGTAAGACTTAGTTACTAAAGCTCGGTCCAATGGATGAAAGCCCAGTTAACAATAGCCTACCTACTAGAGCCCAATTATTAAATGAGGCCGATAAAGCACCACAAGCACCTAATTTGCCACCTAAGGAGGGTCTCTATCCTCGCATCGACATTAAGAGGACAACCAAAGATGACAACATAGCTCCCAAGATAATGTCTTGGCATGCGCTAAGGCTGACAGATAACTTGACCCTTGCACACTCCACACTTTATATTGGTAATTCCTAGCTTGATAAACTTTATCTTGATAGCATATAGCCTAGAGGATATTTAACCCAACAGATCTGTAACTTTGCAGCCTTAACTCAGTGGAAGTGAAGCATGATACACTTTTGCTTGATATGCTAATCAGTGGATCTCACATGATAGATAGTTACACAGGAGGAGTAAAGCTTCAAAGAGGATAACAATGTGTTGTCTATAGTTGGCACGATCACCACTACAATCCTTACCGTGGGCTTTAAAGTCCATGATGGCCACTATCTTGTGGTTATGAGCACCCATGACTCTAGCGCTACTTTGCATGGGATCATTGAGGAGGCTTGACAATCACAATAAATTTCAGAGGAAATCTTTCAACTAGATGTTTACAAAATTCGATAACTATTTTACTGTGGAGAGCGATCTCGAATCACTCACCCGGCCTCTTGCTTTAGTTCTTACTTTGTTCTGACTTAGGTATTAGAGTGTTTTCTCTGAAATCACTATCCCAAAACTCCAAGATCTTTTTTATTTCTTACAAATCATCTTCTTGACATCTAAGGTAGCCACCTCATTCCTCAAATCCTCGGTCAACATTAGATTCGAGTCACGCTCTAATATGGAAGTCAAATTTCAAAAAAATTTCTCATGATGCGAGTTAATCGTAACCTGGCATTCTTTTCACAGAATCGAGAGGATCCGGACTAAACCGACGTTTCAGGTCAAGCTTCCGAGCTCAGCCTCCATTACTGTCCAAGTTGTGGTTGTGGTGCGGGGGGTTTCTGCTCAGGTCCTTTCACAGTGCTTCTTGTCGGGGTTTTGGCACTCCACCGATGGGGTTGCGTTGGGTCCGGTGGATCAAACTGTGCGTTAAAGTGGAGTAATCGTAGTCGGGAACACACCTCATCAGAGCAGACAGTGAGTGCTGGGTTCCAGCCGAAGTGGCGACAGAACTCCGTCTCAAGATCGCTTGCTAGGCGGAAAACCTCTAGTCTGATATCTTCGAGGATCGGAGGAGATAACTCCCACTGTGTCTGAAATCTCGTGGATGGCTTACGTTGCTGTAGTGGATAGGGGATGATCTCAGCTGCGTATAGTATCTAATAGGTACAATGGAAGAGAATAAAAAAAAAAGACGGAGAAAGAAAGCATTCCCATTAGATCATCTAGTTGAGGGCATGCGAGAGTTTTCTGAGAGATGATGCCCTTATTTGTGGGTCGACTTCGATTTTACCACATGAGAAATCACAAATATTATATGACCCATGCAGCTGATCGGCACTGTCATTTTCATTGATGTATATGTTTTTTAAAAGAGGACAAGATCCTTTTCTTTTTTTTGCTTGAATATGGTATATATATTTAAAAGATTTTTACGTACATGACGTCCCCATGTGAAGATGCATGTATAAGTGGGTCCATTAGGTTTGGTGTAAAACCTCACCTAGAAAACATTTTCTAGGAAAACTTAACAAAATAAGTTGTTTGGTACCCTTGAAAAATATATCCTTGCAAATATTATCCTTAAAAACCCAGATTTTGGCATCCAGGGTGAGACCCCGAATGCCATTTCCCCATTTTGAGGGTTTCGCTTCGTCTGCCTCCACTTCCAAAACACCGCCCGTCGACGTCGTGTGGTCGGGAGCAGCATTAGCAAGAGGAGAAGGGCAATGCTGCATCGACCAGGAGCTGTTGGGGACACTTGGTTGGTGGCCTGAGTTTATGGAGAACACAGACGGTTCTTCAGCCATTCTGACATATGCTTCAGACAACTATTTGCCAAGTTTGCTTGTTAAGAGCAGATTTTATGATGATGAGGATGAAACATACTTAAGACAGTTCTTTTGAAGTGATCCACGAAAAAAGTTGTGAATTCGAGTCCTTTTTTATTTTTTATTTTTATCATTGTTATGAAGATTATATATTAAAATGTTCAGTGGTGACACATTTCTCGTATATATGGCTTTATAAAACAACGGCTATATTTGTATGTAGTTGGTTTCACTTGATTTATAAGACTTTCTACCATGTACAATGACAGTGTGGTGCCTCCAAATAGAGAACAATTGCAAGTCGTGTTTTGACACTTATAATTTTTTATAATGATTTTGCTCAGTTTATTCTTAAAAAAAAAAAAAAGATAGTGATGCAAAAGAGATCCGCTCTTAGTGAACACAGGGTGCATGACTCGAATTAAGATCATAAATTTTGATGACACAGTAAATTATTGGATATTAACTTAATGAGATCTTAATCCATTTAGTGGAGTCCCCTAGATCTATCCATTTAAACACCACATTTATGTTTGTACGTATCATGTTCAACTATCCTGACGTTTGTAAATTAATTAGTCACCAATATTTTTTTATGATCCGAGCTCTAAAACTATGTTTGATATTTGGATAGATTGGAGATAGAGTGAGAATATCCCTAAAATTTTGAGTACCAAACATAATCTTAGATTCTAATGAGAGACATCTTGAGACCTAAAATCTCGAGAGATGACCAACCATGGTTAAGGGTAGAACTTGGGATAAGTTTGTTCTTGAAGTGATATCTTACTTTATGAGAAAGACTTAGGGTCCATTTGGATGTAAGTAAACATTTTCATTGGAAAATCGTTTTTCATGGAATACTTTTAATGAAAATGAAAATCTTAATTGTCCATTGGTTGTTAGGGAAATATTTTCACTGGTTATTTGTGTAAATAGAATATTAAAAAAAAAGTGAAAAATCAACAGTATTAAATGTAAGTTTTTGTTGAGAGTTACATTTGAGCACATGGAATATTATGGTGAGGTAATAGCTTCCAAGACCATGTGCTCAAATGCCCACAGGAAATGGCTTCCACACTTCTAGTGCGGATGTCAAAATTCAGAATTTTGAGGATGTAGTTTTACCGATTTTACTTTTCAAGGATGCCAAATACCTACAAAATGAAGTTTTACTTGAAACGGATTTCCTGCGTGAACTTTTACCTCTAAACAAACAGACCCGTTGGTAAAATAAAACACTTATCTGACCACGTTAGATTGACTGCGGGTGAGATCCACGTCTGCCATGCTTGCTTAGCAAGAGTGGGCCCGCCGGCCAACCAGTCCCGACGAGGCCGGATAATGCCTTACCCTGCTGCGTCGGGTAAGAAGTTTGGAACGTTTCGAACGTTACAAGATTAATGGCCATCAAATGCCAGAACAGAAGAGGAAATCCTCATCAAGATCCAGAAACGGATCCAATATCAAAGGGGCAGTTACAGATCTGGGACAGAGGGGATGAGTGGAAAAGCCCTATAAATAGATGGGTATTCCCATCGGAAGAAATACACAGTAACATTGAGGAATGCTCATTGCCGGAGTCCCAAATCCCCCCTGTTCATACCTTGTTTCTACATTGGTATCAGAGCATTTGATCTCTGTCCCACCGCGTGCGCAATCGCCCGGCATCGTTCGCCACTGACGCTACTGCATCGCGCTCTTGCCTGCTCGCTTGCTCACCCGCGCCCCACGTTCGTCGCCGGCGCACCAACGTCGCGTTCGTTTATGCCCCGGTCGCGTCCGATTTCGCCATCGCTGCGTCGCTCCGCTTGTTGACCCATGCTCGGCTTCCACTGCTGCTCTTGTCAGAGCAGGGAGAGATCTCCACCTCTGCTGTTTTTGCTCCGCGCCGCGCCACCTCTGCTGGTTCGTGTTCGACGCCTCTGCTCGTCGCTCGCCGCATCTGCTTGAGATCGACGCCGCCTCTTCCGTTCCCAACGCCGTTCATCCGGCGCCCTCGTTGTCGTCCGAGGTAGCCCCAGTAAGTTTCTAAACAATGTATCTCAAATTCACGAGACAGTTATTCAACTTGGGTTTGTTGCAAATAAGTTGGACAACTGTGTGTATGTCATGAAAGTGGGAGCAGGTATACTATATTATCTTTATATGTGGATGATATTTTGCTCGCTGGAAATGACATAGAGATGTTGAATAAAATCAAATCTGAACTAAGTGGAAAGTTTGGATGAAAGACATGGGTGAGGCATCCTATGTTCTTGGTGTACAATCCTGAGGGATAGAAGTCTAGAATGTTGAGTATAAACCAAGAAAAATATTTGCGGTCTGTACTCAGGATTCGGAATGCATAACTGCAATCCGGCACTACACACGTAGTACATGGAAAACGGTTGGGAAAGAGCATTGTCCTATAGAGGGACAAGGTCCGCTCAAGGTGCCATATGCTGAAGCAGTTGGAAGCCTAATGTATGCAATGATGAGTACTAGACCAGACTTAGCATATCCAATGAGCTTGGTAAGTCGATATCAAGCTAATCCTGGTCCAGCACATTGGAAGCTGTAAAAAGGATTATGAATATCTGAAGGAACTTTGCACCACAAATTAGTTTATCAGCTGATACGCTTGAGGTGTTTGGTATTCAGATGCAGACTTTGGAGGAGACAAAGATGACGGAAAGTCCACGTCGGGACCTTGTTCATCTTTGGTGGTGCGCTGTTTCTTGGGGTAGCAAGAAACAAGGGTGTGTTGCAAATACACACAGGAGCTGAGTATGTAGCTTGCAGCATGCTACTATTCATGCTGTCTGGATAAGACGATTTTTGATAGATTTAGATCTAAATTGGCAGAAGGACCAATTGAGATCTATTGTGATAATCAGGCAGCGATTAGCTTGATTAATAGTGGAGCAAATAGCTCTCGAGGAAAACATATAGAAATACAATATCACTACATTCGAGATATTGTGCAGAAAGGGGAAGTGAAATATCATATGTCCCCACTAGTGATATGATTGCCGATCCTTTGACAAAGGTATTCCGGCGAAAATTTCATTAAGCATGTTGGCTTAATGGGGCTCAGGAATATATGAGCTAAAGGAATATTTTCATGGATAATGAAAATGATGATACATCTCATAAATAGTGGGAGTATCGGAATAAATATTTATACTTCACACGGATCGTGGGAGTATAGTGATTTGTTGGCCAAGTGGGAGATGTTGGAACGTTTCGAACGTTACAAGATTAATGGCCATCAAATGCAGAAACAGAAGAGGAAATCTCTCTCATCAAGATCCAGAACGGATCCAATATCAAGGGGCAGTTACAGATCTGGGACGGAGGGGATGAGTGGAAAGCCCTATAAATAGATGGTATTCCCATCGGAAGAAATACACAGTAACATTGAGGAATGCTCATTGCCGGAGTCCCAAATCCCCCCTGTTCATACTTGTTTCTACAAGAAGTGCACCTCCTCCTTTATATATAAGTGTTCCTCACCTTGTGAATGGAATAAAGGTTGCGAGCTATCGACGGTATCATAGTAAAAGCGTCATGCATGGTAAAAAATAAAAAAGAAACATCCCATTTTTTCGTATTAAATTGTCTACTCAATGATACATAGTTTTTGGAGAGAGAGAGAGCAAACATTCTTTATGCACAAGCATTTCTCTTCTTTGTATATAGGTACTTAATCCTGCAATAGGGTGGCTAGTAGTTGCAACCATGATTGCATTGGCCTCCTCTGAACTAGTGGGTGATGTCCACTTGTTCCAATTCTCCAATGCTTTTTGTTAAGTCCAAACATATGTTAACTTTCCGGTACCCAATCATCTCGCATGCTTACGAGTAGAGAACAGTCAGAAAAGGCAAATGAGGAACTACCCCAAAAGCGAGTCCATCCATCAAATCAGCATTTCCTCCACCATTAATTCCTTTGTTTATAAGAAGCATCCCACACTGAAATTAAGCTAGCAGCCCTCTGATCTCCTCATCTCTTCCCCCATACTGGAGCCTTTTTTATTTTTGGGTCAATTTACTAGATATCACCCCCATCAAAATAGATTAAGGAGTTGGCAAGTCCTTTTTTACTTCTGGTGCTGGCTAGCCATATGGCTATTGATCACGAGCTACTAATGCGACCTTGTGGGAATGGGATCTAGGGTTTTGAATCCGGCTGTGTCTGATGGTGCCCGGCGAAGTGACTTTTGACCACCCCCACACCTCCACAAGATTCTACCAGAAGTTGATCAAACAAATGGCTGTGCCTTTGAGTTGAACGAGATTCACGTTGGTCCCAACCGCACCGCTGCCCGTCTCTGATCGAACCAGATCCTCCATGGTGCAAATTGAAACACTCTTCCAATTTTATCTACGCTACGATTGTCGACGTTGAACCCCGACATTCTCATGTGGCATGATGTATATGGTATATCAACAAGGAGGATGTCTTCTCGTCTCCAACAGCTAGCTAGCCCACCCATTTTGTTGCAAAGGTGTTGTAAGGATCTTGTTCATGTTCTAGATCTTGTTAGAAGTTTAGCATATGAAAGTATGGAGTGATTGGGTATGAGCCTGGACGAGGAGAGGTCTAACTTGGGAGTAAGTGTATGAAACATGTCGTCCATTGGCTTGGACGTGAAATTATATGATCACCATGTAGGATTATTTTCCTTTTCTTTTTTCTCTTTTTAGAAGTTGGAATAAAATGGGGAAAGTTCCATGTTTATAAACAGAATGGACATTAATGGATGGGATATGGAGAGGGGAGAGGTTGGGGATTTGAATCTAGACTTCGTGTTTACTTGTGACTTGAATCTTTTTTTAAGAATAATAGAAAGAAGGGGGAAAAGAAGGAATTTTGTAAAGATTCTTTGCTTAATGTTGAGTATGGAAATATCACCTGTATTTTTATTTTTTTAATAACGTCCTGTCAAAATATATTGTCAAATCCTGGTCATAATTCAAGTAAAATTAAAAAAGAAATGTCTTCTCTCTCAACTATATATAAATTAGACATCCCTTCTAAGTTAACAGGATGGTTTCTCGTCGAATTTGCTGACGTCTATCAAGGGATTGATCGTAACATTTCCTGACTAGTGAAGTCGAGATCCATGCATCACATTACCAAGTAGCTATAGTCCAACTCGATTCAGAGGAATATGCAAATAAGGAGACAAGGTGGACACGGCTTGAATTTTTCTCCAGTTCAATTCTTGATGTTGTGTGAGCAAAATACATATTTCAGAAAAAATCATGTGATGATCTAGAATAAAATCTTGGATAAAGCCTTAGGGAGCTCGATGGTAGCTATATCTTGCGCGCCCAAGCATGATCTCGATTCTAGTCATATATACTTCCCCTTTTGTACCACCTTAACTGAAAGCATGGATCGTGTAACATACGTAAAGAAAAGCACCCATCATCCACATAGGTTCTTCTACAGCCTAATTTTTTGCATGGTGCGCAACTCAAGATTCTCTTAATATGATCTTTTCTCACTTTTTATTCTGAGATTAACTCTAGCTATGTCGGACACGGACATCTCTGATCAAATGGCAGTCATGTCAGATGCCATCGTCAACCTAGCTCTCTAGACCGATTCTTACAAACTAATTTCAGACCGAATGGCCGAGAATTTCATATTCAGCTACAGAGTGCGTGGCTTCACCCTGTAATGGCAAATTCCTTTCCCATGCATCTTTTGACATTGAGTTCTGATCCATTCAAAGGGCATAAGCATCCAGAGGCGGCAAGCTCTAGAAGAGAGGAAAAGAGGAAAAAAAATATTCACATTCTAAGGACACTATAACAAGGTTAGCCATGGGGGATGGAACTGCTGAAATGGTCAAACAAACACCTAGGCACCAAAGCACAAATCACATGACTTATTTGGTAACAAGTGAGGAAGAAAAGGGAATAAAGAGAAAAGTATGCATATATAGAGGGAAAAGAGCAAGTTCCAACAGAGATTAAAGGATCGATGATTCCACTCTGTGCGCTAAGTCACTGACAGGATGAGCACCCGTGGTGTTTTCTTTACCTGCGCCATGTACGTAGCCTTTGCATGCTGGTCAGAGAAACTTCTTATTCGCAGAGACTTGTTTTTGTTATCCCCCTACAAGCCTTCGGCTTGTCCGTTTCCTTCACGTATAGCTAGCTGTTAGTAGTTTGTCTTTTTGCTAAGTGTTAACATGGGTGCTACTAAAACAAATCATCAACATTTTTAATGTCAAGAAAAGTGGTTTGATCTCGTTAAAGCACTGAAACGAGAGCGCCCGTGGATTGATCTGGCCAGCCAATCGATGGGCCATTCAACTAGCTAGCAAGGGGGGGAGTCGAGGAGTTATCTTCCTACTTTTGTAGTGGTGCTGCCTTTTAATTAGAGTACCCATCTTTTGCTTTCCCCTCTGTATAACAATTTATATGTTGTTTAACATTAGCTTCTACGTTGTTTTCTTGTGACAAAAAGATATGGTGCCCACTACCAGGAGCACATGAAGTGTCGGAAGGGGGAGGCTCAGAATAAGAATGGGTTCCTCGTTGGTCCATAACAAGGTAGCCCACGGAAATAAGGAGGAGGGAGAGGTTGGGTGGGGGTGTATATGGCCGTGCAAGCATGATGCTTATACTCATTATTTTGACACAAAGCTAATCCATCTTATGTTGTCTAAGAAGTTAATCTATGATGGTTGGTTGATAGTTTTTTTTGGTTGGAAGGTGAATGGTCCATCTTGGGCCTTCCTACTGTGCTGGGATTGAATTGCTGTTAGGCCAAGGTCATCAGGAGTCCTCCACTTTAGAGTTGGGTCTCAGGTTGGACTTGTGCGCCGAGCTATCACATCAGGCCGAGAGATGGGGCGTTGTCCCTTGACAGCTGTCACACACTAAGGGGAGTTGCAATGTCACCTCTACACCAGAGAGAGCCTCCTCAAGTCATTGTATGTTGGCCGGGCAGTTGTTTCACACTTTGGGCCATGGACGTTCTCCTACGGTGCTATAATAGGATGGGTTGAGGCTAGAGTTATTACCTTTGCAGCCATCAACCTCACTTCTTGAGAGTGGTCAGGCGTGAGTGACTATTTGGGTCATCGGGTGCAGTCGGTCTGTCGTGAGCATTTACCACATCTTGGTCGAGTAAGTCGTTTGCCTCTGCTTGTTTTAATTCTGCCTAGTGGCCCCACCCAAGGATTGAGGGAGAGAAAAAGCTCTCGAGGGGTCAAGTCCGAGATAGCCAATGCTAGTGGGCATTGGTCCTCTTCTAATTCTTCTAGTTCATTCCCCTCATCTAGGTCTTCAATGTCCTCTAGGCCGAGGCTGTCTGGTACATAGGTTCAACGATCTTCCAAGGAGGTTGAACAGCCCAAGACAGCCTTAGAGGTAGAGATAGTTAATTAGCAAAGCTAGTTCAGTCAGGGTCAATGAGGGGCTAGCACCGAGGAAGTTGCAAGGCCTTCTCGTTGAGGCACCCAGTCTGTTGGGCCAACCGCCTCAAGCATCTTCTAGGAGGATCTCAGGGCGCTTTGAGACTAATACAGAATCTCAAATGACTTTGAGCTTGCAACTCCTCCACTCAAGGAATGCTCTCATACGGGTTGTGATGGCTACATATGTGTGTACGGGTGTTGCTGCCCCCCTAGCTTGTTCCAAATGGCTAGTAGGTAATATTTGCTTTCCTCATCAATAGGGTCGGGCTGACAGAGCTCACAATCGATCAATTTCTATCTTGTTACTCCTTCAGGCATAGTTCAATGCATAAGGAATGGCTTTATGTAGCCACCAATGTAAAGAGAATCTTGGTGGTTGGTCTCCCAACCTCAATCCATTGGTGTAAGGGATGATTTTTCTTTGTAAAGACAAAGATTGGTGAAGAATTTCATTCCCAACCAAGTGGGTTGAGGAGATCCTGATTGTTGGCCCGATTAGCAAGCCCGGGGGGAGAGGAATGGGTGGCTTAAGGATTTCTGTAACTTAAAAATAAAACTTAAAACTAGTTGTTAGTGTTAGTTAATAGCAGAATTAGACACAAACAATCACACACAAATAACACAGGGATTTATTCTGGTTTTGTCCTTCTAAATGGAAGTCCTACGCTTAGTCCCCAAGCAACAACTTGGGATTTCACTACCCAAGAGTACAGTCCCCCTTAAGGACAAAATACACCCAGCCCTAGTTGGTCTTCTCTTCCACCTGAAGAATCAAAACATGTCTTCACTTCTTACAAGGGCAACAAATGCTTGTACACACAAGCCTTCTCTTCTCGTAGGGAGAGGAACAAATCTAAAGCAAGACTTTGAAACAGGTACCCCTTAGACCAAGCTCACAATGAGATATTTGATCTAAAGCATGTCTGAGCAAAGAAGATGTACAATAAAAACACTCAAACACTCAACTCTTTCTCTCAAGAAAATATGAAGAAAAAAGCAAGAGAGAAAGCTTGAATGCTCTATCTAGAGGGCTTTGCACAAATTGGAGTCAAATGCTCTCTTTTAGCTTTGTGGTGTCCTTCAAAGAGCTTTGATTTCTTTCGATTAGTATTGTGTGTTGCTCATGACTTAGATCAATCCTTTTTATCTTGCTCTTGGAATGATAGCCTGTAAAATGTTTGTTGAGTCCAGCGATGCTTTGTGTCTAACAATTAAATGCAAGGAAGAGATGTTAGACATGAGAGTTCTTCCATCAGTCAGGCGACCATACCTTCTTCTGCAGAAGCCCACAATTCTGGCTGACATGTAACTACTCTAGGTAGACTTTCTTTTTGTCTGATAGGAAAGAATGAACTTTCAGTTACATGTTCATGGTGCGAACATATAGTCTAGGTTTGAAAAAGGGTTGTCTGCGCATTTAATGTTTGAGTCTTTCAGATATGTAGAGATTTTGCTCCAAAATTTTCTAATCAAATGAGCGGGAGATTGAAACACAAAGGTGCAAGCAATAAAAATGAATTTGGTTAAGTTTTGCTATTGACAAATGATAAGATAGCTTAGCCAATTGTATAGGAATTATGTTGTAAAGAACTTCTTTCATAAATTATTACAAAGAGTTCAACTATTCATAAATAAAAAAATATATGTATTTATTCGCCAATCGAAATAATAATTTGCCAAGTATAAGATCAACTTTCACAGGTAAGTCGAAGGTGTAACATCGACTACTGTATAATCTTAATAGTCGAAGTCATACAATAGTCGAAGTATATTCATTAGTCAAAGTGAATATAACAATAATCAGAATGAATCTGACCATTTCTTCACCAATCATAACATCTTAAGTGTTCACTAATCGGAATGCTTGTAAGCCAATCGGAATGAGAACTGAATATTTGTTCATCAATCGATAGACTATTTTAACATCAATTAGTATAGAGTTATAACTACAATCAATATGACAAATTTTCTTCAATCGATCGAAACTTCTTCAATAATCGGTAGGAAGTTTAGTCACAATCGGAACACTTGGTCAATAATCGATATGGACTTAGAAAAATTCTCTTGAAGTGAATAATATAGAATAAACTTGAGCCTTTTAGAGCACTCAGAGTGATGATCCTTGGAGTCATTATTTTACCTTTATTTTCTTGTTAATAGACTTCATTGAAAAGTATGTTAATCATATGAAATCAGAGTTTTTGGTTAATATAAGAATTAATATAGAAAGGAGATAAAGAGAGATAACAAAGATTAACAACTGTGAGCAGAAGACACAAGTCGACACATATGCTTCATAGGTCGACACATGGCCATCATCTATGGACATTTCATCCATGTCTATTGACAAATAGACATCATATGTTGACATATCATCAGACTTGACAGAATATGATACTGAGAGAATGCTTTTGATGATGTGTTTGTATAGATATCATTATATGGACATGCATGAGTACAATTACCATAGTGATATTTACTTAAAGTATTGTCATCACTAAAACCTGTTAGCCCTTTTGGTACGGCATCAAGCTAACTTAGAGGGGAGGTGAATAGGTTTTTCTAAAATCTGAAACAGAAGCTTAAACACAGAAAATTATCACTTGAAAGTTTGGTTAGTTTAGTGTGATAATGAGTAGCAGTGCGGAAGCAAATAAACAATCACACAAAGGACACAAGGAATTTATCCTGGTTCGGCCCTTCCCACATGGAAGTCCTATGTCCATCCCTAAGCAACCTCTTGGGATTTTACTAACCAAGGGTACAGTCCCCCTCAAGGACAATACAACACCCAGCACCCCAGCTGGTCTTCTTCTCTTTCCCGGGCAGAAGGCAACCCACTTCTTTTACAGGTCAAGAAGCCAACCTCCTGGTACAAACCCCAGTGCGGTTCTGCTATACTTAAACCCCTAGCTAGGTTCTACACTGTATACAGTCCTACAGCTAGACAGAAATCTTTTTAGAAAAGAAAGAACAAAGTTAAGAGTTGGAACAGATGAACACTAACTAAAAGAAACTCTCAGTGAAAAGACTCTCTCCCTAGATTACGAAGATGCACACAGAGAGAGTGAAGAGAGGAGAAGGAGCTTGAAGCTTGTGGACTTCAGATGTTTGAACACTTCTTCTTGGGCTCGGGCTCTTTCTCTCTTTTCCTTTGAGTGTATATGGAGTTGAGGTTCCTCACAGAATGTACACTCCTAAAAAATCTTTAGGAAAGCTCTCACTTTTTTTTCAGCCTTGCTTTATCTTTTATATGAGCAACTTTGAACAAATCCATTGGAGTTCTAGTTGTTGCTCATCTTCTCTTTCTTCTGATATTTTGTGATCTACGAGGTCTGCAAGCATAGAAGAAAGTGTTTAGATAAAAGAGTGTTTCTGTCAAAAAGGTTCATACCTCTGTGTTTCCCGTTGTCATCCAGAAGTGGTAGGTAAGCCCTTTTTGACTAACAGGAGTGAAGAGATCCTATGAGACAAAAAGATCTTCTGTCAGAAAGATAGAAGATTACGAAAACTAAATATATTTAACTTTTCATTCGGCATCAAAGTATTTGAAACATCAGAGTATAAGAAATCGATGTTTTAAGTTGAAATCATTGCCTGGGCTCAAATCGATCTTTAAGTAGAGGCAAATCGTTGTTTGATCAAGTCGTTGTTTTTACTTACGAAATCGATATGAGTCTGAAATCGTTAGCTCACTTATCAAATCGTTAAAGATGAAGTCGTTGAGCGATCAAACGTTGTTTCACTTAACGAATCGTTACACGATCAAATCGTTGTGTAACTTATCGAATCGTTACCATGATCAAATCGTTACACGATCAAATCGGTATGAGTGCGAAATCGATGTTTCACTTACGAAATCGTTGTGAGAGTGAAATCGATGTGAAACCAAAATCGATGTGGCACTATGAATAAAAATTGATGTATATTGAATAGACATCGATTTATCTTTTTAGTGCAAAACCACAGCGATAATTTCATAAATTATATTTATTAGGAAAATATGATATTAATTATATTTAATAATATTAATTAGTCATACATTTTGTTATCACCAAAATACCATAAATTTATATTTCACTTGGAAAACATGATATTAAATATATTTAGTAATATTGAATTAATCATAAATTTTGTTATCACCCAATATAAGGGTAAAATATAGAGTGGTTCAACAATCTCCCCCTTTGGTTGATGACAAAATTTATGAGAATTTTCTGACAAAAATACTTAAAGCTAAAATATCGAAAATTCATAGATAACGCATACTCCCCCCCTTTTTTTCACTGACCAAAAGGAAAGATCTTACCATGCATTCTCTCCCCTTTGTGAAAATTTCTTACCATTGAGGGGTTCAACAATGATTGACATTAATGAATAACTCCCCCTTAGTCGTGCTCCCCCTGAATGTTTCTCCCCTTAACATAAGGCTCCCCCTGACAGAGAGGGACCTCTTGAAGATTCTTCACTTGTCTATCGACAGGTGTTTCTTTGGTGTGTCACCTTTAATCTCTTGAGTCGTCTTGTTGACCGGTTGTTTGTCAAGTCTTCAAGATTTTTCCTCTGCATAGATCTTAGGAAAAGCTTGCAAACATTGTTAGTAGCAATATAAATTCAATATTGTGATTACTCCCTCTTCATATAAGAGTTGGATGAAGAGTTGACAGTCACCCTTGCCTTGTGCATCCTAGATGCTCCAAGGCTATCCTGCAAACACTTTTTCAGAAGTAGGTACCCAAATCTTTTGGGTCCTTGATGGTTAGATGCATAAAAATATCATTTCGGAATCCAAACTAAGTGCCTTGTTGTGCAGGTATTTTACTGTGTGTCCTAACTTATTGCAATGAGAGCAGCAATGAAATAATTTGATTTACAGTTCTTATTTTTCTTTGTAATGTGCCTATTTGGAACACAAATTTTGGAGACCTTTTCTTTTACAGGTGTCCTTTTCTGAGGCAACTTGGTTTCTTTTACAAATTTTGGTATGTATATTTTTAGGACTTATGACTTGTTTTCCTTTTTCCGAGGTATGTATCCAAGACCTTGTTTATTATTTCTAGATTTGATCCTTTTAAGCATAGGGCTAAAGATGTTTTCCCTTTAGTTAATTTTCAACTGATTCTTTTAAATAAAATTTTCTTCAGTTAGAGTTTTAATTTTTCGTCTAACTCTAACTTCTCATTATTCTGCTTTTCAAATCTTCATTTAAAAGATAATGTTTATCTTTACTGTCCTTTAATTAATTTTCTAGTTGCTCCAATTCTGATTTAAGATCGGAATTGTTTTTTCTAAGCAAATAGTGTTGTTTTTTCAGATTCTTTAATTCTTTTACAACATTTTTATGTTTTTCATATAGTTCATTAAGACTTCTTCTAAGTCTTCAGACTCTGACCCTGAATCAGTGCCATGAATAAAAAAAACGGGTCAGAATGTACCTCACTAGTCCCTACC
Organism: Colocasia esculenta; assembly: GCA_014218235.1. NCBI lineage: Eukaryota > Viridiplantae > Streptophyta > Magnoliopsida > Alismatales > Araceae > Colocasia > Colocasia esculenta. Next base: position 111,282,613 of record CM024763.1, read on the forward strand.
ATGAGGGCTAGACTTACCTGCTCTTTCTCCGATTCTGAGCTTGATAATTCTGAGCTTGTGGCCTCTTCATTTTCCCAAGTAGCCGCCATGGCTTTTCTTTTGAATTTCTTATGCTGCTTCTTGGATTTTTCTGGTTGACCAGTCTTCTTCAGTCTAGACACAATCGGTCTTAGATGTCCAGGTTTTCTACATTCATAGCAGACTGGTTCTTTTTCCTTTCTCTCTTTCTTTTGGATCTACTTGATCCATTCTTCTTCTTTCTCTAGAATCTTCTAAAGCTTCGACAGTACTCATCTACATCATTGTCTCAGATCCTGCATTTTTTGAGCTAGAAGAGAGAAGTGGAAGGAGCAGCTGCAACTTTTAGAGCATTAGTACATTTTTCTTTGATGAGTTTTAAGATAGTCACTCCATATTAATTTCATGTGTCATGAGGCAACTATTATGTAAGGCCCCGAATTTCTTTTTTTTCCCGCTTTTTATTTTATGTATATGATGTTTACTTGTTCTTGCATAAATGGCTGCATGAAAATGGCGCATATTATAGATATAAATTTTGCATGTGTATATGCGTGGATGTATAAATTATCGTGAATATGAGTAATTGGCCAATTTTGTGTAAAGGCATCTATTCAAATATTATGCAGTACCATCTAAATATGAAGTGTACCTTATATTACCCCTTTCATGGATATGTGTACGAATATATGAAGTGCATATGTGTATGCACGCATGTATGTTTTTATGCATGTGATAATTGTGTACTTATTTTACATATGTACACACCTTGGTATACTTATGTATGCATGTGTATGCCCAGTAAAATGTTATGGATTGCACGGTGTGGTAATATACATATTATACCTTATACATTGTATGTATATACGTAGTGTAAACACAGTTCTTTATGTTGAGTCATGTTGTGGATTATATATATATATATATATATGTGTGTAGGATTAGTAGTAAATATGGGATGTTTACATGGTGTAGTGGTGTATACACTATACTACATAGGTTTCATGTGCATATATGAGTGGATTAAGCAAGGTTCTGCATGATTTTAAGTTCTGGCAGAAGATGTCTTGGCGTCAACATGGATGGACGCCCATGATATGTCAGCGTCCATATCGACTGACGCCAACCCTAATATAGCCGCCATGGATGTGGACGTCAATATCCCTAATTTTCTGTGCGCAACAGAGCACAGAGAACACTCATTGGGCAGGCTTTGATTGGGAAGATGTCTTCCCAACGGCTCTTATCTTTCCCTTCAACACCCCTGCACGAGCCCCTCTTGTCCCCTAGTCTATAAACACATCCCTTTTGCAACCTAGAGAGCTTTCTCTTGGCTCTTTACTAGAAGGGAAACCTAACTGAGAGAGAGAGGAAGGACTGACCTTGGAGGCTTGGATCCAGCGACTGGAGGCATTTTCTGGTGATCTTCTACGACAAGGAGGAAGGCCATACGTAGGAGAAGGCTTCCCTGGCGTTGGACTGCAGCCTGCAACCCCCTAGAACTCGGAGCAAAGGATTTCTGGAGGCTTCTTGGCGTTACCCAAGGAGGGCTTCATCAGCTTATTCCGATCTTGTAGATTTAATTTGAGAGGCAGGTAACCCATAGATCTCAATCCCATACATGTGTCCTAGGTCCCAACAATTTTTGTGGATTTTAAATCGTGTCCTGGACCCTCCTTTTCACTTGGTATTTGAGTTCGGTCTGTGCTGTTGCACAGACAGGAACTTGGCGTCAATACCCTTGACGCCAAGATCTCCCATCGGCGTCCAGCGATCGTGCCGTCCAAACCACTTGAACGGCCAGAGGCTGCCGCCAAGTTGTTCAGGATAGAACGTGAGCTGTTCTTCCTGGTAGATGATTATTTTCGATATGTTTTCGCAATGAGGATATAGTGTAAATTTTATATGCTATATGTAAAATAGATAATGTGATGTGTGTGGAAATTTCTGCATTTTTCTGTGGATGGCATGAAATTTTTAGATTATTGAAATATATGTTGGGGAAGATGGATTTGCATGTTCATCTACTGTCTACCTAACTAATTCCTGAGGAATTAAATGCCCTAGATTTTTTCTATACCATTGCATATGTATCAGTCCTTGCCCTGGAATTTTGAGAAATTTTCCATGACCGTGGGATTTACTGGAATTTCTGTTTTAGAAATGAAAGACTGCATAGAAATTGTAAAATTTACATTAAATTGTGTGCTGTGCAATAAATCAAGGGAAAATTCTATGATGATGACTTGTTAGAATCAGGGTTGTGAATGGTTAAATTTGATGTTCGTGTTATGTCCTGTTAAAGTGAATTATGAATAGCATGAAACTAAATGTTTTAAATTTCTGTAAATGTAATATAATTCATAAAAAATCTGAAAAATTGTATGTGCGATTATAAACCTAAATTGTCTGGGGTTAAAATATCATGTTATTTTGAGGACAGTAAGTATTGTTATGGATTTTTAATGTGAAAAATGACTATGTGAGCATGTTAATTGTGACTTGATGTGATTCAGTAAATTTCAGTATGATTATATCTGTATTATGGTTATTTGGCAGTTGCAACTGAGGTTTAAAATCAGTAATGAGGACTTATGTGTGTATGAATTATGTGTGTGTGTACATGGGACGTGAGAGAACAAGTGGTGTAGGTGTTAAAATGGTTATGTTATAAGAAAACAAACAGCCCATAAGACACTGCCACCCTAGATGCTTGGAGCTGTACCGTAGTAATGCCCCTACGGGAAAGCTCATTGTGACATGTGATACCCTAGAGAAGGGTCTTGATAAAGTGTATACCCTGGCAAAGGGTCTTGTAAAATCCTGGAGGTGGACAAGTTCCACTGGTAATGGTGGGAAGGGCTTTCCCCCGGTTTCTGCAGGAACTAAGGACTTATCACTGTGCCGGTGATTAAGTAAGTGATGTGAATGTGTCATGTGATCGTCTATGTGGTGGTTTGGGCTGTGTCTTGGCATTAAGTGAAATTAAGTATAAGTGTGATGTGAAAAGTGTTATGTGTTCATAGCACAAGGTATGTGCAAGATATGTGTAAATGTGCACATGTATGGGCAAAAGTGAAAGGATAAGAAGTGTGTGAATGTGAAAGAGGAAATAATGGGAAATGTGTGTAAGTGTTGTGTGATAAAACCAAAAGTGAGTGTATGTGAAAGCCAAGGTTTATCATATGTTGTGTGTAATGAGAAAAGTAGCATAAGCGTAAATGACAATAGTGTTAATTGATAAATTGTTTATTGATGTGTACAAATGTTGTGTGTATGTATTTATGTATAAATTGTCAATTGCTAAAAGTGATGTTACCATTAGTACCAAATAAGTATATGCTTTCATATTCATGGAATTTGAATGATTGGATACACATGTGTTTAGCATTATGTTGTATAGTTAAAAGTGATCCCTATGTAAAGGTAATTGGATTGATAAATTTGTATAAAATCAGCAAGCTAAATGTGAAGTAATTGTTATGATTGCATGCGAAGTGAATTAGAAATCCTGCTAGGGTGCCATCTATCTTGTACATGTTTCCATGGTTTAGTTGTGCAACTTTACAATGACTTGGATAAAGTATGAAAACGTGTGGAATGTGTCTTTTACTCATGTTAATGACCCATGATGTTAGTGATCTTGTTTAGATTCTATTTTACATTTGTTAGATAATTGTTTAATGGAATTTGTTAGGTTATAGCATGATCATGTATGATTTAACTGCTGAAATTTTATTGTGTTAATTGGGTAAAAAGCATGTATGTATTGAATCTTACGTTACTTGCTGAGTCCTATTGCGTAGACTCACTCTTGCTAAACATTTCAGGAAATTAGCAGCGGATTAGCAGCTAGAATTGAAGTGGAGTTGGACTAAAGGATTGAAGAATTGTATTTTATATTTCATAAGTATGTAATGCTACAATTGAAATTTGGATTTTGTTCAAATGTACTGGAGTCGGCTATGTATTTAGAACATTTTGCACTTATTTATCTCTTGTTGGACTATACAGACTATGGTATGTGGATTTAAAAGTTGATGGAATGAGATTCATTTAAATTCCATTGCATTTATTCGACTCTATTTGTGTATATCTCATCTCATTTGTTACTTGTTGGGGTATTCTCCCCTGTAGCGGCTTGCTCTCATCCGATGTGGGTTGGTATAACCGTACCGGGTGGAAGTGGGTCGTTGCATATTAAGTTATCAATAGAAAGTTTGGTTAAGTCATGGGCTTCTTCAATAGCAGTTACTTTAGGTATCCATGAAAGAGTTAAAGACCCAAGTATCTTTCTAACGGTTTTCTCATTAGAAAGAGTTTTATCAAGAGAACTTAGACAAACTACTATGCTTGAAAATCTATTATACATCTGAGTGATGTTTTCGTATGGAAGCATTTTAAATTTCTCATATTGAGAGACAAGAATATCTATCCTAGTTTGTTTTACTTTATCTGTTCCTCATAAGTTATGTACAGTTTATCCCACGTTTCTTTTATAGATTTACAAGCAGATACTCTACTAAATTCTTTTTTAGATAAGACCAACAAAAGTAGTTCTTAGCCTAAAGTTTAAAGATATTTATTCTTATCAGCTGCTGTAATAGTAGTAGTGCCCAGCAAGAGTAACAACAGAATCACCTACCTCTATTACCTGCCACAGATCAAGTCTGTGCCTCGAATGAAGCATTCCATTCGCATCTTCCAATATTGGTAGTCCTCTCCATCAAAGAATGAGGTCTGGTGACTGATTGACCTTCAACATATCCTTGAGATGCCATGGATCTTCTCTAAGATCATTGGATCTCTTGATTGATCAGAGAACCTCACTTGATACACTTGTTGGCCCTTTTGGTACGGCAGCAAGCTAACCTCGAGGGGGGGGGGGTGAATAAGTTTTTCTGAAATCTGAAAAAAAACACTTAAACACAGAAATTATCACTTGAAAGTTTGGTTAGTTTAGTGTGATAAAGAGTAGCAGTGCGGAAGCAAATAAACAATCACACAAAGGACACAAGGAATTTATCTTGGTTGGCCCTTCCCATATGGAAGTCCTACGTCCATTCCCCAAGCAACCTCTTGGGATTTTACTAACCAAGGGTATAGTCCCCCTCAAGGACAATATAACACCCAGCACCCCAGCTGGTCTTCTTCTCTTTCCCAGGCAAGAAGGCAACCCACTTCTTTTACATGTCAAGAAGCCAACCTCCTGGTACAAACCCCAGTGTGGTTCTGCTAGACTTAAGCCTCTTGCTAGGTTCTACACTGTATACAGTCCTACAGCTGAACAGAAATCTTTTTAGAAAAGAAAGAGCAAAGCTGAGAGTTGGAACAGATGAACACCAATTAAAAGAAACTCTCAGCAAAAAGACTCTCTCCTCAGATTATGAAGATGCACACAGAGAGAGTGAAGAGAGGAGAAGGAGCTTGAAGCTTGTGGACTTCAGATGTTTGAACACTCTTCTTGGGCTCGGCTCTTTCTCTCTTTCCTTTGTGTAATATAGAGTTGAGGTTCCTCACAGAATGTACACTCCAAAAAATCTTCAGGAAAGCTGTCACTTTTTGTTCAGCCTTGCTTTATCTTTTATATGAGCAACTTTGAACAAATCCGTTAGAGTTCTAGCTGTTGCTCATCTTCTCTTTCTTCTGATATTTTGTGGTCTACGAGGTCTGCAAGCATAGAAGAAAGTGTTTAGATAAAAGAGTGTTTATGTCAAAAAGGTTCATACCTCTATGTTTCCCGTTGTCGTCCAGAAGTGGTAGGTAAGCCCTTTTTGACTGACAGGAGTGAAGATATGCTATGAGACAAAAAGATCTTCTGTCAGGAAGATAGAAGATTACATAAACTAAATATATTTGACTTTTCATTAGGCTCCAAATTATTTGAAACATGAGAGTATAAAGGAAATCGATGTTTTAAGTTGAAATCATTCCTGGGCTTAAATCTATCTTTAAGTAGAGGCAAATCGTTGTTTGATCAAGTCGTTGTTTTCACTTAGGAAATCGATATGAGTCTGAAATTGTTATGCTCACTTATCAAATCGTTATAAGATGAAGTCGTTGAGCGATCAAATCGTTGTTTCACTTAACGAATCGTTACACGATCAAATCGTTATGTAACTTATCGAATCGTTACATGATCACAATCGGTATGAGTGCGAAATCGATGTTTCACTTACGAAATCGTTGTGAGAGTGAAATCGATGTGAAACCGAAATTGATGTGGCACTGTGAACAAAAATCGATGTATATGAATAGACATCGATTTATCTTTAAGTGTAAAACACACAGCGATAATTCCATAAATTTATATTTATTAGGAAAACATGATATAATTATATTTAATTAATCATACATTTTGTTATCACCAAATACCATAAATTATATTCACTTAGAAAACATAATATTAAATATATTTAGTAATATTTAATAATCATAAATTTTATTATCACCAAAATATATGGGTAAAATATAGAGTGGTTCAACAAACCTAGGAATGTATAAAGATGATAGGTTCAACATTGAGGGCTTGTTTGACAGCACTCGAGTTCAATGGCCCCCTCGAGCTTGAAATCAATCAGCTCTTTACATTGATAAGTTGGCTAGACTTCTACTTATATAGGAGAACTTGGCACAGGCTGGGGTGTAGGTTAATCTCAACCTTCATTGTTGCTATGTTTGTAGTATTCTGTTTGTGTTTTATGATCGATCCTGAATGTTACCTTTGTTGTTTTTTTAAGTACTATAGATTTTGAAGCTCTTCACCATGGGGCTCAAACAAGGAAAAAGGAGTGTGCCACTGAGTGAGAACAAGGGGCATTAGGGCCTATGTGGGAGTAGAGGCCTACGCCACTTGAGAAGTTGGCTCGATCTAAGGAATCTGGGGCTAAGAAGCACCATGTAGTCTGAAAAGTTGCAACATTCTCAGGACCGACAGCCTCCTTAATAGTTGGGTGATCTGCAGAGCCCGTAGAAGGGGGACCATGCCTGTGGCCTTGGTGCTAGCACATGACTAAGAACATGACATTGGATGAGCCAGGGGTCATGGCCGAGCTATCCCGAGCATGCCTTCTTATAGCACCTTGATAATCAGAAAATAGGAGATAAATAAAAAAAGATTAATTAAACTAAGGGAAATCAACTAACTTATGTTGTTTGGGCCAAAGAACCAAAACCAAATGGCATTAAATTCCTAAAATTCGTAGGGTTAATTGGGCTTGAACGAGAAAGGTTAATCAGGACTAAATTTAGCTTAATGGGCTCCTAAAACTAACCCAAATTTGTGCACTACTATAATAGGAGGTTTCCTAATAGCTATTCTACTTAGATTGGGAAGGGAATCCTCAAATCATAGAAGGGACCAAGCTAAAACCGCAACCCCACATTCCTAGTTAGATTAGGACTTGAATTAACCCTAGATCTATAAATACTTGTTTTAATTTCCTTGGGGACAAGTTACCATTGTGTTGGGGTCGTGAGGAGGTGAGCTAGGGCACTAGAGGAGGAAGGATCAACCACAAACCGTGCTTCTTCTCCAACTCTCATGCTGCAATGACTTGAATGAGTACTGTCTTAGAATCGACCGAGGGTAGGTGTTCTTGAGTCAAAACTAAACGTACGATATACCGCAGGAAAGAGCATCTAGTCTAGTTTCATTTGCACTTAATTTGCCCAATTTTTATCAAGCATGCTAGTTGTATTAAGCATTTTCGAAGAGTCACACATGATTAGGGATTTTCATGTTTATACCATGATCCACGCATACAGAGGTCAAATTGGGTCAACCCAAAACTATAGTTCTCTTCTACTGGTCATCCTCTACAACTTTCATGTTCAGAGTTTTGTCTAAGGACTCTAGATTTTTAGTTATCGATCAATCAAAAGAAACTGCATCGTTCTTGTGGTTCTCGAGCAAGAACAATGAACGCGACCACTCCAGACGTCATGTTCTTCATCACATGAAGGCGATGTACCACCTTGTCATGTTTCACTTAATAGCAACAGACCATCCCATCACGTTCAAGGTTCTGTCCGACAGCCCAGGTGCATGAAACTATGTGTCACATGGATTTCAGTGCACCTCGAGAACGCGACTGGTGATGCCGTCGTGATTTGACCATGTTTTCCCACCCTTCAATTCCGTGCAATTTTTATATTTGGATTTTAAAATGCCTCTAGAACATGATGCACCACGTTGTCGTAATTCTAAGTGGTAGCGACCTACTGGTAGTCGCGTTATAAAGGCGACTGTTCACCCCGTCGCGTTTTAAATTTCGTAGCGACATGTCGGCCTGTCGCGATATGAAGGCGACTGACCTACCCATTGTGATTTCATGATTTCACATTAAATGAATATAGTCTTATTAGTACTGTGTATGGTCTTCTGAATTGCGACGACTGAACCCGTCGCGATTCAATAGCCATCTTGAGACTATCTTCCTTACTTTATACAATTGAATGTGTTGTATGTCTTGATCCATTACAATATTATTTAGTTGTCCAGGGTCTAAAAGTCATCAACCCATATGAAAGCTATATAACATGAACCTCTATTCTCATTATTCTTAAGGATGTTTGACTTTCTCCATCATGTGATTGCTATGTTCTATCTTCATACTCTAGCTTAATGTCAATTTGAATGTGTGTCATCTTAAAAGTATAGAAATCATGTAATGGTCATGAATGATGTATTTAAACCATGTCATGTGTTCTTGTTAATGACTTTTCGCTATGTTTAGACCAATGGATTGTGAATATTGAGACACGTTCTACATGACACATTGCACTCATAGGCAGCTTTTCTTGGGGGATTGGAAGCTCTCTACTGGACATTTGATTCTGGTAGACTAGGGACCTTTCCACTAAGACCTCCGTAAATCTCTATACTCCGTGGATTCTCTCATGGAGACCTAGTTGGTTGTACTATTGAAGTTCCCAAAAGATAGAAAACACTTCCATTCTTAGCTACTTCTTGCAAGAGTGATTTTGTTTCATGAAAACCAAGCAACTAAGTGTAAGGATTGAACTAATGGAATTTAGTTGTTATACTGTCGAAATTTACTCCAGATCATGTTCACTTGCCTTGTTCTTCTTATAATCATTGACATGATCTTTAGTACGTGATTGTCTATTCTTGGAAATCATGTTGGCCATAATTGAAATGGAATTACCAAGATTATTGGAATTTCGGTTCATGATTGGTGCCTATGCATATAAGAGCCTAGTCTGGTCTTGGGAGGAGCACTCAAAATACTTATAATTGTGAGAGTATATGATCCATTAAGGTGTGTGGAAATCACCTAATTGATTACAAGATTGATCTGAGTAATTTTCACATTGTTATTGAATGACTGAATGATTGATTGGTTGAACTATTATAAGTGAAATGACCAAATCTATTGTATATGTCACTGATCGAATCCAATATGTCATTGTACATGCTATAGATTTATTGAATCTCTTCTATTTGACAAATGATCATACTATCATCCATTCCATTGATAATCGTTCCATCTCACATGGTAAATGTTATTGGATTTTGGTTACTGAATCGTTCTCCTACATGTTATACCTTCAGAAATCTTTCCATATCGATTACATGATTATCTTGCCATTAGTATTGCATGATAGTATCTCGCCTAATAAAATGTTAATTTTTGTAAAGCATGCCCGCACCATGAGATGTAAATCCTACTGGGCGTTAGCACGCTCAACCCTACTTCTTACATTATTTTAGGTGATGATTATGAAGTAATAGAGAACGATGGGGTTGGGAAAGAGTGAAGAGCTTCTCAGAGCGTACCTGTTGTTATAGCATGTCACCCAACATGTTAAAGTCAATAGAGTCTATATTAGTTAGTTTACTTTTCTTGAGTCATATGTACTTGAATTTCAATAATGGGCCCTATATTTGGCTCTGATTATGAAAGGTTGTTAGTTATCATTGGAGGAAATGAAATAAAGAATTATTTTGGCTGGCATTATTATTGTCTCAAGTATTTTGTTATACGTAATTGTCGCTCTGAATTACTTGACTGTTGATACTTGCACCGTTACGCTCTCGACTTATTTCCACTGGTAAATTGGGGCGTGACAGTTTTGTATCAGAGCTTAGGCTTTCTTTAAGTCCTAGGTAAATATGAACTTTTCAGGAATAGTCAAGACTGAATGCCCCACATATCAATGCCAAAACCAAGTTGTGAGATTGGGTAGAAACACTAGCTAAGTTCATCTTGTTGGGTTGAGTGTGTTTTGGAATTTCCTAAAGCTGTATTTCAATGATAACCAATGAACATCACTCATTCTTTGATTTTGATGATGACACATTGTGATTTTGATGATGATATGTTCTTGATGTTTAATATCTCATATTTAATGATAATATCTTGTACTAATGATTTATGTGTTAATTTTGCAGGTGTATGCAGATTTTGTCATGATAGTGTCGACACACCGTCTACTGGTGTCGACACAATGCTTCAAACCTAAGGAAAAATGATGAAGAAATGGTCAAGTGGTGTCGACACACGATCAAGTAGTGTCAACACTAGTCCCTGTTCCCAGTGAACCCAGTCAACAGGTCTGGACAGTGTGTCGATACAGTCCCAGGTAGTGTCGACACTAGATCCAATTCCCAGAAGACCTGTTTGGCAGTTCTGGACAGTGTGTCGACACTGCTGAAGTAGTGTCGACACTAATGACTCTTCTAGAGAACCAATTCTGCCAGTTTAGGACAGTGTGTCGACACACTCTGCAATAGTGTCGGCACACTCTGGCTAAAACTCAATTTCGTGAAATCATCTGGACACGTGGCCACTTGGGGTTCAAGGGGATCTGCCTAGGTTTTTGTGCCCATGTACCCTAAGGCCTTTTATGGACATATGGGGCTATAAATACCCATCTCCTGGGTACTCCAAAGCATCCCACGCAAGACAAGAGCTCAAAGCTTTCTCGAAAAAGGCAAGGAGAGCGAGAAAGAGCATCTGCATCCAGAGGAGCAGAGCAGCGTCCAAGGGAGAAGAAGGAGAAGAAGAAGGAGAAGAAGAGGAGGAGCTCGAGATTGCAGGAGTGCTGGTCCAGAAGTAGATCCATCCGAGTTTGTAATTGGTCAGAGTCCTGAATTTTCTGGGAATCTGTGTATGTGTTCTACACAGATCTCCCAATTCTATTTTTCTCACCAATTTTATTGTATTGAGATAGATCGTGCTAGAGGATCTATTCTCTGAGTGTACTTGTTCTAGCAGAACTTGGATCTATTGTGATTCAGAGGTTGAGTACTTTGTACTCTGTTTTGGAGCCCTAGTGCTCTGGGTTGGAGCCGTTGTGCTCTGGTGCTTCACCCGTGCTCAAGGGCTTGTGAATTTGCTGAATTCACAAGTGGTCTTGGAGTAGGTCGTTGTGACTATCTCCTGGGGTTCTTTGAGTTGTTGAACTCAAAGAGGTTAGAGTCGTCGTGCTCTTGTTTGTACTGCACTTGTGTTAGTGGTTCCTCCGTTGTGAGGAGGTGGACGTAGGAGACACAAGTTGTGTTCTCCAAACCACCTTAAAATCTTCAGTGCACTGTGGTTTGTTGTGTGGTTTGCTATTCTCTTTCACTATTCTCACACACCACACTTGAGTCTGATCGCATTGTGTGTTTTATTCATTTTAATTCCGCTGCTTATACACAATCTCGTAGTTCATTTACCAAAGTCACCTATCCGATCCCCAACATCTGGTATCAGAGCAGGTCAGAGTCAATTCTATACTCTGAGGTGCTTTGGTGAATTTTTCTGTATTCAGATTTTGATCACTCAATTACTTGCTCAATTTGCTGTGTGCTTTGGTTTGATTGTTTCTATCATGGACTCTAGAGGTTTTGTTGCTGAGGGTCATTCAATCAATAGGCCTCCATTTTTTGATGGTACTGACTATCCTTATGGAAGAATAGGATGATGGTTTTTCTTAGAGCATAGAACTATGAAGTATGAAGAATTGTTGAAAAAGACCAAATGAAGTCACTGGAGATGAAGACCAATGGACCAGGGAGCAGATCAAAGGGTCACCCTGAACTATAGCGCCATGAACATGCTGCAATGTGCCATCCATCCAAGTGAGTATTCCAGAATCTCCATGTGTAAGTCTGCCAAGGAGATGTGGGATAAATTAGAACTGCTATATGAGGGCACATCTCAGGTCAGAGAGACTAAGGCTACATGTTAGTTTTTGATTATGAGTTGTTTATCTCAAATGAAATTGGTAAGAAAAATCTTGCGTTCATTATCTCCTGTATGGCACACTAAAGCAACTATCATTGAAGATTCAAAGGATTTATCCAAAATCACATGGATGAACTCATTGAATCATTAATGACATATGAGTTAAATCTTAAGAGATCAGAAGAACACATGCTAAAACAAAAACCATTGCTCTCAAAGCTTCATCAAGTAATAAAGGAAAATCTAAAGAAAATTCTGAAATCTGAAAAAAAAAACTGAATCTAAAAAAAATTGATCTGAGAATAATCTTGCTTTCATTACTAGACAATTTAAGGCATTTCTGAAATCAAACAAGAAGAATTTCGGTAATAAGCATAATGCCATGTCAAGTAAAAAAACATTTCTCTCATGTTGATCATAAGAAAACTGATGAAATTCTTGTGTGTTATAGGTGTAACAAATCTGGACATATGAAGGCTGATTGTCCAGAAGGTAAGAAGGAAAACACAAAACCCACAAGAAGGAGTTTCACAAAAAGAAGCACAAGGCCATGGTTGCTACATGGTCAGATGATGAAAGCTCAGACTGCAATGAAGAATCTTCAATTCAGAAGGGAATGAAATCTGCTTCATGGCTGGAAGCAGTGAAGAACAGGTAGATATATCCTTTGAACAATTTACCATTGATGATTGGCAAGAAGCATATGGTAATTTAGTTGAAAATCTTTCTGATGTTAGAAAAGAAATAAATATTTGAAAAGAAAAATTGAAAGCATTCTTCATGATACTTCATCATCAAAAAAATTTCTGAATTGGAAGCTCAAGTTTCAGATCAAATCAAAGAAAATGATGAACTGTTGATCTTTGTTGATAATCTCAAGTTAAAAATTCAAAATTGAACAAAGAACTTATCAATTCTGTTAAGAAATTTGAAGAAAAAGAAAAGGAAACCATGAAAACTTGAATTAATTGAAAAACTCAATCTTTGCATCAAAGAAAAAAAGACATCATCAAGAACTTCACTCAAGGGAAAGACAATCTGAATACTCTACTTGGAATTAGGATGAATTCAAATAAGCATGGCTTAGGTGTTGAACCACAAAATTCAAAGAAAACTGAATCATCTCCAAAGAAACAAAATCATCAAAAACTCCTTTAATAAAATTTGTCAAGGCAAGCTCATCTGAAAAAAGGAAAAATACAAAAACAAAAAGAACCTGAGAGGTCGACCTATCCCAGTCAGAGTCGACCTACCCCTCTTATAAAAATCACAAAAATTTCAAACCAATCAATAATCATTCTTCTCATGGAAATTGGAATGTTTTCTCCTCTTACAATTTAAGATGGAATAAGTCTTGGAACCAAAGGTACAATGGTAACCAATGGTTCAATCCTTATTTCTATCATTCATCTTTTCCCGCATATCAACAACAATACATGCCAAGTTTTTCACAATGGAATAAACCAACTAAGAGGCATAATGTTCAGAAAATTGAAAAACAAAAGTTGAATCTTCTGTTTCAAAAAACACTGTAAGAAAAATACACAAATTTGGGTTAGAAAGGATTTGTTATCTCTTCTTACTCAGGATGTTGGTACCAATCTCATGTGGGTACCAAAAACTTTTCTTGTCTAATTTGTTATGTGCAGGAAAGCCGTGCATCCAATTCCAACAACATCTGGATTCTTGACAGTGGATGTTCACGGCACATGACAGGAGACAGAGATAAATTTTCATGCTTGATTGAAAAGGAAGGTGGATCAGTCATCTTTGGAGGTAATAATAAAGGAAAAATAATTGGCAAAGGAAAATTGGTAAGTCTTGCATTACCCTAAGTGATGATGTTTGTTTAGTTGAGGGTTTGAATTACAACTTGCTTAGCATTAGTCAATTGTGTGACAATGGTCACAAGATTCTTTTTGAACATGACTCATGCAAAATAATTGACTCATCATCTGAGCAATTAAATTGATTGGAAAAAGAGAAAATAATGTCTACATGATTGATTTGTGTGATAATTCCTCTTTAAATGTTTGCTTGATTGCAAATAAAAATGACACAGCTTGGTTGTGGCACAAAAGATTGGGTCATGCAAGTTTCACAACCATTAGTAAACTCATAAGAATGAATCTTGTAAAAGGTCTTCCTGAATCTCTCCCAGTCATTGACAATCCTATTTGTGGGATATGTGCTCAAGGAAACAAATAAGAAACAAAAAATCTTTTAAAGTGTTCAATGAAGTACTTACATCTAAACCACTTGAGTTGCTTCATATGGATCTTTTTGGTCCAACCAGAACTCAAAGTCTCAGTGGTAATAGATATGGCTTTGTGATCATTGATGACTTTACAAGATATACTTGGGTCTTATTCCTATCCCATAAAAGTGATGCATGTTCAGAATTCAGGAGATTTTACAATTCTGCCTTAGTGGGTTTATCTTTTAAAATGAATTCCATTCTGACAGATCATGGGTGAATTTGAAAACAAATCATTTTCTGATCTCTGTACTGAACTGAAAATTCTCCAAAGTTTTCTTCCCCTAGAACTCCAGAACAAAATGGAGTTGTAGAAAGAAAAAATAGAACTATTGTGGAAATGGCCAGAACTATGCTCATTGAAAGTAAACTGTCTAAATCTTTTTGGGCAGAAGCTGTAAATACAGCTAATTTCATTTTGAATAGAGCATTAGTAAGACCAAAGATCAGAAAAACCCTTATGAGTTGTTCAAGAATAAAAAGCCAAGTGTGTCATATTTCAAAATTTTTGGTTGCAAATGTTTTGTTCACAATAACAACAAAGAAAATCTTGATAAATTTGATGCAAAAAGTTTTGAATCAATCTTTTTAGGTTATTCTGAAACTTCAAGAGCTTACAGAGTTTATATCTTGAAAATAAGACTGTGGAAGAATCTCCACATGTCCTTTTGATGAAAATTTGCAAAAAATTGACATTTCTGATTTGTGCAGAACTCAAAAATGTGATGATGAAGATGATCTTCTTGAACATCCATCTACAAATCTTGAAGATCAAGAAGTACCAAATGTTCATGAGGTTCTTGAAATGCCAACTTCAAGTGATTCAGGTAATCATGTTCTTGAAAATCATGCAATCCTGAGGTAATTTCTGAACCAGATTTTTAAGAGATCATCCACTTGAAAGCATTGTTGGTAATTTGCAAGATGGAATAAGAACCAGATCATCTTTTCATTCTGTCTTAGTTGAAGATTCTTTGGCTCTACTTTCCAAATTGAACCAAAAAATGTTGATGAAGCTTTATCTTGTGAAAACTGGATAAATGCTATGCATGAAGAGCTTCATCAATTTAAACGAAATCAAGTTTGGATTTAGTACCAAAACCTTTAGATTTAACTTCTGTCATAGGAACTAGATGGATTTTTAGAAATAAATTGAATGAATCTGGTCAAATTGTTAGAAATAAAGCTAGACTTGTTGCTCAAGGGTATAACCAAGAACTTGTATTGATTTGAAGAATCTTATGCCCCTGTAGCAAGACTTGAAGCTGTTAGAATTTTCCTTGCATTTGCTGCTTCTTTGAAATTCAAAGTCTTTCAAATGGATGTCAAGAGTGCTTTCTTGAATGGTTACATAAAAGAAATGTCTTTGTCAAACAACCCCCTGGTTTTGAAAATGAAAATTTTTCCAATCATGTTTTTAAACTCAATAAGGCTCTATATGGTCTTAAGCAAGCTCCAAGAGCTTGGTATGACCGGTTGAGCTCCTTTCTTGTAAATAAAGGTTACATAAGAGAAAAATTGATCAAACTTTGTTTACAAAAACTGCAAAAAATCATTTTATTGCTGTTCAGGTTTATGTTGATGATATCATTTTTGGCTCCACAGATAATTTTGTGCAATGAGTTTGCCCATCTTATGCAATCTGAATTTGAAATGAGTCTAATGGGTGAACTTACATTCTTTTTAGGTCTGCAAGTACATCAAACTGCTGAAGGAATTTTCTGAGTCAAACAAAATATGTCAAGGAGTTGCTCAAGAGGTTTGACTTCCAAATATCAAGCCATCCAACACACCAATGGCCACAAGTGTAAGACTTGAGAGTGATGCTTCTGGTAAGCCTGTTAATGCTAAACTTACAGAGGTATGATTGGATCTCTTCTCTATCTAACTACCTCTAGGCCAGATATTCAATTCAGTGTCTGCATGTGCGCCAGATTTCAAGCAATCCTAAAGACAGTCACATGTCTGCTGTTAAAGGATTTTCAAATATCTTCTTTCTTCATGTGATTTGGGTCTTTGGTATCCTGCTGGGTGTAAATTGGACTTAATTGCATATAGTGATGCTGATTATGCCGGGTGCAAACTTGATAGAAAAAGCACTAGTGGGTTGTGTTTATATCTAGGAGGGTGTCTTATTTTTTGGGCTTCCAAAAGCAACATTCTGTAGCTCTTTCAACTGCAGAAGCTGAGTATGTTGCGCTGGTAGCTGTGGTACCCAAGTCCTTTGGGTCAAACATCAACTTCTAGATTATAATCACACATTAGGTTGCATTCCCATTCTTTGTGACAACACAAGTGCTATCAATCTGTCCAAAAATCCTATTCAGCATTCCCGCACAAAACACATTGACATTCGGCATCATTTCTTTGAGATGAAGTCTCAAAAAATTCTTTTGAACTCCACTTCATTGACACAGAAAAACAAATTGCAGACATTTTCACTAAGCCTCTTGCAGAACCTAGATTCACTTCTCTTAGAAGGGAACTTGGTTTATGCAAGTTTTCTCATCTGATATCTTCATCTCATCTCTTTGTGCAAATAAAAGCCAGTCTCTCTTGCAAATAAATTCCTACTTCTCAGTTGCATTGGAATTCTTGGTATATCAAATAGTGATTTGAAGAAAGGCAAGTTAAGCTTGTCTGGACACTTTCACTATGCGTGAGTATATGTCTCCGCCAAGTATCAAGATTCCTTTATGCAATTGTTGAGGGGAGTATTTGTTGAGGGGAGTTATTGTCTATTCTTCACTCATTCTCTTGACATTGTTGTCTATATTGAGCCCAAAGTCATCAGAATTTTGTGAGTCATTGTGCTATTTTCTTATGAGAGAATTAAAACATTGAACTAAACTCATTGTGCATTTAGTTTAATTAAAGATTCATTATCATTTCAAGGTTAAGCAATCTTAATACTGAATATTTTTTAAATGATTTGCAAAACACTTGTAGGCACGAGTGGCTTTACTATTCAACAAGTGCATGTTTAGCTTCATTTTTACCACATGTTAAGAATAATTTCTCTAAATTCGTAGTCATGTCTTTTCTGGTCAAAGCAATCAAATTCCTGCAAAACATCAAAAGAAAATGATCATAATCTGAAAAGATGCAAACAGAGCAATGAAAATTTTTGAACCACTGAGTAACCGGGCCATTTCACCTGAAAAGTGATTTATTTCACGTCAAAAAGTGGAAATCAAATTTTCAACTCTGTATAAGATAATGAAAGTTAAACCACTAGTAATCAGGAGATCTTGCATCTAATCAATGTGATCTCTTGCACTGAAAAGTGATTTAACTAATTTATTCTTGTATTCTTTCCCAGTTAAAAATGAAAGAAAATCAAATTGACAGGATTCAAAAGCTTAAGACCTTCATAAAGTTCATGTTTACTGAGTTTAGACCTATTATTTTACATTGTGTTAAACTTAAAGCTCCTAACATCCTTGTTAAATATTTCTGCTCACTCATATAGGTCACTTCATTTCACATTTGCATCATTATTTTAACCACATTCAAATCATTATACTTTGCTATACTTTGTGTTGAGTGTGTATTTGTGATTAAACTTTATTGCACAATACAAAGAAAACAATAACTTCTCTCATATGTCAATCTCACTTTGCCTCATTTTTTGATCATTTCTGACCTTTCATTTCTTATAATTCATTTCTTGATCTCTTACAATCATTGTTTCTCTCTCTCTTCTCTTTTTTTTGATGTTGTCAAAAAGGGGAGAAAGTTCCTTAAAGAGGAGAAAGTAAAATTTCTAGAGGAGAAAGTCTTTATGGGGAGTAAGTTCAAAGGTGCAATGGTCAGGGGAGTTGTTGCATTTAAGGTAGTCAGTTATTGGGAGATTGTGCATATGTTTTGTCATCATCAAAGGGGGAGATTGGTGGGTTGAGTGTGTTTTGGAATTTCCTAAAGTTGTATTTCATGATAACCAATGAACATCACTCATACTTTGATTTTGATGATGACACATTGTGATTTTGATGATGATATGTTCTTGATGTTTAATATCTCATATTTTAATGATAATATCTTGTACTAATGATTTATGTGTTAATTTTGCAGGTGTATGCAGATTTTGTCATGATATGTCGACACACCTCTACTGGGTGTCGACATAATGCTTCAAACCCAAGGCAAAATGATGAAGAAATGGTCAAGTGGGTCGACACAGGATCGAGTAGTGTCGACACTAGTCCCTATTCCCAGTGAACCCAGTCAACAGGTCTGGACAGTGTGTCGACACAGTCCCAGGCAGTGTCGACACTAGATCCAGTTCCCAGAAGACCTGTTTGGCAGTTCTGGACGGCGTGTCGACACTGCCTGAAGTAGTGTCGACACTAGTGACTCTTCCCAGAGAACCATTCTGCCAGTTTGGGACAGTGTGTCGACACACTCTGCAGTAGTGTTGACACACTCCGGCTAAAATTCAATTCGTGAAATCATCTGGACACATGGCCGCTTGGGGTTCAAGGGGATCTGCCTAGGTTTTTGTGCCCATGTATCCTAAGGCCTTTATGGACATATGGGGCTATAAATACCCATCTCTTGGTACTCCAAAGCATCCCACACAAGACAAAGCTCAGAGAGCTTTCTGAAAAGCAAGGAGGGTGGGAAAGAGGCATCTGCATCCAGAGGAGCAGAGCAGCTCCGCCAAGGGAGAAGAAGGAGAAGAAGAGGAGAAGAAGAGGAGGAGCTCGAGATTGCAGGAGTGCTGGTCCAGAAGTAGATCCAGCCAGTTTGTAATTGGTCAGAGTCCTGAATTTTTGGGGAATCTGTGTATGTGTTCTACACAGATCTCCCAATTCTATTTGTCCTCACCAATTCTATTGTATTGAGATAGATCATGCTAGAGGATCTATTCTCTGAGTGTGCTTGTTCTAGAAGAACTTGGATCTATTGTGATCCAGAGGGTTGAGTACTTTGTACTCTGTTTTGGAGCCCTAGTGCTCCGGGTTGGAGCCGTTGTGCTCTGGTGCTTGAGCCGTGGTGCTCAGGGCTTGTGAATTTGCTGAATTCACAGTGGTCTTGGGAGTACATCGTTGTGCCTATCTCCTGGGTTTCTTTGAGTTGTTGAACTCAAGAGGTTAGAGTCGTCGTGCTCTTATTTGTACTGCACTTGTATTAGTGGTTCCTCCGTTGTGAGGAGGTGGACGTAGGAGACACAAGTGTGTTCTCCGAACCACCTTAAATCTTCAGTGCATTGTGCTTTGTTGTGTGTTTTCTATTCTTTCACTATTCTCACACACCACACTTGGTCTGATCGAATTGTGTGTTTTACTCATTTTAATTCTGCTTCTATACACACAATCTC
>CM024763.1:111302507-111391543 GCA_014218235.1 Colocasia esculenta
GAAGACCAGTTGAGGCGGGGTGTAAGGATCCGTGAGGGGGGATAGTACCTTAATTAGTGAAATCCTGAGGCATTGCTCAGGGACTGGACGTAGGTCTCTGTGGAGAGGAGTTCCGAACCAGGATAAAAACCCTTGTGTCTTGTGGTTGTGCTTATGTGCGTGTGCTGTCTTATTTCGTCCAACTCTAACGTTTGTTTAAGTTGTTGTGTAATCTTTTTAGTGAACAGGTTTTAATCAAAGATCAAATTTTAAATAACCCATTCACCCCCCCCCCTCTGGGCTAGCTAGCTGGGCAACAAGTGGTATCAGAGCGAGTCTCTTCGACAAAGAAGAAGATCCAACGATCTGAAGAGTAAAGATCCATGGCAGCCCAAAGTAACTTCGAAGGTCAGTCAGTCAACAGGCCTCCCTTGTTCGATGGAGAAGATTACACCTACTGGAAGACAAGAATGGAGTACTTTCTACAAGGCCACGATTATACAATATGGTCCATTGTGGAAGAAGGTGATCTTCTAGTCACAAATGCAAAGGCTCAGTGGACAGATGACGACAGGAGAAGAATATCCTTAAACTGCAAAGCCAAGAGTATTCTGTGCTGTGCCCTCAGCAAGAAAGAATTCAACAGAGTTTCACCCTGCAAATCCGCAATGGAAATGTGGGAAAAGCTCAGGATTACCTATGAAGGGACAGACAAAGTAAAGGAGACAAGAATCGATATTCTTGTGGCTCAATACGAAAGATTCCAGATGCAGTCAGGTGAATCTATAACTCAGATGTTTAGTAGATTCACAGATATTACAAATGGATTAGCTGGATTAGGAAAAGTTTATAATGCACAGACATGGTCAGGAAGATCCTCAGATCTCTGCCATCCTCATGGACTCCAAAGGTAACAGCCATTGAGGAAGCCAACGATCTAAAGCTAATGTCATTGGAAAAACTAATAGGATCCCTGATGGCTCACGAGATAACATGGAGAGATTAGGAGAATCCTCCAGCAGAAGGAAGCAATCAAACGCTCTCAAAGCAAATGAAGATATATCAGAAGAATCTTTGGATAATAGTGAAAGTAGTAAAGACAGTGATGATGAAGAGGCCATGCTGTCTCGAAGACTTCAGAGAATCTTAGCAAAGAAGAAAAAGTTCCAGTCTGGGAGAAGATTTTTCAAGAAGAATAAAGATCACAGAAAACCTGAAGTAAAGGATTCAAAGAAAGGAGAAGTGATTTGTTATGAATGCAAAAAGCCTGGACACATAAAGGTAGACTGTCCAATGCTTAAGAAAAACGATCACAAAAAGAAGGATAATTTCAGAAGGTTTAAGAAGTATAAAAAGAAGGCAATGGCAGCTGCTTGGGAGATAGCAGTGACTCAGACAGTGAGTCAAGCTCTAGCAGTGAAGATGAAGAAGCCAACCTGGCTCTCATGGCCAACACCGAAGACAAGGTAACCTCTAACTCCTCGTTTGATTCCTGCAATGATTCAGATTCTGATAATCTAGAAAGTGCTTTTAATGAACTCTATGATAAATATAAAGAGGTATGTAATTACTTAAAATAGTAAGAAAAATGTATCTGTTTAGAAAATACAAATTCAGACCTAAAAACCGAAATGAAGAACTTGAAAACAAAATGACATCAAAAAGAAGAAATGAATTGTTATGTGAAGAATAAAAGAGAAAAATAGAAAAATAATTCACTTAGAAAAACAAGAAGACTTAAGTGGACTTAAAACAGAAATAGAAAGACTAAATAAAGAAAATGAACATTTAACAAGCACCATAAACAAGTCACAAATAATAAACTCTTCTATTGATAAACGGAGCTAAAAGATCAAACAAAAAGAAACATGGGTTTGGTTACACTCCCTCAGAAAATGAAGAAACAAAAGTCTTTCCTAACACTTATCCAACCCCTGAGTTTATATCCGAAAAAGACAAAGAACATAAAAATTTTAAATACACTCTAGTTGAAAGAATAACTAGAATAACCTGCTGCAATCTTTGTAACAAACTAGGACATAACAAAGCAACTTGTCCCACTAAGAACAAAAAGTGGATAATAAAAAGAAAAATCAATGATACTAACCCATCAGGACCCAAAGGAACTTGGGTACCTAAAACTTAGTGTTTAAATTTCAGGGAAATTCAAGAGCATCCAAATGGTATTTGGACAGTGGATGCTCAAGGCACATGTCAGGCAACAAGAAGATTTTCGTTGATCTCCAAGCTGGAGAAGGAACAGTTACCTATGGAGATAATGGAAAAGGCACTGTGATAGGAAGTGGGTCCATGAACATCAAAGGAAAATCAGTTATTGAAGACGTATGCTGGTCAGAGGATTAAAACACAATCTCATCAGCATCAGGTTGTGTGACAAAGGCCATCAGATTCAGTTCCAAGAATCAAAGTGCAGTATATTAAAGGATGGTACAGTCATATTTGAAGCTTACAAAGAAAGAAACTTGTATGTTCTCTATCTCGAGGAACTCAAGAATCAAGATGTCTGTTTGGCAGCCAGCAAAGATCAATCAACAGAGCTGTGGCACAGAAGATTGGGTCACTGCAGCTTGGACGGTTTAAACAAGCTCAGAAAAAGAAATCTAGTGGAAGGACTGCAAAGGTCAACTCAAGAATGGATAGTATCTGCAGACCTTGTGCAAGAGGAAAGCACACCAAGAGCTCTTTCAAATCAAAGACTGTAGTAACCACCTCAAAGCCCTTAGAACTACTTCATATGGATCTATTTGGCCAATGAGGACTACCAGTCTAGGAGGAAAGAATTTTAGATTTGTCATAGTTGACGATTATTCAAGATTTACTTGGTATCCTTTCTAGAACACAAAGATGACACCTTTGAAAATTTTGTCAGCTTCAGTAGGAAAGTTCAGAAAGATCAGAAGTTCACCATTATCTCTATTCGATCAGATCATGGTGGTGAGTTTCAAAATGAAAAGTCTGCAAAGTTCTGCAATGATCAAGGAATTGAGCACAACTTCTCAGCACCAAGGACACCTCAACAGAATGGAATTTCTGAGAGGAAAAACAGAACTCTTTTGGATATGGCAAGAACCATGTTATCAGAATAGACTTGCCAAGATATTTTTGGGCAGAAGCCATCAACACTGCTTGCTACATCATTAACAGGGTGATGATCAGGCCGATTCTGAAGAAGACTGCTTATGAACTCTACAAGGGAAAGAAACCAAAGATCAGCCACTTCAGAATATTTGGATGTCCTTGCTTCATCCACAACAATGGAAAAAGGGACATTGGTAAGTTGGATGCCAAATCAGATGAAGGCATCTTTATGGGGTACTCTTCTAAACCCAAAGGTATAGAGTTTTCAATAAACGTTCATTATTATTGAACAATCTGTACATGTTATTTTTGATGAATCTAACCTTTCCTTGAAAAAGGAAGAAATAGTGACATTGATGATGCAGATGACTGTCCGAAAAATTAAAGAATACCTGAATTAAGGACAAGGAAGATCCTCCTCTGGAAGAACTGCAGCAAACTGAAATTCAACATGAAATCTTCCAAAAGAATGGAGACATCAGAAAGATCACCCTCCTGAGAATATTATGGTGATCCATCTGTAGGGGTAAGAACAAGAGGTAATGTAATTCCTTGTGATTATTTAGCCTTTGTTTCTCAAATAGAGCCTAAGACAGTCAATGAAGCTTTATCTGATGAATCTTGGATATTAGCCATGCAAGATGAACTAAATCAGTTCAAGAGAAACCAAGTATGGTCACTTGTTCCTAGACCATCCAATCATTCAGTTATTGGCACCAAGTGGGTGTTTTAAAATAACTGGATGAGTCTGAAATCCTAAGGAACAAGGCCAGACTGGTAGCTCAAGGCTACTCCCAAGAGGAAGGCATAGATTTCGATGAAACCTATGCACCTGTAGCTAGACTTGAGGCTATTAGGATTTTACTTGCTATGCATCTGCATTTGATTTAAAACTATTTAAAATGGATGTCAAATCAGCCTTTTTAAATGGTTTTATCAAAGAGGAAGTTTATGTTGAACAACCTCCAGGTTTTGATGATACCGAATTTCAAATCATGTATTTAAACTCATCATAGGCTTATACGGTTAAAGCAAGCAGCACCTAGAGCCTGGTATGAAAGGCTCAGTACATTCTTATTAGATCATGGTTTCACTAGAGGTAAGGTAGACAGTACATTATTTATAAAATCTAAGGTTAAACATTATTCTTGTGCAAATATATGTAGATGATATTATTTTTGAATCTACTGATGAGTCTCTTTGCAAGTACTTTGAAAAGCTTATGCAGGGAGAATTCGAAATGAGCTTGATGGGGGAGCTGAGCTACTTCCTTGGATTGCAAATCAAGCAAGGGAAGGATGGCACTCATATCTGTCAAGCCAAGTACACCAAAGAGCTGTTAAAGAAATTGGATTTGAAGGTGCAAAGCCATTATCAACTCCAATGAGCACATCAATCAGAATGGACAGTGATCAAAAAGGTAAAAAGGTAGATCAAAAGAATTATAGAGGTATGATAGGGTCATTACTTACTTAACTGCAAGTAGACCAGACATTTTGTTTAGTGTATGCATGTGTGCTAGATATCAGGCAGACCCTAGAGAGTCTCATTTAATTTCAGTAAAAAGAATATTTAGATATCTGGCTAGAACTCATGATTTAGGTCTCTGGTATCCTAGATCTTGTGAAATAAAATTAGTAGGATATTCAGATGCTAATGCTGGATGCAAAGTAGATAGAAAAGCACAAGTGGTTGTTGTCAGTTTCTTACAGGATGCCTAATATCTTGGTCCTCCAAGAAATAAAATTCTGTAGCTCTATCAAAGCTGAGGCAGAATATGTTGCTGCTGGAAGTTGCTGTACACAACTCCTTTGGATAAAGCAACAACTTGAGGATTTCGGCATACATATCGAGTCAATTCCACTACTATGTGATAATACAAGTGCCATCAACCTCACCAAGAATCCAGTACAAACACTCAAGGACTAAGCACATTGAGTAAGATATCATTTCATTCGAGACCATGTAGCTAGTGGCAACTTAGAAATTTCTTTTATAGATACAAATGGTCAACTAGCAGATATCTTCACAAAAGCCCTACCTGAAGAGAGATTTACATCTCTTAGAAGGGAATTAGGGGTGCAATTTGTGAAAGATTTCTGTGATTTATTGGCATATAAAAAATTTTCAGATAGAAATGAAATTCTCTCTCTTAACAATGAGCAAAATTCAGTTTGTCTACATTCCTTGACCGCTATCGTGTTAAAAGTTGTTTGACTCGTCAAACCTTTTTGTCGCTTTCTGTCCTTACCACATTTTGGCACTTCACTTTTCGATAAAATAATATTAATTATTCAAATCGTTCTGAGAACGACTTGTCTTCAACCTTTACCCTTTTCTCTTTTATCTGTTCGCCCAAAGCCGATGCCCTAACGATTCCGGCATCGACCCCCTGCATCTTTTGAAGCTTTCTCTTCTTCCCGCGAAGAACCCTCGAGAGCTTCCATCTCTTCCATCTTCTTCCTTCTCCAGAACCTTTCTCCTCTACCTATGGCCGCTCCGATGATCTCCGAAGCGTAGGGGCTACAGTGCTGAGTATCTATCCCCAAAGGAGCAAGAAGGTTTACTTTTGTGAAGACGAAGATTTGCGGAAACAAGGCAGTGGACGTTCAGAATCTTGAGAAAAGTGGGATGAGCAGTTTAGTAGAAGCCTTGAGAAGGATGCATTGGATGGATGTTGCTACTTCACACGAGGTAAGCTATCCGGACCTGGTGAAAGTTTTTCATTTGCTTGAAGTCAGAGGCAGATGGGTCCCTTGTCTCCTCAGTGAAGGGCACCCAGATCAAGATAGACCATGAATTATTGCATACTTGTTTGGAGTAAAACCTCTGGGCATAGTGGTGTTCACTCTGTGAATGATGAGGCGAAAGGTCTCGGCATTATAGGTCCAGGTTTCAGGCTGAAGGATGGGAAATTAGATATAAATCAGATGTCAGCTTTCAATCATTTACTTCATTTCTTTGTCTGCCAAATTATAGTTCCTCAAAGTGCTACTTTTCTTCATGCACTAGGGCAGACTCGGACATAATGTTCTGGGTAATCCAGAACAAGGAGATCAACTTGGCCGCAGTATGATTGAGAGAATGAAGTTTGCCATTACTCAAATCTGGGAACAAAGAGTAAAATGAATGTTTCCTTGCCTTATGCTCATCTACTCAGCAAGATTTTCAAGCATTTCGGAGTAGATGTGTCTGGAGCTGTAGTAGAGAAGATGGGCCAGTCTATAAGGTCCAGAAATTAAAGAAGAGTGGCTTTTCAGTGCAGAATGGGATATGGACAAAGACCTCTGTGGCAGAGGGAGAAGCCATTATTGGAGATGTTCCTGAATTTCAAGAAGAGGCTGCAGATCCTCCAGCAGATTCAGAAATCAGATCAGTAGCAGCAGAGCAAGTGTCAACAGCACCAGCAGTGGCAGATCAAGCAGAGGCTTCCAGCTCACCTGTCTTGGAGGTTGAGTCTCATCCTCCAGAAGTTCATATGAAAGAAGCTGTAGCAAGTGTGGCAGATTCCTTGCCCACCTCGATAGTTGCCTCTATTCTGAGAGAGGTTATAGATTCTCTTCCCTCCACCTCAGTTGCTTCAGAAGCAGGTGGACTTGTTGAAGAAGACGTGATTATGGAAGAAGCTCCTAGCCAAGGGGAGCAAAGTGTGAAGAACCTAAAGTGTCAGAATCCGTGGTTGAAGGACACTTTGTGGAAGTTGTCTTGGAAGAAGCTCCTGCCCAGGGGGAGCAAGAAGATGCTGAACTCCATGCTCTATTTAGGGGGAGCATACTGGCAATGAGGAATCCTTAATAGAAAATGCTCCTGAGACACCTGCACCAACTCAGGACAATCAAACTCCTGCCAGTGTTCCTGCTAGTGAAGGGCCAAGTTCCAGCCATGTAAATCTTGAGGTGCCTGTCCCTCAGCAGAGCAAGCAAAAGAGAGTGGCTCACAAAAGGCCAAGAAAGAGTCACAGAAAGGTAAATCTGAAGCCAATTATGGCATTACTAAAGGCTCAGGGAGATATCCTATCCTCAGTTCAGACCAGTGTACAAGGGATACTTGCTAGTCAAGCTTCAACTACCTCTGAGCTATCTTTAGTCAGAAATGCAATGAGGTGGTTTAATAAAGAAATGTCTGATATAAAGTCAATGCTAGCAGTTCTTTCAAGGTCTAGTGGAGTTTCTCTTGGAGCTACTCAGAGTAGACCAACAGATGTTCCTCGGCCACCAGGGCCTCCAGCTCAAGGGCCAGCAGGGCCATCAGCTTCAGGGTCAGCAGGACCAATGTCAGCTTCAGGGTCATCAGAACCATCCTCTACTGTCAGAGAAGGTCAAGCCAAAGGGAAAGAGCCCATGACAGCTACTAAGGCCCCTGAAACTTCTACTCTTGCAACTCTAACCCTCTCCTCACCTCCATCTCCTTCTACAGCCCCTCCTGCACCACCAACCATAAAACACCCTGTGCCTCGCACCCAACCATCTTCATCCTTCAACCCCAAACACCTTTCTATCCTCCTACTCTCCTTCTTCTGTCACCTTCCCTCAGGAAAAACCTCTACTACTTGGTGTCTTTGACACAAATCTGCCGGATGATTTGAAAGAAACACCCTCATCACTATTCTCTCCACTGCCTCTCATATCCACAGGACTGATCCTCCCAGTCCTGCCAAGAAAAAGAGGAAATCTTCCTCCTCTCTTAGCACCCCCTCTGGACCTTTATTCCCTCCTCTTTGGTATTCTCTTACCCTCGACCCTAAGAGAAGACCTATCTACAGGGAATATCTTCAAAAGTGCATCCTCTCCACCGTCTATGATATTCCTTTCCTCAACCTCTCTGAGCATCTAAACATTATTCTTCCTCTTACCCAGCTGTCCCACCCTCAAAAATCCAAAATCCTTGAGGGCATTGAGTTCAAGAATGAAGATCAGTGGGCAACTGTCAAGGGCAATAAGGCTCAGTATGAAAAGTACTTGAGTGCTAGGGCCGGATCTCTTACCCATAGAGCTCACCCACTCACTTTTTTGAGTGGTTCATCATTTAGCATAAGAACTCATGGGGTGCCTTTATTCTGAAAGAGATTCGTATTGCCAGGAATTTCAGCTGTACAGTGATTTTGTTATTTGAACAAGCTGCCAGAGATTGTTTTTCAGTCCATTTCACAATAGCCTTGCTGAGATCAGAACATCCGGTCAACCTTCCTCTCAAGGTAGATTTGCCACCTCAAGGTTGACTCTCCAGTTCTTCTGCCAAAGCTGCACTCGTTTAGTGTTGACTCAGATGCTGGATCACATGCACTGGATATGTTTGCTAGGCAGATGGGCCGTTGTCAGCCAAGTTGGGCAATTACCCTCTTTCTTGCGGTTCATTTTCAGAGAATACCACTCTGGCCGCATCTCTTCCCAAACCCTGGCTCCACTCATTTCTGAGTGTGAGAGACTTTCTCCCTCAGAGTGGAACACTCTTTATCAAGCCTCACATCTTCATTGGAAGCATTAACCATGATCTAGTCGTCAAAGGAAGCCCATTTTCAGCAGAAAACTTTCTTGGATCTCAACTCCATCACTCCCATTCAAGAGATCTATGTTCTGTGGGCAGCCAGATCTATTGCCTTCTATGCTCTGAAGCAGGACCTTCTTGATCAGAAGATCTTCTATCCAATCTCTCTGGATAGATTTCTCCATCGAGCCAGTTTTGGAAAAAGCACCTTTTACAGATACATTCTGGATCCAGCTCAGTATGAAGTATTCCTAGAAAAGCAACGGCAACTTTACATTCAAAGGACCATTCCATCCATGGGTCGTACCTTTTCAGTTGCTTCTGGGGTGTTCCAACAGATTTTTGAAGATCATGAGATCAAGGCATGGGCTGTTATCTCACAGCATGCCTCTTTATTGTCTCCTATGTACTATCTTCCTCCCACTTAATACAATGATTTCTCTCTTCTTTGTCTCATCGCCTATCTTTTGCTTATTGACAAAATGGGGGAGAAAACTAAAGCTATTCTGAAAAACATGTTGTTTGTTATGATGTTTAGTATATTTTGTCATCATCAAAAAGGGGGAGATTGATGACCAAACTTTCCCCATATAAATTAATTCAGTTTTATATATATTAATTTTGATGATTAACAAAATAGTACTAATGAATTACTTGAACTTTGAGAACAGGAAATAAAAGAAAAATAGAAAGTTCAAGACAATCAGGTAAGTCTCATTTCATGTTTTGTCTAAGTCATTGTATCGACTCCTTCACCTCATATCGACTTCTATTGATAAGCAGAACGATTTCCTTTTGACCGAAAAGTTCAAACAATCGATACCGTAACGATTTTTATAGTCCTCGTAAACGATTTCTTTAGAACTCATAACGACTTGCTAGCCGAACGATTTCTTTAGTTCTCGTAACGATTCTTTGAAACTCGTAACGACTTGATAGCCGTAACGATTTCTTTAGTTCTCGCAACAATCTTTAGAACTCACAACGACTTTCTAGCCGTAACGATTTCTTTAGAACTCACAACGACTTCTGGCCATAACGATTCTATAGTCCTCGTAACGATTTCTTTAGAACTCATAACGACTTGCTAGCCGTAACGATTTCTTTAGTTCTCGTAACGATTTCTTTGAAACTCGTAACGACTTGATAGCCGTAACGATTTCTTTAGTTCTCGTAACGATTTCTTTGAAACTCGTAACGACTGATAGCCGTAACGATTTCTTTAGTTCTCGTAACGATTTCTTTAGTTCTCGTAACGATTTCTTTGAAACTCGTAATGAATTGATAGCCGTAACGATTTCTTTAGTTCTCGTAACGATTTTCTTAAAAACTCGTAACGACTTGATAGCCGTAACGATTTCTTTAGTTCTCGCAACGATTTCTTTAGAGTTCATAACGACTTGATAAGTGTTTATAACGATTTGCTATGACTCATAACGATTTCATCATTAT
Source organism: Colocasia esculenta (assembly GCA_014218235.1). Classification (NCBI taxonomy): domain Eukaryota; kingdom Viridiplantae; phylum Streptophyta; class Magnoliopsida; order Alismatales; family Araceae; genus Colocasia; species Colocasia esculenta. The sequence goes on from CM024763.1 coordinate 111,312,522, forward strand.
GATTTAATAATGCTCTGTCATAACGATTTGTCTGTTATCGTATAACGATTTCATAAGTCATGAAGGCATCGAGATTGTTCATATCGACTTTTTTTTTGCTGTATCAGTATAAATGCTCTTTAATAGCATTGAAAAGTCAAAGTCATATCTCGTCTGTTGACTGTTACGCATTAAATGCTCTCTGATCGTATCTCCCATGCATGCAGACAATATCTTCCACTTTTATGCTACTCTGTCTACGTCCTTTTTAGACAGAAAGGAGCTTTGCTATATATTGCAATATCTGTTCAAACTGCAACTAACAATCGACGACAGTCCTAGCTGTCCTCTATTTGTTGTTGATATGCTCGCAGATATCTGACAAGACTTATCTGTACAACGTTGGACACAAGATACAAGATACTAAAATATTTTTCTGGCGTGTACTAAAGGATAAAAGACTGAAGATCAGAAGCTTCCTTGCTGACCAGTCTAACGTACACCTGGATGAGAGACAACGGTACTTTTAACGTTCAAATTTCAAGTAGAAGCTTAAATACAAGACTCAAGACTGAGAAGAAAAAGCAACAAAGAGAACATCATTCTAAAAGAAAGCAAAAACCAATTCTTCGAGTCTACTGAGTTCCAAGCAAGAGAGAAGCGACCATTCCAATTGTTTTCTTAGCTCTTTAGCTCTCAGTGTTCAAGAAGAAATTCCTGTGAGAGCTGTGTAGTCTTTGGAGAGAAACAGTGTCAAATTCTCTTTCTCTCTCGAGGCTTGTTTGCTTCAGCTTGTAGCTGGTTAAGCTAGTGTCTGAAGCTTGTTCTCAAACTTCGTTTCTTTGGTTTGTACCCTTCTGGATGAAGGAAGACCTGGTGGGATCTAGGGTGGTTATTTTCCCTTCAAGTTGAAGGAAGACCAGGTGAGGCTGGTGTAAGGATCCGTGAGGGGGGATAGTACCCTAATTAGTGAAATCCTGAGGCATTGCTCAGGGACTGGACGTAGGTCTCCTGTGGAGAGGAGTTCTGAACCAGGATAAAAACCCTTGGTGTCTTGTGTTGTGCTTATGTGCGTGGCTGTCTTATTTCGTCCAACTCTAACGTTTGTTTAAGTTGTTGTGTAATCTTTTTAGTGAACAGGTTTTAATCAAAGATCAAATTTTAAATAACCCATTCACCCCCCCCCCTCTGGGCTAGCTAGCTGGGCAACAGATTTTGGTACCCAAACAGAGTTGGGACCATCAGAATGTTGAACATTGTTAGTAAATCTTTCTCACCCAAATTTGACTGTTTTTTATTTTTGTTTTGTTACATTGGTGTTTCAGTCTTTTTCTGTTTGTTCTTCCCTTAGGAATGAAAGCACCATATTTTTGTTTTTAGTGGGAGGGGAGTTTTTCATTTGAGCATAGGAGTTCAGATGAGGAGATGGAATCCATGGTTTTTGGTGCATCCAGGGTTTGGATAAAAGAATTGAGGATGATACCAACAAGGGTTATCATACCATTGGCTCCAAGGATTGGTCCAATCATCTTGAAATGCTTTCTTGTAGGTCCAAGGTTCTTTATAAATGATTTCTTTTGACTTTTCTTATTTTCAAATTTTTATTTGAATTTTTGATTGAGGTGTTATAGCAGTTGATGTTGAGTAGGTCGACCTGTCAGGAGACTGTGTCAACCTTGTGTCTTCTTTTGTTTTTGAGTTTTTGATTTGTTTTGTTTTTTGTTTGATGTTTTGTCTGATGTTTGCTTGATTTTGTATTCTCAGATTAGGACCCTGACAAATTTAATTAATGGTGCTTTGCCCTTTTTCTCACCAGATTTGTCTTTCTTTGGTTTTTTTGTTGAATCCTAATCCATGAGAGGTTGTTGTCATGTTTGTTCCTAGCAATGCCTCCAAGTTATCTTTACCTTTTGTGAAGGTTTGGATAACTTCATCCCTTTCTTTTAGCAGGTTTTGAAGGGTTTTAATTTCTTCATTCTTTGTTGTTTTTCTTGTTTTTCCATTTCCAGCTTTTCAGATAGGTCTTTAAATTCTTGGGTGGCCTTTTGAGAGGCAAGCTTTAGGTCATCAATTGGTTCAGAAAATTTTCTTTTCTTCATTTAATTCAGCTATTTCATTTTCTAGCTCACCAATTCTATTGTTTAAAGATTGGTTATGATACATGTTTTCATTTTCTTTTGGATGTGTTTATTTCTTCTCATTTCAGAAATTTTTCAACTAGTTCAGCATATGCATTCTGCCAATCTTCAATGGAAAAATCTTCAAAAGAAGTACTTACCTTCTCTTCAGAGTTGTTGGCCATGAAGCAAATTTCCTCACTCTTAGAGCTTGAGGATTTTTTGTCTTCTTCTTCTTCACTTGAGTCTTCATCAGACCAAGTGGCTACCATGGCCTTTGGCTTCTTGTACTTCTGGAACTTCTTGTGCTTTCTTTGTTCTCAGGACACTCTTCCCTTCATGTGTCCTGGCTTATTGCACCTGTAACAAATGACAGTTTCGTCAAATTTTTGATTCTTGTTGAAATTAAAAAAGGAAGTGTTTCTTTTACCTGAGGAAAACTTCTTTTTCCCAGACATTTTCCTTTTCTATATTCAAGAATTTTCTGAATTGCCTGGTGATGAGGCAATTTCATCCTCATTTGACTCAGACTCCTCAGAACTTGTCTTCTTGACTTTTGTCTTTGTTAGTTGAAAGAAGCCTTAAGTGCCATTGGTTTGGTTTTAATTACGTTTCTTCATTTCTTTTCAAGTTGATTTCATATGTCATTAAGAATCCTATCAATTCATCCAAAGACATTTTGGACAAATCTTTAGAATCTTCAATGACAGTGGCCTTTGTGTGCCCAAATTGAAGAAAGTGAACGTAAGATTTCCTTACCAAGTCTGCATCTGTGTAGTCCTTACCTAAGGCCTTCAGTCCATGACAATAACCATGAAACCTGGTAAACATTTCAGAAATTGTTTCATTAGTCTCATCATAAACATTCATATTCTGAAACAAGAATATTTGCCTTAGTTTCCTTTACTTGTGATGTTCCCTCATAAAGTAATTCGAGTTTATCCCACATCTCTTTGGCAGATTTGCACATTGAGATTCTCGAATACTCTTTGGGATGAACAGCACATTGAATCATGTTCATGGCACTAATTCAATGGCTTTTCTTATTTGTTCCCTAGTCCAGGTTTCTTCCTCTCCCTGGTTTTCATAGGACCAACCTCAACCCTTTCCAGATTTCATAGTTCTGGGCTCTTAGAAACACTTGCATCCTATTTTTCCAATATGAATAGTCCGTTCCATTAAAGAATGGTGGCCTATTATGGAATGCCCCTCAGCATGAAACCTTTGGAATCCATTGACTTAAAAGGAAAGCACAGAAGAAATACTCAGCAAACAAGCAAACAAAAAGCAATCAGACACACAATACTCAAAAAATGCTCGATCAAATCAGATCAAGTGTAAACCGCTCTGATACCAATTGAAGGATCGAGGAAAAGGTGTGGATAAGAATCTAGAGGGGGGGGGATGAATAGATCTATGCCACTTCTGCGGAAGCTTAAGCAATTAAACAAACTTTTAGAATCAGAGGCAATTTTACCAGTGAAAAACACAGATATGATGAAATGTTAAGTGAGTTATAAAATAGATGTGAAAAACCAGTTGATTAAGTGAATCTAATCGATCCTATGCAAGCATCTAAACGGATAATAGAATCAAACCACAAATAGACAAGTGCACAGAGATTTTTAGGTGGTTCGGAAATCACCCATGTGATTCCTACATCCACTCCTCACACCCAGCGAGGATTCACTAAACAACCTGGGTAACACACCCACTGGAGCCAGACAACTCCAACACTTGAGCTTACAACTCACACAACTCTAGAGCAAGACTACTCTAGATCCTTGAGCAAGACTGCTCAACAAACACTTGAGTTCGACAACTCAAACTGAGCACAACGGCTCACAAATGACTTTTCTAGACACCAACACAAGACATAGATCTTCTAGCAGCAGATCTAGTCGACCATGAGAACATTAATGAGAATTATGCAGAAGCACTTGCACAATCTCAAAATGTCTCAGAAGAACAAAAGTACAATGAGAATGTATGAAAAGACTTTGTTCTCAGTGTACTCCCTTGTAGAAGCTCAGATTGGGAAGAAGCTTGAATTCTTGAAGTCCCAAGCGATGCTCTGCAATTGAACTTGGGATCTTCCTTGAATCTTCTCCAACGGATGCTTCTACTTGATCTGCTTCCTTGAGGCGCTTCAATGCTTCTTCAAGGTCACACTCCAATTCTCACACTTGGGTGATGAGAATGGTCTTCAGAAGACACCAGGAGAGCAGAGGAGGGAGATGAACTCTTCTCGCCGCCAAGAAAGCTTGTGGAAGCTCCAAGAGTTCGTTGGGTCTCTTGATGTGATGGATGGCCGATGGGGCCTTTTATACCCAAAAGATTCCAAAGATACCCTTTAGGTACAAGGGCATACGATCCTAGGTTGATACACCATCGCCCTAGGATGAAACGTGGCAATCATCAACTTTAAGTTGCAATATTTCCGTAGTGTGTCGACCTGCCCTGGTGGTGGTGTCGACACACTGGCTGGAGACTGGTTGACTAAATGACTGGATGAGACTCTAGTGTCGACCTGCTTGAATGTGGTGTCGACCTCTGTCCCAATCCTGAAAACAGGCTGTTCTGGGAGATGATCCAGTGTCGACCTGCCCTGATGCTGTGTCGACCTGCTGTCCCATTCTGCAATCAACCTGTTCTAGGAACGAGATCCAGTGTCGACCTACCCTGATGGTGTGTCGACCTGCTATCACATTCTGCAATCAACTGTTCTGGGAACGAGATCCAGTGTCGACCTGCCCTGATGGTGTGTCGACCTGCTGTAGGCTAATTCCTGGAATATGTGACCCGTGTCGACCTGCTTTTTGACTCGTGTCACACAGTCTCAGCATTTCTTCAGCTTTTTGCCTTGGGTTCTGAGGTGTTGTGTCGACACCATTGTAGGGTGTGTCGACACCATCTTTGCAAAATGTATTTATACCTGAAAATAAACACATATATCATTAGTTAAATATTTTATATGAGTACAAATGATAAGTGTGCTTTGAAACATGCTTCTTGAATATAAATTTCAGGTCAAGTGTTTATCTGTTCCAATTAATTTGCATTAAAATCACATTTGTCATCATCAAAATAAGAGGGGAAATGATATGAAATTACACTCAACCAACATACTAGATGAATAAACGAGATAGTAGAGTGAACTTGAATAGATGAGAGTACAAGGATAGTAGATGAGATAGGGGTATAATCGTAAACAACGTTAAACTGACGATAGTCACAGTTGCACGGTACTAGGTCGGGTACCGACAGTCAGGTAGAAGTCACATCCACTCATTAGCCGCATTATGAACACTGGCTAGATGGTCCGGCATGATCCCAAGGTAAGAGTGAACACACTAAGGCCGTTTGGATCGTACTGATCCCTAAAGGTGTAACGGGTTTTAAAGGTACAACTAGCTCGTCGGCAATGGACATGTGCCAAAGCCAAGAAGACTTACGGAGGCCTTGACAAGGAGTCCCTGGCCCAGTCGAGAGTATTCCTGATGGAGAGGTGGTCCATGCCAAGAAAAAGTGTGTAACGAAACGTTGTCCATCTTGCCTCGAGTGCTCGAAGGCAGAGGGACGTGATAACGGTGTACAAAGCACGCGAATAAAATGAAGACAAGTGTCATTTAACAAAATGGGGAATTTAGTAATTAATTTCACTCAATTACCAGATACATTATTGAGTAATTTAGTAGGGTCAAATGGCAAATATTAATGTTAAGTGTGTGCAAGTGTAAAGAAATCATGAGAACAAGTAAGATTGTGCACATAGCTCTTTAATGTAATTGATTTCATGTCAATATTACTCATTATTAATTAACAAGCCGTTAATAGTCATGACAACACTTTAATTAGGGTTAAATAGGGTTAAAATGACATTAATGGCAGAGATATATGTGTAAATTCTGGTTTTGGTCGCAATGGTAAGGTCGCGACGTCAGCTACTGTCGCGTTCAGATTGTGACAAGGTTTACTGACGCATTGACAGTCATGTCGCGACGGACGGGCCTAACCGTCGCTTTCAGGTCATGACAGGGGTCCCGGGCGCGACAGACGAACCAGCCGGCCTGGCCTGATTTGGGGGAGAGAACGCGACGGCGCGGGCCCGTCTCGTTCTTGTCGCGACGGTCTGGCTGGCGGCGTCCCCCTTGAGATCGTGATGGGTCGGGCCGTCGCAACTTCAGAGAGTGGCCCGACCTAGAAAAGCAGTTTTTCCCTTTTGGGTTTTGGTCCTTCCCTCCAAAGCATGAGTAGAGCTCTTCTAAACTCGATATAAAGTCACACGATGTTCGAAAATTATGAAACTAGTTTTAAACGAAAATAGACTTGTAAATCTATCAACATGCATGAGTAATTAGGAAACAAATAAGGTTTGTATATGCTTTAATAAGGTTACATTTCTGTGACCTAAACATGCACAGTCATGGAAGAACGATTTAATTAGCCACGAATACACAATAGAAATTAGGGCAAATAGGGGCGTTTGAAAGCTAATAACAAGTAGTATTTATGAGAATAATTTCATAGCATGAGATAGAGTACAAGCATGGATTGAAGACAATCTTTAGGGTTCGGGTACAAGATGATGACAAGATTCAACATTTAATTCGCCCTATTGGGAGAACGAAAAAGAGCAAAAGTAGAGGGCTATCAAAAGAGGATCATGTGGGCTACCTAGGGTAAAATTTACATGATTTGTGCTTGAGAGATTGCCTACCTTTTCTTACTGTTAAGAAAATCCTAGGGTTTTGATGAAGAACGAGATGAAATCACTCCTTTCCAAGCTCCTCCCTTCTTGCTCCTTCATTCTTCAGCTCCTCTCTTCATCCCCCAAGGCTCCAGCAACAAGCTATGGGTTGGTAGGGACGAATTAGGAGTGTTTTAGCTAGTGTAAGAGTCCTATTTGTCTAAAACTCATCACCTCCATTCAAACTCCGAATTTCCTAATTTATCTCCTTATTTCCTAGCATTTATCTACCTAAAAGGATAAGGAAGAGGTCTAATTTCGTGGCCAAGGGGTTAGGGTAAGCTTAGGACTCTTTTTAGGATATTTACAACCTATTTCGTATTATCTTGCCCTTATTTAATTTATGTAATAATTAACTCCGAATTTGGCTTAATTATCTCCCATCTCATGATGGCCTCTTCATAATTGGGCGCAACAATTCATGTTAGGACCATTAGTAAAACCCATTACTAATTTAGCTTAATGGGTATTGATTTAATTCTATTTATTCTCCCTTTATTCGAATTTAAATATATTTATCACACATATTCAATTAATTTCTTATTTTAATTCAATTTAATATTATTTACGCCAATATTTCTAACCTTCATCATTTGGGCTCTTACTCTTGGCCCAATAACTTATGTGAGTTTAATTGTACAACCCATGTTCTTACTTTACTTAATGAGTTTTATTATCTTTTTATTAAAGAATTATTCATGGCCAAGATTGTCCATTGGTTCAAATATCATAAGGGCTATCAACCCATATTATTTAAAGTCTACACACATAATTATTTTAATTTATAACCCACTTGGCTCATAAAATAATGGGTTCTCCGACTTATTCCTTAATTTGTTAATAAGTCGCATAAATTCTAAACTTGGTCCAAATGATTTTTCTATGTCCAAAGTTCTTGGTAGGTCATTAGAGAATATTTAAAGTATAACTATTATTTTTACAAATTTTTATATGTTTTTATACATGAAATAGTGGCACATATATATTTTTAACTAGTTTGATTATTATTTGATAAAAAATTTATTTTTTTCTCTATATTTTATAATTTATGAATTTTCTGGGGTACTACATCCTCCCCCACTTAAAAAGAATTGGTATCCAAATTCATATGATATGATATGACTACCAATTTATTCTGAATATTTCATTCCATCATCTCCCCCACTTAGGGCTTTGCTATCGAGAAAATAATATGAACTTTAAACTAAGGGTTTAGTGATAGTACCTTGTCTACCTTCATTGGCATGCTTTATATCCACAAGGGCTTGTAATCGTCTTTGGCGTGGAGTTTGGTTCTTCTTTATTGGACAATCGATGACTCGATGTTGTTGACTTCCACAATGCAAGCATCTGCCCAATCTCTTCCATAGTTATCAACTAAATGCCCTGGCTTTTCACAAAATTCATAGACTTCCTTCCGCTTCACTTCCCCTTTCATTCTCTTGCTATCTACTATATTTCTTCCTTTATTATCATTGGAATGGGTAGCATGTTCCTTTTTTAACGCCCTCTTCTTATGGATCTTTCATAAGTCCCATGATGTCTCTACTATTTGAGCTCTCAATACCATATCTGAATATACCAATGTCTACTGGAGCCAATTTTTCCCAGAACACAGGTCTCAACCCTTCTAAGAATCTCTTTGCCTTCATCTTTTTCGTACTCATCAAATGTGGTGCATACTGTGATAGTCTTTCAAATTGTGGTTCATATTCTATTACAGACATCATTCATTGTTTTAATTCTGTAATTCATTGCCTTCTTCTCATGAATCCTATAGGAAAAATATTGGTGTTGAAGAGTTCTAAAAATTCATCCCACTCTATGTCGATGTTGGGTAATTGTCGACTGGCAGCTTCCCACCAAGCTCTAGCATCGCAGTTCATTGGAAGGTGCCAGAAGGACTTTCTCTTGCTCTGAACATTGCATAATTAAAGATTCGTTCCATCACCTTCACCCAATTTTCAGCTTCATCGAGATCCGGAGTTCCATTAAACCTAGGTGGATTCATTCGTTGAAAGTTCCTGTATAAGTCTCCTGCCCCATTTCTTACTCATGCTTGAATCACGTTGTTAAGGGCTTCTGTTAACCCCTGTACGGTCCTTTGCAAGTCCCGCATTTGTGCACGCTCGCCAGCCATCTCCACTAACCTTCTGCGAGCAATAACATTTAATTTATTTCTTTTTAGACTTTGGGTACTAAAGTATCACTAAGTTGATATATATATATATATATATATATATATATATATATAAATGTATTTAAGTCTTAACCATGGTTCTACCCAATCCCACATAGGTATGGTGGTTGACTTAGACACTTGTCATGGCGGTTCACCTAGAACATCCTAGACTTTAAAATATCCTAATAAGGACATCCTAGGCTCTGATACCAACTGTCATGCCCCGCCAATTTAGCACTGGAATAAATCAGGGAGGCATGAACAACGTGTAGGGTAACGACAATTACGCATATAATTGCAAAAAAAATCAGAGCATCTAATGAATGATAATTACAATAAACTCCTCATTTTATTGATAATTCATCTAAACTATTACATCCACTAATTCATAGCCAAAACATAGGGCTCAAAGACTTCATTACATTGGAAAGAATAACTAAGCAAATATCTAACTAAATTCTATGATACTAAGGTCATTCCGTCGCTATGACTCCAGGTCGCTCATCACTCCAGTCCATTCCCGTTGGTGTGTGTAAGGTCATCATCCGACTTACCTGAAAACACATACAACAATAGCGCAGGGTGAGCGATAACGCTCAGTAGGACTTAATATCTCATGTAAACAAGCATACTTTAAGTGATTAATGTCTTGTAAAGCAGGTTAACTAGAGAGAACGATCAAGTATAGTCAAGAGAGTAATAGCACATGATAACAAGAGATCGTGTAGTACCCTTGATTTTTAAATCCAAATAAAATAAATATTTAATTAAATAAATGAGATAAATAGACTTAATTAGAATAAAGGAAGAATAAATAGAATTAGAGGGAATTAAATTAAAGCCCATTAAGCTAAAATTAGTGATGGGTTTTAATAATGGTTCTAACATAAATTGTTGTGCCCAAATGTGAAGAGCCCATCATGAGATGGGAAGTAATTATGTGAAATTCACATTTAAAATAATCATAATTATAAAAGGGGTAAGATAAGTGTTAAATAAACTATAATTATCCAAAACAAGAGTTCTTACCTCAACCTAAACCCTTGGCCACGAAATTGGACTTCTCCCCTATCCTATTGGGTAGATAAAGGCAAGAAAAAGTGGATAAATAAGGAAAATTCGGAGTTTAAGGAAAAGGAGGACTCTTAGAATGGTTAGGACTCTATTAGCCATCAAAACACCCTAATTCGGCCCTATCAACCCTCATTTGCATGCTGAGACCCTTGAGAGACGAAAAGGAGGCAATTTGGACGTGGGAGCTTGGAGGAGAAGGGCTTGAAGCTTGGATTTTTATCTTTCTATTTCGTCATCAACCCTAGTTTCTTGTCAACGCAAAAAAGTAGGCAATCTCTCAAGCTAAATTCGTGTAAAAATTACCCTAGGTAGTCTTTATGATCCTTTTCAAAAGCCCTCTTGTTTTGCCCTTTTTCGTTCTTGCATGAGGGCGAAAATAAATGCCCAAATCACTGTTGTCATGACTTGCCCGAACCTTCAAGTTTTGCTTGTAACCTCGAATCTACTCATGCTCATGCCTTGATAAAATTACCATAAATACTGCATGTGTTAGGGTTCTAACGAGCCCAGTTTGCCCAAATTTCATTGAGCATGCCTTGCGAATGAAATCGTTGTTCTTGACTGTGCATGTTTAAGTTAACTAAATGTAACCTAGTCAAAGCATGATCTATACATGACTGTTTTCTAATTAATCGTGTCCTGTGATAGATCTCCATGTCTACTCTCATTTAAAGTTGGTTTCATGCTTTTTAGATCACTGTGCGATTTCTTATCGAATTTTTAAGTGCCTTGTATCTTGTAGACCTACCTGGAAAAAGGGCAAAACCCCTTTATCTGGGATCGGGCCACTCTTTGATGTCGCGACGGTGCGATAGGTCACGATATCAGAGGGGGTCGCGACACAGGGATCCGTCGCGTCCTAAACGCGATGGGTCGACCGGTCGCGACCTGACCCCCGGGTTACCCCACTGTCCGGTTCAGCTTGTCGCGGCCTGTCCGTGCGTCGCGACGCGACCTGAACCTGAACGCGACGCTTAGACACGTCGCGACCTGATTCCTGATCGCGTCGGCCCGTATTGTCGCGACCTGATCGCGCAGCCCTGGTGTCGCGACCGCAACAGAACGGCCAGAACCCTGATTTTTCTCATTTAATCCTGTCATACATGTTTATTAAATCATGTTAAACCCAAATTGAGCACTATCATGTATAATTCCGAACTGTTAATTGTTAATGAGCATTATTACATGGATTTAAATAATCTAAAAGCTATTATGCACAATCATACTTGTTCTTTTGATTCATCTACACTTGCACACACATAACCATCATGTTTGCCATTAAACCCTATTAAATTACGTAATAATGTATCTGGTAATTTAGCAAAATAAATTACTAAATTCTCTATTTTTAAATAATTACACTTGTCTTTGTTTTCTCGCGTGCTTTACACACTGTCACCATTTCCCCTCGGCCTTCGAGCACTCGAGGCACGACGGACCAATTTCTACACACTTTCTCTTGGCTTGGACCACCTCTCCACTGGGAAGACTCCTGACTGGACCAGGGAATCCTTGTCAAGGCCTCCGTAAGTCTTCTTGGCTTTGGCGCACGTCCTTAGCCGACGAGCTAGTTGTACCCTAAAACCCATTACACCCCTAGGGATCAGTATGATCCAAACGGCCATAGTGAGTTCTCTCTTATCTCGTGATCACGCCGGACCATTTAGCCTGTGTTCATAGCACGGCTAGTGGGCGGTGGTGACTTCTACCAGACTGTCGGCACCCGACCTGGTGCTGTGCAACTGTTACTATCGTGGTTTAACGTGTTTTACGATTGTACCCTTATCTCATCTACTATCTTGTTATTCTCATCTGTTCACATTCACTCTATACTCTCATCTAGTTCGTCTATTACTCTCATCTCTTCTTGGTACTCTATTTGGCCATACAATTGATTGTCTAAAAAGAACAAACAAGTGCTATATGACAGTGCAATGGGGCCCGATCTGGTCCTGGGGAGAGCTCCCGAAGAGTGCTATTTCCTTGCAAGGGTTACATGATCAGGATGTGTACGGCATGCATCCAGTGCCATTTAATTCTATAACAATTAATCGTTGACAATCAAGTGCTATCTATTCAAGTGCTATACAAGTGCAATTATCGTTACATGGCCATTCTATTATCGTTATCGTTGTGCTATTTTCACTATACCAGTGCTATTACTCTCTTTCTATGGTTACTTTCTCTACATAACTATACTCTTTCGTTACCATGACAATTAAGACATTAATTATTTAAAGCATACTTATTCTCATGAGATATTAAGTCCTACTGGGCGTTATTCGCTCATCCTGCGTATTTATTTCATGTGTTCAGGTGAGTCGGATGACAACCACACTCACGTGGATGGGAACGAGGACGACGTCCAGGAGTGACCCCTTTCAGCAACCATTTGCTTTGTAGTTAGTTAGTATAGATATGAGTCAGTTAGTCCATATGTATTAGTTTAGATTTGAATAAAGTACTCTGGGCCCTAGTTATGGCTCTGATGGAATGATGTAATAGTTAGATGATGGTTTATTAATGAAATTTGAGGTTATTGTTATTATACCAATTGAGCAATGGTTTGTCATTTATTTCTCGCTCTGCACTATTTAATAACTGTAATTCCGCTCCGATATCCGCGTCGGGGCATTACAGTTTTGTGGTATTAGAGCCTAGGTTATTCTTAAGTATAGGATGATCTAGGTTTGACCTGCCTTGACTTAGAGTCTAAATTCGTACCTATGTGAGATGGTAGAACCAGGGTAATAATAGATAAAATAACACACACAGCACAAACTTAGTGCAAACTCAATGACTTACATTTTAAAATTTTCTTTTTGAAGGAACTTAAACACTAGAAATGGCAGTAGAGCGTGCTCAACTCCGTGACATGCAACACACAATCCAACAGCTTACTTAGGCATTACTCCAGGCTGCTGGAGCAAACAACAACCATAACTGAGGAGTTGGAGAGTTACATCGGAACTTCTGAAATCTAAATCCGCCTCGCTTTAGTGGGACCACTGACCCTGATGAGGTAGAGAACTTGCTCAAAGAGACTGAGCGTATCTTATGCGTTATGCAATGCACGAATGGAGATAAGCTGTTACTTGCAACCTTCCACCTCGCGAGGGACGCCCGCGCGTGGTGAGAGTCCATTGAGGCAACCAGAACAGATGCACATTCACATGGAATGAGTTCAAGGAGCACTTCAACTCCAAGTACTTTTCCGAACGGGTCCAAGAAAGGAAGGCCGCTGAGTTTGCAGCACTCAAGCAGAGAAATCTGACTGTCGCCGAGTATGAGGCTCAGTTTTTCAAGTTGGCCAATCATCTGGTGAGCACGGAAAGGATGAAGGCCAAACGCTTCCTTAAGGGGATCAGACCCGCTGTTATCATACAATTGGTACCATTTGATATTCAGACCTATCCAGAGATGGTCAAGAGAGCACAATGTCTGGAGGATGCGACTGAACTCACCGAGCGCATCAAAGGTAGAATGGTAAAGAAGGAGTTGACATCTGGAGCACCGAGCAAGCCCACTAACGGCAAGAAAAGGCTGTTAAGTATCACTGACGGGCCAAGCCAGGAGCGAAAGCCCAAAGTCCCCACTCCTACTACTCCGAACAACAAGCCCAGATGCAAGCATTGTGACAAGCTTGGTCATACTGCAGAGGAGTGCTGGAGGAAGGTAGGCACATGCCTTCGTTGTGGTAGTCGAGAGCACCGTATACCCGACTGCCCTCTGCTGAAAGAAAATGAGAAGCGTCCTGCGGGACAGAGGAAGCCTGGCTGACTGCAAGCCTTGCATGAGGTGGAAACCACCGAGGAGGGTGGAGTCGTTGAAGGTACTCTACCAGTCTTTTCTCAATCAGCATTTGTTTTGTTTGATATTGGCGCAACACATTCGTTTATATCACAAGCTTTTGCTGATACATTAAATGACAAACCTACATCCATGGCATTTGAATTACCTGTCACTACACCACTGGGAGAAAAGGCTCAATTGAATAAATATTTTCTACTGGCTGATGTTAAGATTGGTGATCGCAATCTGAGAGCCCATCTGATCTGTATGCCCATGGAGGGCTACGATGTCATATTGGGAGCCGATTGGCTATCCATGTATGGGGCTATCGTTGATTGTAGAAGAGGGAAATTTTTCTTTAGTGAATTCCCTAAAGTGGACCTTCACAGGACGTAGACACAAGAGGCACTTGTCTCTCATCTCTGCCATCAAACACATAACATGATAAGAAAGGGCCTGTGTGGCATTTCTCGCCGCAATTGTGGTGAGAAGAAATCATCTAAGATATCCACCATCCATATCGTGCAAGAATACCCCGATGTGTTTCCCGATGAGCTGCCAGGCATACCACCTGAAAGAGATGTCAATTTCTCAATTGACCTCATACCTGGAGCTGCACCGGTATCATGCCAACCCTACAGGATGTGTTAGGATCGGTTATTCGGTAATGGCAAAGCTAGAAGGGGGGGGGGGGGGTTGAATAGATTTGTAGCGGAAACTTAAGCAATTTAAAAATTCCTTCGAATTAAAAGATCTACTCAATTAAAACCCCTCTCATTTGAACGCAATGTGTGTGAGCAAACTAACGGTTAGTGTGTAGACGAAATCCCTATGCATGCATCTAGCGCAATACAGATCAAACCACAGTGCACAAGGGATTTTTTAGGTGGTTCAGAGATCACATCCAGTGACTCCTACGTCCACCCTCACACAGTGAGGACACACTACTCAAGAACTGAGTACAACACACGCACGAGCACAACGGCTCAACCACACACACACACACGCTAGATCAAGTCCACAATAGATCAGATCCTCTAGCCTTGATCTGATCAATACACCACACATGAACGTTGTCTGATGCAAACACGCAATCAGAACAACAATCCACACGTGGATCAAGCACAAGGAATGCTCGAACCACAACCACACACACAGAGATATGAAAAATATGAAAGGACAAGAGTTCTGAGATGAAGAAACAAATCCAGATGAAGAACTCTTGTCGCTGGTCGTCCAGAAGAACTCCAAGCTTCACTTTGATGATCCTCATATGACGTAGTAGCTTTAACCGTGGATGAACCGACTTCAACTCCGTTCGGAAGATGGATCTTCCTTGCTCAGGATGGAGGGTTGAAGCAGAGCGGCATGAAGAAGCTTTCTCTCTTGGATTTTGCTTAGGGTTTTGGTATGGTGGCTTCTTGCTGCGAAAATAGCTTCATATGATCTTTATATATGGGTGTCCAAACATGGAGAGTCGTGCTTAAAGGGATCACCCAAATATAGATCATATCCAGACCATCAGATCTTTCTAAAACTTCAGTTGTCGACAAGCGATTTGCTGCTGTCGACAGCTACTGCATAGATCTGGTTTCCAGAACCATGATGGTTCCTAGAACACCGGGGCTATCGACAGGCGATCCCTGGCTGTCGACAGGCAGCCTTCATATGTCGATAGGTGCACTTCATCTGTCGATAGCTACAGCTCCAATTATGCTTCCAGTAGCTTGTGTGTTTCTGGATTGTCCATCTGTCGACAGGGGCCTTCATGGCTATCGACAGGTGTTGACTTGAAGTCCTTTTTCTTGATCTTTTGCACTTGTATCTTGATGCTTCTCTTGTATGCATTCACACCTACATGAAAATAACATTTCAAGTAAGATATAACGAATACATGGATAGTCATAGAAGCATTGTTTTTACTTGATCATTTCTTTCATGTCTATCATGTTACAAACATCAATTCATCTTCAACACCACACATATGTCTCATCAAAAATAGTTGTGTCATTATTAAGAGCATCTTAACATGAATGTTAATATGAATGTCCATGATTGTGTCATCATCAACAACAAATCAAAGCAATGATCAAATAAGCACAAATCAACATTCTCCCCCTTTTTGATGATGACAAAATATACATTCATATTTTCCCCCTTTTTGACAACATAAAAAAGACGCTCTCTCCCCCTTAAGCAACAACAACTAGTCACCCCTTGTTATAACACTCTCCCCCTATGAGGGTGCCAATGAAGTAAGTAGGAAAAGGTGGTACCAAAGAACATCAATGGATGGAGATCAAAATATAATTGACATGTATGCAAAGGGTGGAATTGGGAGATGAATGATCAGAAATGATCAGAATCAATAAGATCTTTGATATTAAAATGATGAGAGAAAAAATATTGTATCTTTGGATTGTGCAACAAAGTTTAATAATAAAGACACATTCAATCACAACATATGTCAAAGTTTTAATGACCTGAATGCATTTAAAAGGATAAAGCAAATGTGATGAAAGTGACCTGGATGAGTTGACAAAAGTGTTTATCACATGAGTTTAGTAGCTAAACATTTAACACAATGTAGAATAATAACTCCAAACCCAATTAACATGAACTTCATCTAGATCAATGTACAAACTGTTCTTTTTATGCTCTTTATATTTTTCTTTCATTTTATGAGAGAGAATACAAGAGTAAATTGGTCAAATCACACCTTTTAGTGCAAGATGTCACATTTACCAATGCAAGACCTCCTGATTACTCAGTGGTTTAACCTTCATTACCTTATACAGAGTTGAAACAATTTGTTTGTCACCTTTTGACGCAAGCCAAAGCACTTGATTAGGTGAAATGAACCTAGTTACTCAGTGATAAAATAAAGTTTTCATTGCTCTGTTTGTATCTCTCTATTTTTCTGAACACTTTCTATGTTTGAAGTTTTTTTTTAAGACCAGAATTACATTAATTAGAATAGACATGATCATGAGTGTGGAGAGATTATCTTAACATGTGTTAAGGATAAAGCTTCAAAACATACACATGTTAAACACTAAAGCTACTCATGTGCCTACAAGTGTTTTGCAACTCAGTTTTAATGAGTTCAGCATTAAAAGTTGGCATAGCTTGTTCTTAGATTGTATCTTTGAAACTAAGGTAAGTGCACAATTATTGTAGTCTTTACGTATGAAATCTCTCATATAGAAATATCATAAAAACTCATTTATCCTGATGTAAGACTTGAGTAAAAGGTATGAAATGTCAAGAAGAGAGAATCAGGAAATAACAAGAGACTGATTTTCAAGCATGAATATGAGTGGATGTTATCATGATGATTTAAGAAAGAATCAGCTCCCCCTGAATTTGTGAAGATTTCAAAAAAATAGAGGATGATGTGAAAGAGTGTCCCTCAAGCAACTCACTCAATTTTTTTTTAAACTTAATCCCCTATAATGTTTGCATGGTATTGAAGTGAGCATTCAAGCAATTCAAACATGTTCTTGTGAAACAATTTGCACAAAGAAGGTATGAACATGATCAAATGAAATTTTTGAGATTTACAATTTTCTTGATGATCTTTATGCAGTATAAGACTATTGATACTTGGCGGAGAATATTCTCACGCATAATGATAGTTTCTAGACAAGCTGGATTTGTCCTTCCACATTTCACCATTTGATATACCCAATAGTCACTATATATAAGATCAATTGTTCCAAATTTTAGCATGAAAATTCAAGGACATTTTTGTGCTTTTTCAAATTACTCCCCTTACATGTGTATGAACTGAAAAGAGTTGGCAAGCAATTCACACATTTTTATGCACATAGAATCATGGACATAGTCAAGCAAGCATGATAATACAAACATGATTCCAATTGTTAAGAGGCATTGTCATTTGGGAATAGCATTAAAAACACATTTTTCATTGCTCAGATAGAATTAAAAATCCATTTCAATTCCAACAATTCAAATCTGAAGTCATAAGTAGATTTTACCTGAATAGTCTTCAATCACAGTCTCAAAAATTTTACCTTTATTCTCCAATCATTTCTTGCCTTGCACAGCCAATGTCATGAATCCATTTACACTGTATGGCTGCAAGACATCTCAGCTTGTTGATCAAGCTAGTTTTGGGACCCACACTTGCTTGGGTCCTGCAATGACATTAATGTTAGGATTTAACAATGATTTCAGAATCTAAAGTGATTTTATTTTGAGATAGATGTATTTCTTTCATTAATGGAATAATGAGCAGCATTAGTTCCACATTTTTCTTTATTCTGGTTCAATACATCTATGTTTTCATGAGATTTTCTGGTTTTAGGATCTTTAGCATGAAGAACAGAACATTTCTTTTGTCCAGCAATCATGTTCTTAGTTACATGGGACTTCTGAGAATTTTGAGCATGAGCATGAGTTTTATTTCTATGTACATGGGCATGTGTATGATCATGGGGCTTGGGAAGTTGCATAAGATGATCTTTTATATGCCAACAGTCCCTAGAGATATGACCATGTTTGTGACATGTAAAGCACTGAACTGTTTTAGCATATTTATGAGAGTGTTGATTTTATTCCAACAGAATTTAGCAAGATGACCAGGTCTATTGTATTTAAAGCAAATGTGTTGAGCATTTACCTGAAGCATACCATAGTATGAATGCATTTGCTGGAATTTCTGAGATCCTCTAGAATACCTTTGATCACCCTGGGTTGAAAGGGTGGAGGTGGCACCCTTTGGTATCTCATGACATGGTGTGCAATGGGAAATGCCCTAAAGCCTTTTTGGCTGCTGGAAGAGATGTGGAAACCTTGTAGAGTTCTGTTTTCTTTTCCATTTTCTTTTTCTGCTTTTCAATTGAAACCTGATTCTTCCTTTTTGCAACATTTTTATTCAAGTTATTACTTTGTTTTTGAACATTTCTCTAAACATGAATTTTAGTTGATTTTTCTTTAGGTGCAACAGAATCTTGTTCTTAGAGACATTGACAAATGAGGTCTTTATTTTGTTTTCAAAATCCTTTTTGTTCAAGGGGTTAAATCTTAAACCCTCCTTTTGAAAATTGACTTTTATTCCAAGAAGATTATCCAAGTTCTTAGTTCCTTGAAAAAATTAGAGAAGGCAGTTTTTAAACCCTCAACAGTTTTATTCAATTCAGAATCCTCTTTTCAGAATTTTGACTTTGTTTAATAACCACTTCAAGTTCATTTGTCAATTTTTCCTTTTCAGCTTTCAATGCAACAATTTCTTTTATTTGGTGATCATGAGCCATGTTGGAGATTTGTTTGATCAATTGATCATTATCAAATTTGAGATTCTCATTATGATCAATCAATTTTTCATTTTCATTTTTCAAATTAGATTTTCAGATTCCACCTGATCATGATCTTCTTTCAACTTAGAAAACTTGATTCCATAGTTTTTGACTTCATTTTCCAATTTTTCATTCTCCATTTTTAGTTCTTCATTTTCTTCATAGAATGATTGAGCATTATCATTATCATTTCATTCTTCTCCAATTTTTCTTTTAACTTCTTGTTTTGAGATTTTACCTTATTAAATTGATTACACAGTGCTCATAGCATTCTATCAGTTCATCGTTAGATATATCATTCTTAGAATCAAAGTTAGATATTGATCTATCAACTGGATTTGAGATGGAATTACCTGAACTTTCAGAGTTTCTTGATTTCTCTGACATGTGTGATTCTTCAGATTTGTCTGAGCGACAAGAACTTTTTGAGCTGCTATGAGCCATGTAACACTTTTCTTTGATTCCTTTTCATTCTTGCTTGCCTTCATAGAGAAGTCCTGCATTTTATCAACATTTAGAACAAACTCAATAACCATAGGTCTATTTATGATACTGAGAACTTAGCCATATTTCTGAGTATGTTTCACATGATTAGACCAATCAACAGCAATAAGATCAGTTCAGAATCAGATATAAACCCGCTCTGATACCAATGTTAGGATCGGTTATTCGGTAATGGCAAAGCTAGAAGGGGGGGGGGTTGAATAGATTTGCAGCGGAAACTTAAGCAATTTAAAAATTACTTTGAATTAAAAGATCTACTCAATTAAAACCCCTCTCATCTGAACGCAATGTGTGTGAGCAAACTAACAGTTAGTGTGTAGACGAAATCCCTATGCATGCATTTAGCGCAATACAGATCAAACCACAAATTAAACCATAGTGCATAAGGGATTTTTTAGGTGGTTCAGAGATCACATCCAGTGACTCCTACGTCCACCCCTCACATAGTGAGGACACACTACTCAAGAACTGAGTACAACACACGCACGAGCACAACGGCTCAACCACACACACACCACACGCTAGATCAAGTCCACAATAGATCAGATCTTCTAGCCTTGATCTGATCAACACCACCACACACGCACATTGTCTGATGCAAACACGCAATCAGAACAACAATCCACACGTGGATCAAGAAAAATGAACACTCGAACCAAAACCACACATATAGAGATATGAAAAATATGAAAGGACAAGAGTTCTGAGATGAAGAAACAAATCCAGATGAAGAACTCTTGTCGCTGGTCATCCAGAAGAACTCCAAGCTTCACTTTGATGATCCTCAGATGACGTAGTAGCTTGAACTGTGGATGAACTGACTTCAACTCAATTCGGAAGATGGATCTTCCTCGCTCAGGATAGAGGGTTGACGCAGAGTAGCATGAAGAGCTTTCTCTCTTTAGTTTTGCTTAGGGTTTTTTTGGATGGTGGCTTCCTGATGTGAAAATAGCTTCATATGATCTTTATATATGGGTGTCCAAACATGGAGAGTCGTGCTTAAAGGGATCACCCAAATATAGATCATATCCAGACCGTCGGATCGTTCTAAAACTTCGGTTGTCGATAGACGATTTGCTGTTGTCGACAGCTACTGCATAGATCTGGTTTCCAGAACCATGATGGTTCTTGGAACACTGGGGCTGTCGACAGGCAGCCTTCATCTGTCGACAGGTGCACTTCATCTGTTGACAACTACTGCTCCAATTATGCATCCAGTAGCTTGTTTGTTTCTGGATTGTCCATCTGTCGACAGGGGCCTTCATGGCTGTCGACAGGTGTTGACTTGAAGTCATTTTTCTTGATCTTTTGCACTTGTATCTTGATGCTTCTCTTGTATGCATTCACACCTACATGAAATAACCTTTCAAGTAAGATAAACGAATACATGGATAGTCATAGAAGCATGTTTTACTTGGTCATTTCTTTCATGTCTATCATGTTACAAACATCAATTCATCTTCAACACCACACATATGTCTCATCAAAAATAGTTGTGTCATTATTAAGAGCATCTTAACATGAATGTTAATATGAATGACCATGATTGTGTCATCATCAAAAACAAGATGTCCCCCGCTGAATTAAAAGAATAAAGGAGCAATTGATGGAACTACTGGAAAAGGGATTTTTTCGACCAAGTACATCTCCTTGGGGAGCACCAGTGCTGTTCGTCAAGAAGAAGGACGGATCGATGAGATTATGCATCGACTATAGGCAGTTGAATAATCTCACTATCAAGAATAAGTACCCTCTGCCACATGTTGATGAATTGTTTGATCAGATATCAGGAGTAAAGTACTTTTCTAAGATTGACCTTAGATCGGGATATCATCAGATGAGGATTAAAGATGCAGACATTTACAAGACGGCTTTCAGGAGCAGGTACGGTCATTACGAATTTGTAGTCATGCCTTTTGGACTAACCAATGCTCCTACAGCTTTCATGCAATTGATGAACAACATATATCGGCCCTACCTCGACAAATTCGTCATGGTATTCATTGATGATATTCTTATATACTCCAAGACCAAGGAAGAGCATGAGGAACATCTGAGGATCGCTCTGCAGATCTTGCGGCACAATAAGCTCTACGCCAAATTGAGCAAGTGTGAATCTGGCCGAGGAGGTGTCATTCCTAGGCCATGTTATTTCCAAGGATGGTATTACTGTCGATCCTTCCAAGGTAGAAGCTGTACTCAACTGGAAAGGCCCCCCCGACCAATGTACGAGATCAGAAGCTTTCTTGGACTGGCTGGTTACTACAGACGATTCATAAAAGACTTCTCCAAGATAGCTGTACCTCTTACGCGTCGTACGCGGAAAGAGAACCCATATGTCTAGAGCAAGGAGTGCGAGAAGAGCTTCCAGACACTCAAGCAATTGTTGACTTTTGCACTTGTCCTCGCATTACCAGTCGAGGGCACAGGATTTTCAGTCTGCACTGATGCATCTGGAATCGTCTAGGCTGCGTGTTAATGCAAACTGAGAAGGTGATAGCATATTCTTCGAGGCAGTTGAAGCCACATGAAGTCAACTATCCTGTCCATGACTTAGAATTAGCTGCAGTGGTATTTGCACTCAAGATCTGGAGGCATTACCTATATAAGGAACAATTTATTGTCTACTCTGACCACAAGAGCCTGAAGTACCTATTCTCTAAAAATGAACTTAATATGAGACAAAGAAGATAGCTGGACTATCTGAAGGAGTTTGATTTCAACATTCAATATCACCCAGGCAAAGGTAATGCAGTAGCTGATGCACTTAGTAGAAAATCCAGTAGCGTCATTATCATGTTTAGTCATGGGCATGATGCAATTGTTAGAACAGTTCGCCAGTCTGGATCTGAACATCGAGAAGAGAAGTGATAAGATGATAGTGGCTAATTATAGAGCTCAACCCGACATCCTTGTCGAGATCAGAGAGAAGTAGGCAAATGATCCATTCCTAGTCAGAGTCAGGGAGACCCTAGCTGACAAACCGGACTTCTCCATCGCTGAGGATGGAAAAATACTATTCCAAGCCAGAACATACGTGCCTGATAATGAGGAGCTGAAGAAAAAGCTAATGGATGAAGCCCACAAGACCAAATATACTATTCACCCTGGCGCAACCAAGATGTACCAGGACATGAAAAGGTCATTTTGGTGGCCAAACATGAAGCGTAAGGTGGCTGAGCATGCTGCACACTGCCTCACCTGTCAACAGGTAAAAGCTGAACACCATCATCCTGTGGGTGTACTCAGACCCCTGGACATACCAGAATGGAAGTGGGAGAGTATCGGCATGGATTTCATCATGGGTTTACCCCGAACTCGTGGTGGACTCGATGCTATATGGGTTATTGTGGACCGTTTGACTAAGTCCGCACATTTCCTTGCAATTAAGAGTACATGGAGTATTGATGTGCTTGCAGCCTTATATGTGAAAGAGATAGTAAGATTGCATGGAGTCTCCATGTTCATAGTCTCGGACCGTGACCCCAGATTCATTTCTAGATTCTGGAAGGACTTCAGACTGCATTGGGCACTAAACTCAATTTCAGCACTGCCTTCCACCCATAGACGGATGGACAAACTGAAAGGACAAACCAGATAGTGGAAGACATGCTGCGAGCTTGCACTATAGATTTTGAGGGGTATTAGAATGAACAACTATTCCTGATCGAATTTGCCTACAACAACAACTATCAGGCCAGCATTAAGATGGCACCATTCGAAGCGTTGTATGGCAGAAGCTGTAGATCATCAGTGTGTTAGAATGAAGTAGGTGAACAGCAATGGCTGGGACCAGACATGGTGCAGAGCAGTAGTAGGGATATACAGATTATTCGAGACAGGATTAAGGTAGCTCAGTCCAGGCAGAAGAGCTATGCTGATAAAAGAAGAAGGGACTTAGAATTTCAAATCAGAGACCATGTGAAGCTGAAGGTATCCCCGACATGAGAATTTCAAATGTTGGGGATGAAAGGCAAGCTAAGACCGCAATTCATAGGTCTATTTGAAGTGTTGGATAGAGTTGGCGAGGTGGCGTACCGACTAGCACTACCTCCCTAGTTCTCCACCGTACGCAACGTATTTCATGTGTAATGCTGAGGAAATACGTGTATGACCTATCACACGTAATCAGCTATGATGATATCATTTTGAACAAAGATATGACCTATAAAGAAAGGCCAGTGAAGATTTTGGACAAGAAGATGCAACAGCTTCAGAATCGATCTATACCGTGGTTAGGATACTGTGGAGAAATAATGAAGTTGAAGAGGCCACGTGGGAACCCGAAGCATTAATGCGACAAAATTACCCAGAATTGTTCGGTTAAGTCACTCTTCCTCTCACATCTAGAATTTGGGGACCAAATTCTTTTAAGAGGGAGAGGATGTAGTACCCTTGATTTTTAAATCCAAATAAAATAAACATTTAATTAAATAAATGAGATAAATATATTTAATTAGAATACAAGAAGAATAAATAGAATTTAAGAGAATTAAATAAAGCCCATTAAGTTAAAATTAGTGATGGTTTTAATAATGGTCCTAACATAAATTGTTGGGCCCAAATGTGAAGAGCCCATCATGAGATGGGAAGTAATTATGTGAAATTCGCATTTAAAATAATCATAATTAAAAAGGGGTAAGATAAGTGTTAAATAAACCATAATTATCCAAAACAAGAGTCCTTACCTCAACCTAAACCCTTAGCCATAAAATTAGACTTCTCCCCTATCCTATGGGTAGATAAAGGAAAGAAAAGGGATAATAAGAAAAATTCGGAGTTTAAGGAAAAGGAGGACTCTTAGAATGGTTAAGACTCTATTAGCCATCAAAAAACCCTAATTAGGCCCTATCAACCCTCATTAGCGTGCTGAGACCCTTGGGAGACGAGAGGAGGCGATTTGGACGTGGGGCTTGGAGGAGAAGGGCTTGAAGCTTGGATTTTTATCTTTCTATTTTGTCATCAACCCTAGTTTCTTGTCAACGTAAAAAGGTAGGTAATCTCTCAAGCTAAATTCATGTAAAAATTACCCTAGGTAGTCTTCATGATCATTTTCAAAATCACTTATGTTTCGCCCTTTTTTCGTTCTTGCATGAGGGCAAATTAAATGCCTAAATCATTGTTGACATGACTTGCCCGAACCTTCAAGTTTTGCTTGTAACCTCGAATCTACTCATGCTCATGCCTTGATAAAATTATCATAAATACTGCATGTTGTTAGGGTTCTAACGAGACCGGTTTTCCCAAATTTCATTGAGCATGCCTTGCAAATTAAATCGTTGTTCTTGACGTGCATGTTTAGGTTAACGAAAGGTAGCCTAGTCAAAGCATGCTCTATACATGATTTTCTAATTAATCATACCCTGTGATAGATCTCATGTCTACTCTCATTTAAAATTGGTTTCATACATTTTAGATCACTGTGTCATTTCTTTTCGATTTTTTAAGTGCCTCGTATCTTGTAGACCCACTTGGAAAAAGGGCAAAAACCCTTTATCTGGGATCGGGCCACTCTCTGATGTCGCGACGGCATGATAGGTCGTGATATCAGAGGGGGTCAGACATTGGATTCGTTGCATCCTGAACGCGACGGGTCACCGGTCGCGACTTGACCCCCGGGTCACCCCACTGTCCGGTTCAGCTTGTCGCGGCCTGTCCGTGCGTCCTGATGTGACCTGAACCTGAACGCGACGCTTAGACACGTCGTGACCTGATTCCTGATCGAGTCGGCTCGTATTGTCGCGACCTGATCGCGCTAGCCCTGGGTGTCGTGACAGCAATAGAACGGCCAGAACCCTGATTTTTTATTTAACCCTACCATACATGTTCATTAAATCATGTTAAACCCAAATTGAGCACTGTCATGTATAATCCGAACTGTTAATTATTAATGAGCATTATTACATGGATTTAATTAATCTAAAAGCTATTATGCACAATCATACTTGTTCTTTGATTCATCTACACTTGCACACACATAACCATCATGTTTGCCATTAAACCCTATTAAATTATGCAATAATGTATCGGTAATTAGCAAAATAAATTACCAAATTCCCTATTTTTAAATAATTACACTTGTCTTTGTTTCTCGCACGCTTACACACCGTCACTATTTCCCCTCGGCCTTCGAGCACTCGAGGCATGACGGACCAGTTTCTACACACTTTCTCTTGGCTTGGACCACCTCTCCACCGGAAGACTCCTGACTGGACCAGGGAATCCTTGTCAAGGCCTCCGTAAGTCTTCTTGGCTTTGGCACACGTCCTTAGTCAACGAGCTGGTTGTACCCTAAAACCCATTATACCCCTAGGGATCAGTACGATCCAAACGGCCATAGTGAGTTCTCTCTTACCTCGTGATCGCGCCGGACCATTTGGCCTGTGTTCATAGCACGGCTAGTGGGCGGTGGTGACTTCTACCAGACTGCCAGCACCCGACCTGGTGCTGTGCAACTGTTACTATCGTGGTTTAACATGTTTACGATTGTACCCTTATCTCATCTACTATCTTGTTATTCTCATCTGTTCACATTCACTCTATACTCTCATCTAGTTCATCTATTACTCCCATCTCTTCTTGGTACTCTATTTGGCCATATAATTGATTGTCTAAAAAAAACAAACAAGTGCTATATGCTAGTGCAATAGGGCCCGATCTAGTGCTGGGGAGAGCTCCCAAAGAGTGCTATTTCCTTGCAAGGGTTACATGATCATGATGTGTATGGCATGCATCTAGTGCCATTTAATACTATAACAATTAATCGTTGACAAGCAAGTGCGATCTATTCAAGTGCTATACAAGTGTAATTATCGTTACATGGCCATTCTATTGTCGTTATCGTTGTGCTATTTTCACTATACCATTGCTATTACTCTATTTCTATCGTTACTTGCTCTACATGACTATACTCTTTCGTTACCATGACAATTAAGACATTAATTATTTAAAGCATGCTTGTTCTCATGAGATATTAAGTCCTACTGGGCATTATTCGCTCATCATGCATATTTATTTCATGTGTTCAGGTGAGTCGGATGACGACCACACTCACGTGGATGGGAACGAGGACGATGTCCAGGAGTGACCCTTTCAGCAACCATTTGCTTTGTAGTTAGTTAGTATAGATATGAGTCAGTTAGTCCATATGTATTAGTTTAGATTTGAATAAAGCACTCTGGGCCCTAGTTATGGCTCTGATGGAATGATGTAATAGTTAGATGATGGTTTATTAATGAAATTTGAGGTTATTTGATATTATACCAATTGAGCAATGGTTTGTCATTTATTTCTCACTCTGTACTCTTTAATAACTGTAATTCCGCTCCGATATTCCGCGTCGGGGTGTTACAGATCGATAATACATCAACAAGAATATTGCAATTCTAGGATGATAGAGGTGGCCATAATAAACGAGATAGCGCGTAACAAGATAGCGTGTATGGTTGCACAACAGTACTAGTCGTCATTGTCAAGCAATAACAAGTAACACGTAGAGCAAAAAGAGAGATAGTAGTTGAACCATAGTAGTACAATAGGAGAATACGACAATAGTCGCTCTATAACCGGACAGTAGCCGTTCAGTAACAGTCAGTGATAGCACAGTAATAGCATAGTACGTCTGAACTAATCAGACTAATAGTAACATTATAATAGTCAGTTGTCTAGAAAATGCAGACACAATCATTAGCCCATGCAGGTATTTTCGGGTGGCTCTCTGCCCCCAGGACTAGATTGGAGCCCCTCGGACACTCTCCATGCCCTCAACAGTATGCATTCAAGTCAGTAGCGTCACAAGACCCATATTATAGCGCTAGACAGTCAAAAATAGTACAATACAATAGGAGCCTCAACAGCTCAAGAGTCTCAAGAGAGTACTAGATGAATAAACGAGATAGTAGAGTAAACTTGAATAGATGAGAGTATAAGGATAGTAGATGAGATAGGGGTATAATCGTAAAACAACATTAAACCGACGATAGTCACAGTTGCACGGTACTAGGTCGGGTACCAGCAGTTAGGTAGAAGTCACATCCGTCCATTAGCCGTGCTATGAACACTGGCTAGATGGTCCAACGTGATCCCAAGGTAAGAGTGAACACACTAAGGCCGTTTGGATCGTACTGATCCCTAAAGGTGTAACGGGTTTTAAAGGTACAACCAGCTCGTTGGCAATGGACGTGTGCCAAAGTCAAGAAGACTTACTGAGGCCTTGACATGGAGTCCCTGGCCCAGTCGAGAGTATTCTCGATGGAGAGGTGTCCATGCCAAGAAAAAGTGTGTAACGAAACGTTATTCGTCTTGCTCGAGTGCTCGAAGGCAGAGGGACGCAAATAACGGTGTACAAAGCACGCGAATAAAACGAAGACAGTGTCATTTAACAAAATGGGGAATTTAGTAATTAATTCACTCAATTACCATATACATTATTGAGTAATTTAATAGGGTCAAATGGCAAACATTAATGTTTAGTGTGTGCAAGTGTAAAGAAATCATGAGAACAAGTAAGATTGTGCACATAGCTCTTTAATTAATTGATTTCATGTCAATATTACTCATTATTAATAACAAGCCGTTAATAGTCATGATAGCACTTTAATTAGGGTTAAACAGGGTTAAAATGACATTAATGGCAGAGATATATGCGTAAATTCTGGTTCTGGTCGCAATGGTAAGGTCGCGACGTCAGCTACTGTCGCGTTCAGATCGCGACAGGGTTGACTGACGCATTGATAGTCATGTCGTGACAGGCGTAACCGTCGCTTTCAGGTCGCAACAGGGGTCCCGAGCGCGACAGACGAACCGGCCGGCCTGGCCCGGTTCGGGGGAGAGAACGCGATGGCGCGGGCTGTTGCGTTCATGTCGCAACGGGCCAGCCGACCGCGTCCCCCCTGAGGTCGCGACGGGTCGGGCCGTCACGACTTCAGAGGAGCGGCCTGACCTTGAAAAGGAGTTTTTCCCTTTTGGGTTTGGTCCTTCCCTTCAAAGCATGATGCAGAGCCCTTCTAAAATCGATATAAAATCACACAATGATCCAAAAATCATGAAACTAGTTTAAACGAAAATAGACTTGTAGATCTATCAACAGGCATGAGTAATTAGGAGACGAATAAGGTTTATGCATGCTTTAACAAGGTTACATTTCCATGACCTAAACATGCGCAGTCATGGAAGAACGATTTAATTAAAAACAAATACATGATAGAAATTAGGACAAATAGGGGCGTTTGAAAGCTAATAACAAGTAGTATTTATGAGAATAATTTCATAGCATGAGATTAAGTACAAGCATGGATTGAAGACAATCTTTAGGGTTCGGGTACAAGATGATGACAGGGTTTCAAACATTTAATTCGACCTCTTGGATGAACGAAAAAGAGCGAAGCTAGAGGGCTTTCAAAGAGGACCATGTAGGCTACATAGGGTAAACTTACACAATTTGTGCTTGAGAGATTGCCTACTTTTCTTGTTGTTAAGAAAATCCTAGAGTTTTGATGAAGAACGAGATGAAATCACTCCTTTCTAAGCTCCTCCCTTATTGCTCCTTCGTTCTTCAGCTCCTCTTCATCCCCCAAGGCTCCAGTAATGAGCTATGGGTTGGTAGGGACGAATTAGGGGTGTTTTAGCAAGTGTAAGAGTCCTATTTGTCTAAAACTCTTCACCTCCATTCAAACTCCGAATTTCCTAATTTCACTCCTTATTTCCTAGCATTTATCTACCTAAAAGGATAGGGAAGAGGTCCAATTTCGTGGCCAAGGGGTTAGGGTAAGCTTAGGACTCTTTTTAGGATATTTACAACCTATTTTAGTATTTATCTTGCCTTTATTTAATTTATGTATTAATTAACTCCGAATTTGGCTTAATTATCTCCCATCTCATGATGGGCTCTTCATAATTGGGCCCAACAATTCATGTTAGGACCATTAGTAAAACCCATTACTAATTTCGCTTATTGGGTATTGATTTAATTCTATTTATTCTCTCTTTATTCTAATTTAAATCTATTTATCACACTTATTCAATTAATTTCTTATTTTAATTCACTTTAATATTATTTACACCAATATTTCCAACCTTCATCATTTGGGCTCTTACTCGTGGCCCAATAACTTATGTGAGCTTAATTGTACGACCCATGTTCTTACTTTACTTAATGGGTTTTTATTATCTTTTTATTAAAGAATTTATTCATGGGCCAAGATTGTCCATTGGTCCAAATATCATAATGGGCTATCAACCATATTATTTAAGTCTACCCACATGTTTATTTTAATTTATAATCACTTTGGCTCTTAAAATAATGGGTTCTCGACTTATTCCTTAATTACGCTAATAAGTCACATAAATTTTTAATTTGGTCCAAATGATTTTTCTATGTCCAAATTTCTTGGTAGGTCATTAAAGAATATTATTTAAAGTATAACTATTATTTTTACAAACTTTTTTATGAGTTTTTATACATGAAATAATGGCACGTATATATTTTAACTTGTTTGATTATTATTGATAAAATTTTTAATTTTTTTTCTATATTCTAATTAATGAATTTTCTGAGATACTACACTTTATATGGCCGAAGTTACAAGTCACCTGTGTGCTGGAAGGAAGTAGAAGAAAGACAATGGTTGGGACCTGAGGCAATATCAGACACCACTCAGAAGATCCAAATGATTCGAGAATGTCTCAAGGTAGCTCAGTCAAAGCAGAAGAGAGAAGAGTTACACAAATAAGAGGCGAAGGGACTTAGAATTCTAAGTTGGTGACCATGTGTTTTTAAAGGTGTCACCCGCACGGGGTATCCAACAATTCGGGACTAAAAGAAAGTTGAGTCTTAGATTCATTGGTCCTTTTGAGATTGTTGTAAGAATTGGGGAAGTGACTTATAGAGTAGCATTACCTCCATCACTAGCATGTGCACACAACGTGTTCCACGTATCTATGCTGAGGAGGTATGTCTTTGACCTTGAGCATGTGATCTAATACGAAGACTTGGAGCTGCACAAGACTTTGACGTATGGGGAGAAACCAGTCAGTATCTTGGATCGAAAACTACAACAACTCAGGAACCGGGCCATACCAATGGTAAAATTCCAATGGAGCCGGCAAGGTGTGGAAGAAGCTACCTAGGAGTCCGAAGAAATAATGAGGAAGAATCACCTGGAGTTATTTCCAGGTATGGAAACCCTTACTCCAGTATATGACCCGTGAATTTGGGAACCAAATTCTTATAAGTGGGGGAGGATGTAGCACCCCGAAATTTTAATAATAAGAAAATAGGAGATAACCAAAAAAAGATTAATTAATTAAACTAGAGTAATAAGTGTAATCAACTAATTAATGTTGTTTGGGCCAAAGAACCAAAACCAAATGGCATTAAATCCCCAAAATTTGTAGGGTTAATTAGGATTGAACCAAAAAGGTTAATTAGGACTAAATTTAGCTTAATGGACTCCTAAAACTAACCTAAATCGTGCTCAACCATAATAGGAGGTTTCCTACTAGCTATTCCACATAGATTGGGAAGGGAATCCTCAAATCATGGAAGGGATTAAGCTAAAACCGCAACCCTACATTCCTAGTTACATTAGGACTTGAATTAACCATAGATCTATAAATACTTGTCTTAATTCCCTTGGAGATGAGTTACCATCATGTTGGGGTCGTGAGGAGGTGAGCTAGGGCACCCGAGGACAAGGAGATCAACCACGAACGGTGCTTCTTCTCCAACTCTTATGCTGCATCAACCTGAAGGAGTACTATCGTAGAATCGACAAAAGATAGGCGTTCTAGGGCCAAAACTAAACTGTGCTTCTTCTCCAACTCTCATGCTGTATCAACCTGAAGGAGTACTGTCTTAGAATCAAACAAAGGTAGGTGTTCTTGGGCCAAAACTAAACGTACCATATACTAGAAGAAAGATCATCAAGTCTAGTTACATTTGCACTTAATTTGCCCAATTTTTATCAAGCATGCTAGTTGTATTAAGTGTTTTCCAAGAGTTGCGCATGATTAGAGCTTTTTGTGTTTATATCATGATCCACACATACCAAGGTCAAATTGGGTCAACCCAAAACTATAGTTCTCTACTACTCGTTGTCCTCTACAACTTTCATGTTCAGAGTTTTTTCTAAAGACCTCTAGATTTCGAGTTATAGATCAATCAAGAGAAACTGCATCGTTTTTGTAGTTCTAGGGCAAGAACAACGAACGTGACCACTCCTAACATCACGTTCTTCATCGCATGAAGGCGACGTACCACCTCGTCGTGTTTCCCTTAATAGCGACAGACCATCTTGTCGTGTTCAAGGTTCTGTCCGACAGCCCAGGCACATGAACCTATGTGCCACATGGATTTCAGTGCACTTCGAGAATGCGACTGGTCATATCATCGAGATTTGACCATGTTTTCACGCCGTTGAATTCTATGCAATTTTTATATTTGTATTTTGAAAACAGTTCTATCAGCAGTTGTGTTATGAAGGTAATTGTTCACCCCGTTGCGTTTTAAATCTCGTAGTGACATGTCGACCTGTCACGATATGAAGGTGACTGACCTACCCATCGCGATTTCATGATTTCACAGTAAACAAACAGAGCCTTTTTTGAACTGTATATGGTCTTCTGAATTGTGACGACTGAACTCGTCACGATTCAGTGGCCATCCTGAGACTATCTTCCTTACTTATACAGTTGAACGTGTTGTATGTCTTGATCCGTTACAATATTATTTAGTTGTCCAGTGGCCTAAAAGTCATCAACCCATATGAAAGCTATAATAATATAAACCTCTATTCTCATTGTTCTTAAGGATTGTTTGACTTTCTCTATCATGTGATCGCTATGTTCTATCTTCATACTCTAGCTTGATGTCAAATTGAAAGTGTGTCATCTTAAAAGTAGAGAAATCATGTAATGGTCGTGAATGATTTATTTAAACCATGCCATGCGTTCTTGTTAATGGCTTTCCGCTATGTTTAGACCAATGGATGTGAATATTAAGACATGTTCTACACGACACATTGCACTCATAGGCAGCCTTTTCTTAGGGGATTGGAAACTTTCTACTGCCCCTGAGGCTAGCAGGCGTTGGAAAAAGATAAGGAATCCCCTATTACCACAACTAAGAAGTTAGAAGAGCTGCTACCAGCCAAGCCAGTAAGGGGTTGTGCAGAAAGTCACTAGTGGGATAGTCATCTATTGCCATGTATGTATCAGCGGATAGTGGGATAAGGGCTGGAGTTGGCATTAGCAGTTATCGAAAAAGGGCTGAAGGCACCGAGCAAGGGAGACTGCCCAATTTTGCGGACGGGACATTCCGTTCTAGTGGACTAGAGACCTTTCCACTAAGACCTCCGTAAATCTCTGTACTCTATGGATTCCCTCATGGAGACCGAGTTGGTTGTACTATTAAAGTTTTCACAAGATAGAAAGCACTTTCGTTCTCATCTACTTCTCGTGAGAGTAATTTTGTTACATGAAATCAAAGATACTAAGTGTAAAGACTAAACTAATGGAATTAAGTCGTTATATTGTCGAAATTTACTCCGGATCATGTTCATTGTCTTGTTCTTCTTATAATCATTGACATGATCTTTAATACATGACTGTCTATTCTTGGAAATCATGTTGGCCATAATGGAATTGGAATTACCAGAGATTATTAGAAATTTGGTTCATGATAATGCATGTGCATACAAGGGCCCAGTTTGGTCATGGGAGAGAGCACCCGAAATACTTATATTGTGAGAGTATATGATCTATTGAGAGGTGTCTGGCAATCACCTAATTGACTGCAAGATTGATTTGGGTAATTTCCACATTGTTATTGAATGACTGAATGATTGATTGATTGATTAAACTATTATAAGTGAAATGACCAAATCTATTCTATATGTCACTGATATCGAATGCAATATGTCATTGTAACTCGAATTCAATGGAATTCACCTGTGCTACTCACTGTACATGCTATAGATTTATTGAGTATCTTCTATTTGACAATGATCGTACTGTCATCCATTCCATTGATAATCATTCCTTCTCACATGGTAAATGTTATTGGATTTTGGTTACTGAATCATTCTCCTATATGTTATACCTCTGTTAATCGTTCCATAGAAATATCTTGATTATCTTGCCATGAGTGTTGCATGATAGTATCTCACCTGATAAAATGTTAATTTATATAAAGCATGCCCGCACCATGAGATGTAAATCCTACTGGGCGTTAGCACACTCACCCCTACTTCTTACATTATTTCAGGTGATGATTATGAAGAAATAGAGAACGGGGAAGAGTGAAGAGCTTCTCAGA
This sequence comes from Colocasia esculenta, assembly GCA_014218235.1. NCBI lineage: Eukaryota > Viridiplantae > Streptophyta > Magnoliopsida > Alismatales > Araceae > Colocasia > Colocasia esculenta. The sequence goes on from CM024763.1 coordinate 111,346,555, forward strand.
GCATACCTGTCATTATAGCATGTCAGCCAACATGTTAGAGTCAATAGAGTCTATATTAGTTAGTTTACTTTTCTTGAGTCATATGTACTTGAATTTCAATAACGGGCCCTATGTTTGGCTCTTATTATGAAAGGTTGTAAGTTAGCATTGGAGGAAATGAAATAAAGAATTATTTTGGCTGTCACTATATTGTCCCAAGTCTTTGTCATACTAGTTGTCGCTCTCAATTACTCGACCTGTTGATACTGGTATCGTCAAGCTGTTGACTTATTTCCACTACTAAATCGGGGTGTGACACTTCTTCCACCACAAAGCTGCAATGGTCGATGCCCCTCCCTCAAGAAAGTTTCCTTGTTGAGCCTATGACTTCTTTTACACCACTCTGATTAAATGTGATTTTTCATAAATATTCTGCTAACTCTGCTTTCTGATATTACCTTCGACTCTTCCATTTCCAATATTACATTGACTTTGAATGGAAGTAATTCTCACTTCATTCACTTATCAGAACCACTTGATGTAAACTTGAATACACACTCAATCAATTTCTTCTGAAAGAAAACACCTGAATTTCCAAACTGCTTTCTCTAACATCTCCATTCTTCTTTAATTCCATCTATGCCACATATTCTAATTCTGAATCCTGCCATATTGTTGTTCTCATATTTTGCTCTTTTCTATCCACTAAACATCACAATTCCATTTCTAATCAAATGCAACTTACTATAACTTCTGTTTTTTAGCTGATAAACTAAACTAAAGCCATAACTCTCTAGAATAACTCATCCATCTATACCACTTTTGATTCAATCTCCTTATTGCTTACTCCAAATCATACAATGAAACTGGTATTATTGCTATTTATCATACTACCATAATTCTATAATTTCTTACCATAGGATAAAACTACTCAGATAATGTCACACATATTTTGCCATTACTCTACTTAACTCTTCCAACTATCGGCCGACTAACCCAAAATCCTTCTCTACCTAAATAATCATACTTTTCTTTTGGTATTCAACATTCCTCTGACTTCAGAAATTCTGGACTTTGTACATTGCTTACTCTTTTTGTTCCATCCTGCCATAATTTGATCTAACTCATTACCTCTCTAGCTACTACGCAACAAAAAAATTAATGTTGGGCTTAATATATCAATAATCTCTTTTTTCCATATCTAATCTACTTACTATTTCTTAACTGATCTAGTCCTGCTCTTACATCAAAATATGAAATGCTATTATTGAAAAATACTTCTGCTCAAATGAATTATTTGCTCTACACCATCACATACTTAACAAATAATGTCTTAACCATCTAACTATAATCACCATATAATCCGCCACATTCATCCTTCTTTTATTAATAATGCTCAAAGTGTAAATTTATGTAACTGCATTGAACAAAATACATCTCTGTGAAATGATCCCTTTGACTATCCTCCTACCTGATTAATTCCACTGCACCAATCAAACTCTCTAAGTCACAACTGTAAATCTCATTTAGCATATAACTACTTTCACTAAAACGTTGCCAATACTAGAATTCAAATTTCCAATTCCTTAAATACAATGATATGCTTTTCTTATTCCTCTGGTCTACACCACTGCTTTATAGGTCTGCACTAATCAACTACTATTCAACCTTCATTAAAATTAAATAGTTTCTGTAAAATCTGAAATCTCTATTTGTACACAAAAACCTCAACATCTACCTTTCAACTTACTATGTTATAACTGCTCCACACTCAATCATTGGAAACACTACTACTGCAATATACTCACTAACATTATTATTTCCATAAAAAATACAAATTCATTCAAACTCTTCACTTACTTCAACTAAAACACTTGTTTACTCGCACTCTATTTTTTACTCTGCTCAGACTGACATTTCTTATCTTCTTTTAATTGACTTACCCTTTTTGTCTAATCATTTTGCTAGAAAACCTCAATTTCAAATCCTTGAAATCATAATGTTGCTCATCATACTTTACCTTATCTGATTTACATAAATAGTTTTACTCTACTCTTTTCATTCCGGCTTCAATCTTTCCTTATACATACTCACCTTTCACTGCCATACGTTGTACACAACTACTGAACATCACTAACCATATATTTAATACAACAATATCTAACAAATCTTTCTCTTGGATAACCATAAATTGCCATTGCCGACTAGATAACCTATCTCTAAAAATTTAATTTATAACCATCTACATTTGCTCTTTTTGTAGCAAACTACTCATATCTACACTACACACACTTTTACTAACCTTATGCAAAACTTCGTGACACTAATACCTCTTCTGATAACAACACCATTCTCAAGCTTTCTAACACAAACTATTGCTTCTCTATTTACTTATACATCATCTGAAATCAACTCTTATCATGCATTCACCTAAATCCCTCAAAAAGTCTAATCATCTTACCCTCCGAACTACGTTCTCATATTACTAGCACAATTCACAAATACCTAATATATCTCTATTACAATCTCTTTAGTCTTCCATAACTAATAACTCTCAAACAATAATACCTTTCTACAGAAAAACTAACACATTGACATACCACATTAACCGCCTCCTTATACCTGAACCATTAACATTATATTAGTAATTTTGTTAAATCTGTTGATCCTTTACTAACATCATCACTCTCTATCACATTTTCCTCAGAGGATCATCTCATTTACGCAGATTACTAGACCAAATCAAATCATTTCTCAACTGCACTTATTCTTATACTGATTCCATAACACACCAAAAACAGCAGATATCATCACAACACATTCGTACATGTAAACTCATACAAAAACTCGTGGAACTACTGCCAACAGTGGACATTAAATCATGTTTTGGGTTATTGTAATCTTAATGTCTTTTCATATTCTAACTGGACTTTGCTCTGATACCAATTATAGCAACCCTAAATATTTATGTCCTAAACGGCTCCATATCCAAACCTGCCTCCCACAAATAGACGGGAGTCTTGCAAGGGATATCTGACGCATGTGTTTAGTAGGAATATAAAAGACAACCACACTATATAATGATACATGATAAAGTACATGATCTCATATACATTCATAAAATTACATTGTCCCACTACATTATTACATGTCCAAAAGAAAAGTACAGAAGCCTAGGGCATACCCCGAGGTGTACGACAAAAGCTAAATCTCACACAACTGCTGGTGGTAGAGGTGCCAGCCTTACAAAGTCACAAGCTCAGCAGGGAAACTCCTCAAAACAACAACACACATAATCCAAAAGTGAGCAAAAGAAAGCACTAACTAACAAAACTCCACCTGGTCAGCTCACATGTAACAATTAAAATGAAACACACTGAAAGCTGAAACCTAAACATGCTTTCTAATGAACATAAATAAACAACATGCTTTCCACAGGTAAACAACTTAACTAATCATTAACATATACAATTACTAGACACCACTATAACATCACGATTAACCGAAGTACACTGCCAACTAGAACCTACTCAATATAATAAAACACTGAAGATACACCATCTGCAGAACATTAAGGAAAATGCTAGACCAACTATATAATCAAGTGGTACTAAACCTACTGTACCACACTCACCACAGAGCAACCACAAGTAGAGTCGGAAGGAATGATGCTACCACAGGGTCACAACTAATGGTTCATGATGCTAGTATCCAACCTGTATAGACTAACACAAGAAACACCTCTCAACCTCATAGCCACGGACAAAAAGGCCCAACTGTGGGTCCACTACAATACCACGTATGTCAAAGAACTATGGAGACCAACCAACACCACTCTGCGGCGACACACGCTGTAGACCCACACCTAACACACCTCTACGAGATTTTGGGGCCCCTAGAGTGAGGCTGTGGCAACATGGGACTAGCTGGGGACCAGTACATCTACTGATGTCCATCCCCCAACCACGTGTGTGCTACAAGTGACTGAACAGAAGAACACTCTCCCACCACAAGTCGCTGCCCCACAGTCTTCTTTCCCTCAGCCATATGTACAACTCAAAGAAAACGAGTGAGGGTGTCCAGGAAGACGATAAGACCTCAATGGTACACACAGTACTAGAACACACCTTAAACATACACTTGCCTAGTTCACAAAGAACCTGGGATACCTGAGTGGAATGGTATTCTGGAGTAAGAGTCGAACCTCCAAACTCGGTAAACCACTACAAGTCACAACTAATCACCGAATCACACTGTTAGAGCCTTTCGTTCATAAACCATAACAATCCATAATAGCTTAACATTAGTTAACACATAACCTTTAACTCAAATACACACAATCTCTAAATCAAGTACTCCTAAGTCATACTTCTCACTTACATAACAAAATTAACATATTGAACATTAATCAAACATTAAGCACTACTAACCATAAATTGGCCCTTAACAATAATTCATGCTTCACTGACACTAACTCTGCTAAAACATCTTAAACTAACATGGAATAACTAAAATCAGGCCACACATGACCCACACTGCCAAACCTAGTACAACACACTTCAAGAAGAAGAACATGACATGGCCGGCTGTTGCGTTAAGAACGCGATAGCCCAAAGGTCACGTTCATACAATGAACGCGTCAGCCCTACCAGACGCATTAGGAATGCGAAGGCTAACATGTCACATTCACAATGAGAACGTGTCAGGGTCAAAGGTTGCAGCAAGAACGTGATAGCCTGACCCATCCTCTTCTCAGCCAGAAAGCCAAATTCACGTTTCTCACCTAGAAATCTCATGAAACATCATTTCCCATTCAATCCTAACCTCTATAAATCAACTAAATCATCTAGAAGTCACATCCACACATAGATTCATGATTCACATACTTTAAACCATTCAAATAGCACAAACTAACAGAGAAATCTCCTTACCAACATGAAGAACATGAAGAACATTACTCAATCGGCATTTTCCACCCTTCGAAAAATCTCCTCACGTGGAAACCACACCAAACGAACCTCCACCAAGCCGAAATCGCCACAGCTACCTATGGGAAAACACTCCTCGGCTGAACAGATCCCTTAGCTCTGTTTGGCTAACAAACCCCATCTAAGCCAATTGGAATCAAGAATGCATCAGGGTGAACCATCGCATTCAAAACGTGACATACCTAGAGGTTGCGTTCACAAGGACCGTGCCACACGTCAGCTCCACGCGTGCCGTGAGTCATACAAGTAGACAAAGTCTTGAAAAAGGTAGCAATGAGATCATGAGGTAGGGGTTAGTCACATTAGAACACGTCACCCACCCCCATTGTGTTCTTAAATAGAGAACTAGTGGGCTATCTAGGCTAAAACCTTCGTCCCACAACACTCACACAACACACGAAAGCCACAACCAAAGCCCAATGGCCACACATTGGCCCCAAACACCACACCAAAACCACTAAACTTCGATCCGAATGACCACAATGCTACAGGCAACTGATATGTATGTAAGGTCAACCTCCATACTTTGTAATGTTTCTTTTTTGAAGTAATGAAAATCAACTTCTGTTATGCGTACCTTTATGTATGGTTGCCTATGCAAGGCTTTTCGGTGTGTTTTTTGGTCATGGAGCATGTGTCAATCCCAACGCATGGAGGGCAAGGCTAGCTTGTCTTGTCCAACCTAGAACGGTAGCGTAGGAAGTGGTAGCATGAGACATGTTCGACCTCGAGGGACAACATGGAGATGATAGCACAACACACATAGGACTTCAAGAGATAGCATAGGAGGCGGTAGCATAGGGCACGTCTGACCTTAAGAGACAACGTAGGAGGTGGTAGCACGCCTGACCTCATAAGACAACATAGTAGGTGGCAGCACAGGGCATGTCTAATCTCGAGGGTAAGTGTACGAGATGGTAGTATGGGACACATCCAACCATAAGAGATAGCGTGGGAGGTGGCAGCATGGAACACTTCTAACCTTGAGATATAGAATAGGAGGTGGAAGCACGAGGTACATCTAACCTCAAGAGATTGGATGGGAGGTGGCATCATGGGGCACATCCGACCTTAAGAGATAGTGTAATTAGAGTTGGATGGAAATGACTATCATTTATAAGTATTCAATTGTCATGCAAAGTAACGTTTGAGGTTTTACATTCCAAGTCCTTGGGATTGGCTTGCCTGAGGTGGTTTCAAGCTTGTATGCACCATGTCGAAGGACCTCAACTATGATGACCAGTCCATCTCCATATAATATGTTATTTATTATATGTATTTTTGGTGATTAACAAAACCTTGAAAATTATGACTAACATCATTTTCTAAAGTTTATCATCAGATATCAATTAAAAAACTCAACAAGTCATTTAAACTCGTTGTTACTTGAAGTTCACTGCACAAGATTTGTCTAAGTATACATCAACTTCTATTAAAAGCTCACATCGATTTCATGTAGAACAACGACTTCATATCAGAACATCGATTTCGGTTCAAACATCGATTTCAGTTCTACAACGATTTTCACTTAAACATCGACTTCATATAATATCGATTTCGGTTCAAACATCGATTTTGTTTCAACAATGATTTCATTAAAACATCGATTCGGTTCTGCATCGACTAATATTAGAACATCGATTTCGGCTTAAACATCGATTTCGTTTCTACATCGATTTCACTTAAACATCGATTTCATGAAGAACACCGACTCTCACTTAAAATAACGATTTCAGTTCAATAATGATTTCATTTAAACATCGATTTCAGTAGAACATCAATTTCATATGGAACATCGACTTTACCTGAACAATGACTTGGTTTCAAACATCGATTTCACCTGAACAACGATTTTGGTTCAACAATGATTTCATTTGAACCTCGATTTCAATACAACAACGACTTCACTTAGAACAACGATTTCACTTGAACATCGACTTCAGATAAACACCGACTTCAATTAAACAACGACTTTGTATAGAACATCAATTCATTACATGTATACATAGATTATGTTCACATCGACTTCATGTCAACATGGATTACATTCCCATATGGATTATAGTTCAACATTGATTTCATATTTACATCGACTCTCATAGCATACAGACTATCTTTAAACATCAACTCTCTCTTTACAATGATTATGCTTTAAACAGTTGATGAATATTATTATTATCTCTTCAGATAATCTTGAATATATTATAGTCTTCATGATATTCAAATATATTTTCAAATCTCTGTGGATTTCATGTCTTCCCGCAAATCATGTTGTATCCTGTACTCTCTAACATTTATTGTGTTGGTACAATATCTCTGCACAATATATCTCCGTGCTTACCACACTCACGTCACATAAAGTAAAGCTTTATAGGGTGACAGAATGGAATTTCCTTTTCAGTATATCTTCTTAAAGCACTACTACTAACGTTGACTGACAGTTTAGACAAAGATAAGTTGTCTATGCTTCAGCTATTATGTGCACGGTTCCGGTAGAATAGAAACATAGTTACAACGTTGGACCTGTCAATCTGACAGAAGCAAGAAGAGATTAAGACAATCCTCCTCTGTGTATGTGTCTATCCCAGCATAAAGTACCGCAGGTTCTCTTGCTCCCTACATTGGACTAGACACTTTAACGTGCATGAAGATGTGAGACAACGTATACTTCAACGGTTCAAATCTTTCAAAGAAGATAAATAGAAGACTGGTAACTCCATGAAGCAAGACTTTTCAACCTTTGAATAGCTGGAACAACTCAGTCACCTACAAAAAAAGAAGAGCTCGCTTGTTCATTCGAATTAGTCTTCAGCTCTTAGCTCTCCACAGCAACCTGTTTAGTCTTTTAGAGCTTGTGTGGATCTGAGAGTCCTCTTTGTGTGCAAATCTTTGTCTCTTAGATTCCGCCTCAGATCAAGCAATCTATATAGCTTGGTCTAGGGGCCATACACTCTTTACTCATTTTTCTTGAGTGTTCCTCTTCATTTGTGAAGAGAAGACCCGCTGTTGAGTGGGTGGTTGTTCCCTTGGTAAGAAGGAAGACCTATTGCATCAGGTGGTCTAGTGACTCTTCGTGTAGAGAAGAGAAGGCCAGCTGCGGCTGGATGTGTAAGTGTCCTTAAGGGGAATTGTACCCTTAGTTAGTGAAATCTCAAGTTGTTGCTTGGGGACTGGATGTAGGACTCCTTGTGATAGGAGATATGAACCAAGATAAAATTCCTGCTGTCTTGTGATTGATCTTTTTGTCTTTGCTTACACTATCTCTAACCATCATACATAGTGTCTTCTGTCGAAAGCATTTTATTTAACAGGAATATTCTAGAAGACGATTTTAGCAATCCATTCACCCCCCCCCCCCCCCCCCCCTCTGAGCTTGGTACCTAGGCAACAAGTGGTATCAGAGCCAAGTCTCTTCGAGTAAGTAGATCTCATGATCTGAAGAGGTAAGATAAATGGCAGCCCAAGGTCATGCAGAAGGACACTCTGTCAAAAGACCTCCTCTATACGATGGTGAAGATTACAACTACTGGAAGACAATGATGGAGGTTTTCCTTCAAGGTCTTGATTTCCAACTATGGACAATAATCGAAGAAGGAGATCTCAAGTATCTAATGCAAAGATAAATGGACAGATGAAGACAATCAGGACCCAAAAGAACTTGGGTACCTAAAGCTTAGTGTTTTTCACCACAGGGATGCCTTCAAGCATCTAAATGGTACCTGGATAGCGGGTGCTCAAGGCATATGACAGGGAATAGAAAGCTGTTCTCCCATCTCGAAGCTGAAGAAGGCACAGTAACATATGGAGATAATGAAAAATGGACAGTCATTGGATGTGAAACAATTGGCATTCAAGGCAGGACTTATAGAGAGTTCTATGCGTAAAAGGACTCAAGCATAATCTAATCAGCATCAGCAAGCTGTGCGACAAAGGCCATCAAATCAAGTTTCAAGAATCAAGATGCAGCATTATAAAAGATGATAAAATTGTGTTTGAAGCCTGCAGAGAGAAGAATCTCTATGTACTCTATTTGGAAGAATTAAAAGATTAGGATGTGTGCCTTGCTGCAAGAAAGAATCATTCAGTGGAACTTTGGCACAGAAGATTGAGGCATTGTAGCTTGGATGGAATAAGAAAGCTAATCAAGAGAAACTTAGTGGAAGGTCTACCCAAAGTAAGCACTAGGATGGAAGGCGTTTGTGGAGCCGTGTGCAAAAGGAAAGCACACTAATCATCCTTTAAGTCAAAGACTATGGTATCAACCTCAAAACCTTTGGAACTACTGCATATGGATCTATTTGGGCCGATAAGGACCACAAGTCTCGGTGGAAAGAACTTTGGATTCGTCATAGTGGATGACTACTCCAGATGTACATGGGTATCATTCTTGGAGCACAAGGATGACACATTTGACAGTTTTGTTAGCTTTAGTAAGAGAGTTCAGAAAGACAAGAAGTATACCATTGTCAGGATTCGATCAGATCATGGAGGAGAATTTCAGAATGAAAGATTTTCAAAGTTCTGTGATGATCAAGGAATAGAACATAATTTCTCAGCACCAAGGACACGCAGCAAAATGGAGTTGATGAGAGAAAGAACAGAACCTTATTAGATATGGCAAGTGTTGCCCAGTTAGGTAGCCCAGAGGGGGGGTGAATGGGTCTTTAAAATTTATCAATTAATACCTGTTCACTAAAAACGTTCAGAAGGAAATACACTTTGAAGATTGTTAGTGTTAGTAAAGAGAAACAACAAACACAAGAGGACAATCACACAACACCAGATGTATCCTGGTTCGGACCTCCTTTCCACAGGAGTCCTACGTCCAGTTCCTGAGCAACAACTCAGGATTTCACTAACTAGGGTACAGTCCCCCTATGGACCTTACAACACCCAGCTCAGCTGGTCTTCTCTTATTAACCCGAAGAGGAACAACACCCTGGATACCCCACTAGGTCTTCCTTCACACCAGAAGGGCACACACACACACCCTGGATACCACCAGGTCTTCCTTCACATACGAAGGGTGCAAGCACAAACAAGTAAGCAGGAGATTAACCCTCTAGATCAAGCTTTGACAAGCCAAGATCTGAAGCTAGGGACTGAGAGCAATGAGTTCTACAAACAAAAGCTCACTCTCAGAACCAAACAAGCTCTCTCGAAAATCTACAAACAATGCAGAGAGCAAGAGCTAATCTAATGCAATGAGGCTTGGCTCTTTCTTGAGAACTCGTAGAAGACTTGATGATCGGAGTGTTTTTGTTGACTATCGTTCTCTGTCTGTATTTCTTCTGGAGCTCCTTTCTTCAATATATAGCTTCAATTTGAAAATAGACATTGAAGTATCCGTTGCCTCTAGCTTTGGTGGACGTTAGATTGAGTGGCACTTGGAAGCTTACAGTCAATCAGTCCTTTATCCATTTGTTCATGCAAAGAGATTGGATCTTCTGAAGTGTCCTTGGCTTCTACAAAGTCTAACGTTGTATGACGAATGTTTGTCAGAGAACTGCATACATTAAATGCTAGAACAGTAGACAGCTAGACTGTCTCTTGTTGTCAGTCAACGTTGGTGTGAATATTCACCAAAATAACAATGCCATTTTTGTTCTAAAAGATGCATATAGAATAAACACGATAATGGATAATATCATCTGTATGCATGCAGAGATACGTTCAGTCTTCATTAGATGCACAGTTGACAGAAGAAAAATGTGCGAAGACTTGACTATTCAACCCATTGAAAGAATAAGTCATATGACAAGTGATTGATATGAAATCGATGCATTTATGACTTATGAAATCGTTATGTAACCAAACAGCAAATCGTTGTGAGATATGAAAGAATCGTTGTGATCATTGTGGAAATTATTATGATTACTTAAGAAGTCGATGCGCAAAGCAAATCGTTATAATATCCGAAACAATCGTTGCGATAAGCAAATCGTTATGAGAACTAAAGGAATTGTTACGAACGTAAGTCGTTACGATGACTAAAAGAATCGTTACGAAAGCAAGTCGTTACGATGACTAAAGGAATTGTTACGAAAGCAAGTCATTACGATGACTAAACGAATCGTTACGAAAGCAACTTTAGGTACCCAAGCTCTTTTGGGTCCTGATTGGTAGTATCATCATTTTTCCTTTTTAATTATCCATCTTTTATGTTAGTTGGACATGTTATTTTAATATGACCTAATTTGTTGCAGTGGCTACAGCAAGATATTTTACTTATTTTTTCAGTTGGAATATATTAAAGTTTGTCTATATACAATGTCTTGTTCAGCTACGAATTTAGGTGTTGGATATATTTTAGGATGTACTACTGTTTCTTCATTATCAGGAGGGGTGTATCATAATCCATATTCTTCTTCCCTGACTTTCTAGCTCCTTTTAGTATAACGTTGTTTTACCATTTGTAAATTTCTCTAATGTACTGGACAATTGTTCATTTTCTTTTGTTAATGTATTAATTTCTTGGTTTAATTTACTTATGATTTCTTGATCTTCCATTTTTGCTATTTGTCATTTTTACTTTTTAGGTCTTCACACAATAAATTGTTCTTCTATTTAGCTCAGAAATTTATTTTTCCAGTTGTGTTTTCAGATTTTAGATCTGAATTAGTATTTTCCAAGCAAGCATGATTTTTCTTACTGACTTTTAGCAATTTACACACATCTTGTATTTACTATATAATTCGTTAAAGGCATCTTCTAAACTATCAGATTCAGATTCATTGCATGAAGAAAAAGATGAGTCAAATGTTACCTTATCATCAATGTTAGCCATGAAGGCAGGTTGGCCTTTTCTTCTTCATCTCCACTTGAGCTTGACTCACTGTCAGAGTCGCTGCTGTTGTCCCAAGCTGCTGCCATGGCTTTCTTCTTGTATCTTCTGAGCCTTCTAAAGCTATCTTCTTTTTGACTTCAGTTTCTTTAGCTTTGGACATTCGGCTTTGATATGTCCGGGCTTCTTGCATTCATAACAAATGGCTCAACTTTCTTTGAGTCTTTTCCTTCTGGCTTCTTAAAATCTTTGTTTTTCTTGAAGTATCTCCTTCGGGACTGGTACTTCTTTTTAGCAAGTATCCTTTGTAGTCTTCTGGAGTGGAGAGCTTCCTCATCTTCACTACTTCTTATGCTTTCATTATCATCTGAAGATTCTTCTAATGCAACTTCTTTTGCTTTGAGAGCGTTGGAATGTTTCTTTCTGCTTGATGACTCTCCCAACCTTTCCATGTTGATCTCGTGGGCCATTAGGGATCGAATGAGTTTCTCCAGTGACATTCTCTTTAGATCATTAACCTCTTCTATTGCTGTCACTTTAGGAGTCCACGAGGCTCGTAAGGATCTTAAGATCTTTCTGACCATATCTCCCATTTCATATGTCTTTCCAAGACCAACCAATCCATTTGTAATATCGATGAATCGTTGTACATCTGTGTAATTGTTTCTCCTGCTGCATCTGGAATCTCTCGTACTGTGTCACCAGAATATCTATTCTAGTTCTTTCACTTTGTTAGTACTTCATACGTGATCCTCAACTTCTCCATACCTCCATTGCGGATTTGCAGGCAGATATACGGTTGAACTCTTTCCTACTAAGAGCGCAACACAATATGCTTTTAGCCTTGCAGTTGAGAGAGATCTTTTTCTTGTCATCGTCCATCCATTGTCTTCTCGTTTGTGACCAGAAGATCTCCTTCTTCTATAATGGACCAAATCTGATAATCAAGTCCTTGTAGGAAGAACTCCATTCTTGTTTTCTAGTAAGTATAGTCTTCACCATCGAATAATGGTGGCATGTTGACCGACTAACCTTCAAAGTGACTTTGGGCTGCCATTTGATCTTTTCTCTTCAGATCGTTGGATCTTCTTTGTCGAAGAGACTCACTCTCATACCACTTGTTGCCCAGCTAGCAAGCCGGGGGGGGGGGAAGGGTGAATGGGATTCTTAAACTTCGATCAAAAAACATGTTCACACAAAACACTATGTTTGACTATTAGTGTTAGTAGTAAAGAACACACCAAACACAAACAAACAATCACACTACACAAGGATTTTATCCTGGTTCGGACCTCCTCTCCACTGGAGTCCTACGTCCAGCCCCTGAGCAACAGCTCAGGATTCCACTACCCAAGGGTACAGTCCCCCTCAAGGACACTTACACATCCAGCTGCAGCTGGCCTTCTCTTCACAGCCTGAAGAGGAATACAACACCCTGGAACCCAGGTCTTCCTTCAACCCGAAGGGAATAAAACCACCTGTTACCTACGGGTCTTCTCTTCAACCCGAAGAGGAACAACACAAATAATGTGTGAAAGTCAGGTGAAGTGCCCCTAGACCTGGTTTACAACAAATCTAGATCTGAGGCGGAGACTGAGAGTAAGAGATCTACAATGAAAGAAACTCTCAGAACTCAAAAGTGCTCTCCAAGGAGTTGAAAAGGAATGATGAGAGCGAGAGCTGCACAAGAGTTGGAATGAAAATCGCTCTTCTATTGAGACTCTTTTTACGTGAAAGATTGCTCGCTTCAAAAGTTGTCCTTAGAGTCTTCAGACTTGAATATATATATCTTCTCTTGAGGAAGTAGCCGTTGAATGTCCATTGTCTATATGCTCTGGTATACGTTAGACTGCATGGTATTGTAGAGCTTCCAGTCAATGGTCCTTTAGGTTCCATGCATGCAAAGAGAAGATCCTTCTCGATATCCTTTTTCATTTTGTCCAACATTGTAAATGGTTATACTGTCAAAGACCTACACACAATAAATGCTGAATGATAGATAGCTACGCTATCCCTTGTTGTCAGTCAACGTTAGGACGGATATACATCAAAATAGAAATGTCATTCTGCTTTCTAAAAAGATGTTTCTAATATAAGCATAGTAATAGAAGAAATCTATGCATGCATCGTGTAGTGAAATATTCAGTCATAATAAATGCATGGATATCAGAGAAAAGCGAGGGAAGACTTTGACATTCAAAATATTTGAAATATGTTTAAATATCAAGTCGTTATAGCTCATGAAATCGTTGTACGTACGACTTATGAAATCTTTGTGAATGAGTCGTTGTTTATATAAATCGTTGCACATGTATAAGTAAATCGATGTGAACATCAATCGTTATACAATCATAACCAAATCATTGTAGAGACAAGTTGTTATGAGAGTATAAGTAAATCGTTATGAACAAGTCATTATAACCAAATCGTTGTCTCACTTATCGAGTCGATGAGTGATCAAATCATTGTTTTGGTTTATTGAATCGTTACACAGACCAAGTCATTGTTGTGACTTATCGAATCGTTACAGCAAACAAATCATTGTGTAACTTATCGAGTCGTTATAATGACCAAGTCGTGTTGTAACTTGTCGAATCGTTGTAAATACCAAATCGATGTGGAACTTATTGAATCGTTATGAAAGACAAATCGTTGTGAGACCAAGTCGTTGTTCTCACTTACCAAATCGATGTGAAACCGAATCGTTGTGAGAGAAAATCATTGTTCTCATTTATCAAATCATTGTGAGAGCAAATCGTTGTTCTCACTTTTCAAATCGTTATGAGAAACAGAATCGTTGTGAGAGCAAATCGTGTTCTCACTTATCAAATCGTTGTGAGAGCAAATTGTTGTTCTCACTTTTCAAATCGTTATGAGAAACTGAATCGTTGTGAGAGCAAATCGTTGTTCTCACTTATCAAATCGTTATGAGAAATCAAATCATTGTTCTCACTTATCAAATTGTTATGAAATCAATATGATTCTAATGAAATCGTTGTAGCATATAGAAAGTCGATGTGTACTTAGAGAAATTTCCTGCTCTGTATTTTAAATGCTACAAAGTAAGAAATACTTACATATTTTCTTGATTTTGCCTGATTTACTTCCTGTGCCTAAGCTTTATGAAAACATGTTAGATGACACTTTATTGAAGTTTTGTTAATCACCAAAATAGATATATAATTCATAAAATTATATGGGGATGAACTGATCATCAATCTCCTATTTCATATGTTTTCCTAGCCCAGCCAAACCATTTGTAATGTTGTAAATCGACTATACATCTGGGAGATGGACTTTCTTGACTGCATTTGGAACCTCTCATATTGAGCTATTAATATGTCAATTCTTGTTTCCTTTACCTTGTCAGTTCTTCATGAGTGAGCCTCGGCTTGTCCCACATCTCTTTGGCTGACTTACATGCTGATATCCTGTTGAATTCTTTCTTGCTCAGTGCACAACACAGTATGCTCTTTGCTTTGCTCTTTTGGGATAGTTTCTTTTTATCTTTGGCATTGATACTTTGAGATCTCCTTCTTCGATTATTGTCCATAGTTGGGAATCAAGACCTTGAAGGAAAAACTCCATCATTGTCTTCCAGTAGTTGTAATCTTCACCATCGTATAGAGGAGGTCTATTGACAGAGTGTCCTTCTGCATGACCTTGGGCTGCCATTTATCTTACCTCTTCAGATCATGAGATCTACTTACTCAAAGAGACTTAGCTTTGATACCACTTGTTGCCTAGGTACCAAGCCCAGGGGGGGGGGGGTGAATGGATTGCTAAAATCTTCTTCTAGAATATTCCTGTTAAATAAAAATGCTTTGGACAGAAGACACTATGTATGATGGTTAGAGTTAGTTCAAAGCAAAGACAAAAAGATTGCTTGATCTGAGACGGAATCTAAGAGACAAAGATTTGCTTGATCTGAGACGGAATCTAAGAGACAAAGATTTGCACACAAAGAGGACTCTCAGATCTACACAAGCTCTAAAAGACTAAACAGGTTGCTGTGGAGAGCTAAGAGCTGAAGACTAATTAGAATGAACAAACGAGCTCTTCTTTTTTTGTAGTGACTGAGTTGTTCCAGCTATTCAAAGGTTGAAAAGTCTTGCTTCATGGAGTTACCAGTCATTCCTATTAAAATTGACCTCAAATAGAAACACTAAACACAGGTGTTAGAGTTAGTGAGCAGCGGAAATAAGATAAAAGTAATCACACAAAATGCACAAGGATTTCATCCTGGTTCAGACCTCCAATCACCAGGAGTCCTACGTCTATCTCCCAAGAAAATACTTGGGATACCACTGACCAAGAGTATAGTCCCCTTATGGACACTTACACTGGCCTTATCTTCAACCCAAGAAGAGGCAAAAAAAACCACATGTAGCAACATATCTTCCTTTCAACAAGGGAACAAAACCCCCTACCCCAACAGGTCTTCTCTTCGCACAGCAAGAGGAACACTCTTAAAGAAGAGTTGAAGATATGACCCTAGATCAAGCTTAACAACAAGCCTTGCTTGACCCGAGGCATGAATTGAGAGGAAAAGAACGGAGCAATAATGTCTCTCTCAAAAGAAAAGAGAAGTGTGGGCTTCAGGAGAGCTTAGAGCAGATGGACTTGGAGTGAGGGCGTATTGCTCTTATCTTCTCAATGGTGGTGAATATCTCTGTGGGTACACTTGTGTATATTTCTTGATTATTTCTTCCTTCTTCACAACCATCATCTTCTTATAAGCATTCCTACTTTCTTTAGATGTCACCGTTGAGGTATTCATTGTCTCTCATTTCTTGATGCTCGTTTCCATGCAGTCGCAGCGGGTCTTACATTGGAGAAATACTTGACTATCAGAAACCTGCAAACATTAAATGTCAGTCAATGTAGCATGTCCAATGTTGTAGTCAAGTGTGACTATCGGAAACTTGCAGGCATTAAATGCTAAGAGAGATGTCTTCAGCCAACGAACAAAAGATGTAATACAGAAATAGATACTTTCATTTTGTCACCATTTAAAGCTGTAGGCAACATGTCATGAAAATGATAGACAATACAAGATGATGTGCATGGGAACTGTAACTGTTGATAGACTATACATAAGAGGATATCCTTAAAAAGCTTTTTCGCAAGACGGATAAGTAACAGATAGCCAGAAATTTGAAATGCACATCTTTAAAAATAATTTGAAAAATATAGCACACCAAGATTTGATCATAACACAAATATAATTTAATTTCAATCATAATATGTATGATTACTATAAAGATAATCATTTTGATTAAGATGATCAAGGTATTGACAATAATTTATTTGAAATAGAAATAATGCTAATCAGTGTTTAAGTCATAGTCGATGTTCAAAGAGTAATCGATGTTAAAAGGGTAATCGATGTTTAGGTACAAGGCAATCGATGTTTAAGCAAAACAATCGATGTTTTATAAAGACAATGATCTGTAAAGAGGTAATCGATGTTCAAAAAGTTAATCGATGAATAAGGGTAATCGATGTTAAAAAAAGTAATCGATGTTGAAAAAAGGTAATCGATGTCTATGGGCAGTCGATGTTCAAAAAGGTAATCTATGTTAAGAGACAATTGATGCTTTAAAATAATCGATATGAAAGCAATCGATGTTTTAAGATAATCGATATAAGCACTCAATTGTGAAAGCAATCAAAATAAAAGCAATCGATGTCAACTATTCATTAATCGATGTATCACTTCAACTATCCAAGAGTTGTAGTTGAATGTCACTTCAACTATCTAAAAGTCAAAATGAATGTCACATCGATTGTACAGAAGTCGGAGTGGACAGACTTTGACTTCTTGGGAGTCGGAATAGGGCCAGTTACTTTGACTGGTCAAGATACAATGCAAATAGTCAAAGTGGAACATCGAATATGACAAAGTGTAACTTCGTATATGTTGAAGTGGAAATTCGTATAAAACAGTTGATAATGCTGTCGGTCGAAGTGAAACATCGAATATGACGAAGTGTAACTTCGGATATGACGAAGTGGAACTTCGTATAAAATAATACATAACGTTGTCAGTCGAAGTGAAACTTCAGATATCACTTCGGATATGATGAGTTAGATTTAAATATGATGAAGTAGAGCTTCGACTGATCACGACCAAAAACATGCATGATGAAGTGCCAGCTTTGGATATGACAAAGTGGACTTTGGATATGACGAAGCTATCTTTGTATATGACACAGTAGAGCTTCGATTGATCATGGCCAGAAACATGCATGACGAAGTGCCAACTTCAGATATGACGAAGTGGACTTCAGATAATGACGTTTAAAGCTATAGAAGATGAAACTTGACTTCAATTGAAACTGTGAAAAGATTATCAGTGATGAAAAAACATGAACTTATGAATGAAACTATGAATGACATCAAAGACTTACAAGCATTTGAACAACATCTAGTGAAGATAGAAATACTTGGAGTACTTACAATAGTGATCCTTGAAGTATTATTTATTTGCCATCAGTATCCTGTTGACAAACTTAACCAAAATGATATTAAAGTAAAAACACATGATTTAGATAATATAAGAATATTCTAATAAGTTTTGTTATCACCAAAATATATAGTCATGGAGATAAAGGGGTAACAATCTCCCCCTTTTTGGTGATGACAAAAGTAATCGAAATCATAATACTCCAAAAAAGATATTATGATATTTATTTAGAGTATGTATGTATTTCAAAGTATTTCTCCCCCTTTTTTCAATGACCAAAGGATGGTTTACGGAATAGGAATGATGAAACTTGTTCAAGATTTCTGATCAACTTTCTTACTTGAGGATCACTGTCTAACCTGGTGGAAGTGCTCATAGGGGTGGTTAGATGCTTTGCTTGATCAAAATGAAACTTTGTTAGCAAATCCTTGATGTACTTGGTTCGATTGATGTGTGTTCCCTCCTTGCCATGTTTTGGAGTCTAAGAAAGTAAGTCAATTCCCCATCAAACTCATCTCGAATTCTCCGTGCATTAATTTTTCAAAATACTTGCAAAGAGATTCATCAGTAGCTCCGAAAATGATGTCATCAATGTAAATTTGCACAATTAAAGTATTTTGAGAGCATGATTTAATAAACAATGTGTTATCTTCTTTACCCCTTGTAAAATCATGTTTAAAACAAATACACTTAGTCTTTCATACCAAGCTTTAGGTGCTTGTTTCAGACCATATAGTGTCTTATGCAATTTAATAACATGAATAGGATGAGGTTGTTCGACATAGACTTCCTCTTTAATAATTTTTTTTAAAATGTAAATTTTACATCCATTTGAAACAATTTTAAATCAAATTCATATGCTAGTAAAATCTGAATAGCCTCAAGTCTAGTGATTGGTGCATAGGTTTTATCAAAATCTATGCCCTCCTCTTGGGAATAGCCTTGAGCTACCAGTTTGCCTTGTTTTAGTAATGACACCAGCTTCATCCATTTTATTTTGAACACTCATTTGGTGCCAATAACAGGATGATCTAATGTCCTAGGCAAATGGGACTAAATCTACTTTCTCTTGAACTGAATTAGTTCATCTTGCATGGCTAAAATCCAAGATTCATCAGTCAATGCCTCATTGACTGTCTTGGGCTCAATTTGGGAAACAAAAGCTAAATAATCACAAGGAATAATATTACCTATGGTTCTTACCCTACATTTGGATCTCCAATGATATTTTCTTGTGGATGATCCTTCTTATATCTCCATTCCCTAGGAAGATCCTCATGGATTATATATTTCTGTTGTAGTTCATCCATGGGTGGATCTTCATTATCTTTGATAGATACCTCTTGCATTTTCTCAGATAGGTCCTCCGTACCTTCATCATCACTGACAATTTTCTTTCTCAAGGAAGGGTTAAAT
This sequence comes from Colocasia esculenta, assembly GCA_014218235.1. NCBI lineage: Eukaryota > Viridiplantae > Streptophyta > Magnoliopsida > Alismatales > Araceae > Colocasia > Colocasia esculenta. The sequence continues at coordinate 111,366,191 of CM024763.1, forward strand.
TCATCAAGTATAACATGTACAGTTTGCTCAATTAGTAAAGTTCTTTTTATTGAAAACTCTCTATCCCCTAGGCTTAGAAGTGTAACCAAGAAGTATACTTCATCGGATTTTGCATCCAGCTTATCTAGATTTGAGTTACCATTGTTGTGAATGAAGCATTTGCATCCGAATGGCTTGAGGTGGCTGACATTTGACTTCCATTCCTTGTATAGTTCATATGCAGTCTTTTTTAGAATTGGCCTGATCATTACTCTGTTAACTATGTAGCATGCAGTGCTAATTACTTCTGCCCAAAAGTATCTTGGCATGTTGTTCAGACAACATGGTTCTTGCCATATCTAGTAATGTTCTGTTCTTCCTTTCAGAAACTCCATTTTGTTGAAGTGTCCTTGATGCTACGAAGTTTTGTTCAATACCATGATCTCCACAGAACCTCACAAATTCTCTATTTTGAAATTCTCCTCCATGCTCTGACCTTAATCTGATTATACTGTACTTCTGATCCTTCTAGACTAACTTGCTGAATTTTACAAAAGCCTTAAATGTGTCATCTTTATATGATAATAATGACACCCATGGGAACTTTGAGAAATCATCAACAAGTACAAACCCATACTTCTTTCCCTAAGCTTGTTATAGACATTGGTCCAAACAAATCCATATGAATTAACTCCAAAGGCTTGGTGGTGGTGACAATAGTTTTTGATTTGAAAGAATTCTTTGAATGTTTTTATTTAGCACATGGTTCACAGACGTTATCACTATGTATGTTGATTCTTTGCAATCCTTCCCTAACTTATATTTGATTAATTTTTTGATCACATCCAAGCTAGCATGACCCAACGTTTTGTGTCATAATTCTGCATTTGTGCTTTTGGTTGCTACTAGACATACATCTTGATTCCTCAGATCTTCGAGATGTAGGACATATAGATTCTTCTCCCTATGCCCTTCAAAAATCCCTTCTTCATTCTTGATGATTAGGCATTTTGATTCTATGAATCACTTGATGTCCTTTATCACAGAGCTGGCTGATGCTTATTAGGTTGCACTTCAGACCTTAGACACAGAGCTTCTCATTATAAATCCTTGTTTTTATTGCCTATTGTTTCACATCTGATGATAGTCCCCTTGCCATTATCTCCATAGGTGACTGATCCTACTTTAGACTTGATTGACTTGAATAATATTTTATCACCTGTCATGTGTTTAGAGCATCCACTGTCTAGGTACCACTTGGATGGTTTAAACTTACCTAAAAACAAATCAATGAGTTTTAGGTACACAAATTTTTTGGGTCCTGAGTGGTTAGTTTCATTAATTCCCTTTTGGGAATCCAGTTTAAATGTTTTGTGGGCAGGTGTTCTTCGTATGACCAAGTTTATTACAGTGTGTATAGTAAGTAATATTATTTAAACACTTGCTTATTTACTATATTTTCTTTTTTTTTGTTTTATACAATTTTTCAGCTACAAATCTTGGCAATGGGTATTTTTCAGAATATATGGTGGTTTTTTCATTTTTTGGAGGTAATAACATATTCCATATTTTTCTTATCAGATCTTCTTGCTCCCTTTAATATTAAGGATGATCTTCCATTTGTTAATTTTTCAATAGTAACTCTTAAGTACTCATTTTCCATTTTTAGAGTTTCTATTTCTTCCTTAGTGTTATCCTTAATGTTTTGGTTTTCTATGCTTAATATTTTTATTTTTCTCTTTTATATCTTCACACAACAAATTATTTCCATGCTTTAGTGATTCAACCTTTTTCTCAATTTGTTTAGTTTAGATTTGAAGTCTGAGTTAGTGTTTTCAAGGCATGCATAATTTTTCTTAATGGGTTTTAAGTGCTTGCACACATCTTTATATTTTTCACATAATTCATTAAAAGTATCTAGATTGTCATCATCAGAATCCGAAAAATGAATAAAAAGAGGTGTCAGAATTTACCTTATCATCAAGATTACCAAAAAGGCAAGATGAGCCCTTTCTTGTTGTTGTTCATCTGAGCTTGAGTCTTCAAATGAGCTATCTTCATTGCTCCAAGCAGCTGCATCTTCTTACATCTCTTGAATTTTCTGGATGGCTCTTCCTTCTTGTGTTCATTTATCTTTACTTGGACAATTTGTCTTCAAGTGCCTGGGCAGCTTGCATTCATAAAAAATAGGTTCAGTTTTCTTTACAGTTTTATCGTTTTTGAAATACCTTACTACCTGACTGATGTTTCATCATAGCCAAATCCTTTGCAGACGTCTTGATAGAAAAGCTTCTTCTTCACTGTCTGCATTACTGGTATCACTGGTTGTAGCGTCATCTGTGTTTGGCTCTTCTATCTTCAAGGCATGCTGATCCTTTTCTTTGAAGTGTTTTATCCTAGTCTTTCCATATTTATCTCATGAGCCATGAGAGACCCAATGAGCTTTGTCAATGACATTGAAGAGAGGCCATTGGCTTCCTCTATAGTTGTAACCTTGGGGATCCATAAATTTGGTAATGATCTTAGTATTTTCCTTACCATGTCTCCTGTCTCATGCCCTTTCCTAATTCTAGCTAGACCATTTGTGATATCTGTGAATCAACTATATATTGAGAGATGGATTCGCCTGAGATCATCTGAAACTTTTCATACTGAGTCACCAATATGTCTATCTTTGTCCCTTTTACCTTATTTGTCCCTTCGTAGGTGAGTCTCAATTTATCCCACATTTCCTTGGCCGATTTGCATGCAGATATTTTATTAAATTCCTTCTTGCTTAATGAGCAGCATAGTATACTTTTGGCCTTGCTATTCTAAGTCATCATTTCATTGTCACCATCTGTTCAGTACTCTTGGAGTTCAGGACTATTAGATCTCCATTTCTATTATAGTCCATAGTTGATAGTCTAGACCCTGAAGAAAGAACTTCATTTTTATCTTCCAGTAGTTGTAGTCTTCTGCATCGAACAATGGAGGCATGTTGACAGACTGACCCTCTGCAAACCTTGGGCTGTCATTATCTTTGCTCTTCAGATCGTGAGGTCTACTTACTTGAAGAGACTTAACTCTGATACCACTTGTTGACCAAGTTGCAAGCCTAAAGGAGGAAAGTGAATGGGTTGCTTAAAAATATATCTTGAAAATTTTCCTATTAAAACTAACCTCAAACAGAAACACTAAATGTAGGTGTTAGAGTTAGTGAGTAGCGAAAATAAAATAAAAGAAATCACATCAAATGCACAAGGATTTTATCATGGTTCGGACCTCCTATCACCAGGATTCCTACGTCTAGTCCCCAAGAAATTACTTGGGATACCACTAACCAAGAGTACAGTCCCCCTCATGGATACTTACACATCCAGCACCCACTGGCCTTCTCTTCAACCCAAGAAGAGGAAAAAAAAAACCACTTGTAGCAACAGGTCTTCCCTTCAACAAGGGAACAAGCACCCTACCCACAACAGGTCTTCTCTTCACACAGGAAGACGAACACTTTTAAAGAAGAGTTGAAGACATGGCCCCTACATCAAGCTTATACAACAAGCCTTTCTTGATCTGAGGCGCGAACTGAGAGCGAAAAGAATGGAGCAATAATGTTGTCCTCTCAGAAACAACAGGCTCTCAAAAGAAAAGAGAAGTGTGGGCTTCAAGAGAACTCGGAGCAGATGGACATAGAGTGAGGGCGTACTGCTCTTCTCTTCTCATTGGTGGTGAAGATCTTTGTGTGTACACTTGTGTATACTTCTTTTTTATTATTTCTTCTTCACAACCATCATCTCTTATAAGCATTCCTATTTTCGTCAGATTTAACTGTTGAGGTATTCGTTGTCTCTCATTTCTTGATGCTCGTTTCCATGCAGTCGCAGCAGGTCTTACGTTGGAGAAGTGCTTGACTATCGGAAACCAGTGGACATTAAATGTTGGATAGAGATAGAGAGAGAGAGAGAAAAAAAAATCATATGGATATCTTCTGTGTCAGTCAACGTAGCATGTCCAACGTTGTAGTCATGTGTGACAACTGGAAACCTACAGGCATTAAATGCTAAGAGAGATGTCTTAAGTCAACGAAAAAAGATGTATACAGAAATAGATACTTCCATTCTATCACCGTTTAAAGTTGTAGACAACATGTCATGAAAATGGTAGTCAATACAAGATGATGTGCATAGAAACTATAACGTTGATAACTATACATAAGAGGATATCCTTAAAAAAAAATTTCGTAAGAAGGATATGTAACAGATAGCGAGAAATTGAAATGCGCATCTTTAAAAACAATTTGAAAAATATTACGCACCAAGATTGATCATAACACAAATATAATTTAATTTCAATCATAATTAGTATGATTACTGTAAAGATAATCATTTTGATAATGATGATCAAGGTATTGACAATAATTTATCTAAAATAGAAATATATGCTAATCGGTGTTTAAGTCACAATTGATGTTCAAAGAGTAATTGATGTTAAAAGGGTAATCGATGTCTAGGTACAAGGCAATCGATGTTTAAGCAAGACAATCGATGTTTTATAAAGAGAATTGATCTGTAAAGAGGTAATCGATGTTCAAGAAGGTAATTGATGTCTAAGGGTAATCAATGTTCAAACAAGGTAATCAATGTTCAAAAATGTAATCAATGCTGAAAAAAAGGTAATCAATGTCTTAGGGTAATCCATGTTCAAAAAGGTAATTAATGTTAAGAGACAATCGGTGTTTTAAAGTAATCGATATAAGCAATCGATGTTTTAAGATAATCGATTGTGAAAGTAATCGATGTAAGTTGTTCAGTAATTGATGTCTCACTTCGACTGTCGAAGAGTCGAAGTTGAATGTCACTTTGACTATCTAGAAGTCAGAGTTGAATGTCACATCGACTATACAGAAGTCGGTTGGATAGACTTCGACTACTTAGGAGTCAGAGTAGGACCGGTTACTTCGACTGGTCAAGTTACAATGCAAACGGTCGAAGTGGAACTTCAGATACGATGAAGTGTAACATCATATACGACGAACTGAAACTTCGTATAAAACAGTTCATAACGTTGTCGATTGAAGCGAAACTTCGAATATGACGAATTGTAATTTCATATATGGCGAAGTGTAATTTCATATATGATGAAGTGGAACATCGTGTAATATAGTTCATAATGCTGTCGGTCGAAGTGAAACTTCGGATATCACTTCGAATATGACGAAGTTAGCTTCAGATATGATGATGTAGAGCTTTGACTAATCATGACCAAAATCATGCATGACGAAGTGCCAAGTTTGGATATGACGAAGTGGACTTCAGTTATGACAAAGCTAGCTTCATATATGACGAAGTAGAGCTTTGACTGATCACGACCAAAAACATGCATGACGAAGTGCCAACTTTAGATATGATGAAGTGGACTTTAGATAATGAAGTTTAAAGCTATAGAAGATGAAACTTGACTTCGATTGAAACTGTGAAAAGATTACCAGTGATGAAAAATGTAACAACCCTGAGAACCCGACCCTCAACCACAGCTAAGGACCATATTTTCGTGGTCACCGCCTATGGATCTGGGGACCTGAAAGGGCTATAAACAAGTTTAACAAGATATGTAAAGAAAATAAATGTCAACTACTAAACTAGAAGTAATACAGAAGTAAGAAAAGAAAGAGCGAGAGTGCTACGTATCGCTCTAGGTACAGTCCCAACACACAACGTGTACAAGTAAGCAAGGGGAGGAACAGGGCCCTTAGGGGCATACCTCGAAGGTGAAGTACAATTGGAAGTAAAGGGGAGCCACTGCTAGCTATGGAGACGACGATGACTGCCCCACCTACTCTACCCGACACGCACCCGGCCACTGCTGAGAAGTCTCACCTGGAAGAAGAAGGAATGAGCTTCACAACAGAAGCTCAGTAGAGGCTACCAATCGCCTACTGCCTCTAATGAGCAGGATAAAGAATTATAACTAAGGTAAAAGACCAGTTATATATATATTCTACTCTAGCACAAAAAAGTGTGAAAGAAAAACTAACTAACTAGCAACAGTATGGTAACTGTAACGCAGTCAGAAACTTCGTACGACCAGTGTATCGTGACCACCACCAAGCTATAACACAGATAGAGGGAACCCTGCCTAGACAAATGACACTAGCTACGGGAACGACCACCACTAGTTAGCCGATCAAGTGCGTCCACTGACATCTTACCCTCGACCACAGTCCTGGCCTCCACGTCTCGTCAAAGTCGAGCTGAGGAACACAAAGCAACCACACATTAACCACCATAGTCTGGCTAGACTACGGTCCCACACCTGGCCTCTCTAAGTGGTTTCAGGGCCACAAAGAGCGAGGCAATGAGAAGGACTAGCTGCCTGTGCCGAGAAGAATCCAAAACAGCCTCGGCGTTCCAGACCAACTATGAGATCACTACAAATGACTCACGCCGCTATCCACCACCATTTTCCCCTCTGCTCTAGAGTCTGCGACCCAGCATGCCTGTCGCCTAGAGCACTCCCTCAACGGGTGCACAGGGATGGGGATTCCAAGTAAAGGGTAACAACCTCCTGTGGGACAAGCCCTTAGGTGCCGAGCACCGGGTGAACACCTAGTGTAGTACCGTACTAAGACTAGCACTGGTGCCATGGGTACAAAAGAAACCAAGAACAAGTAAAGACTCAATGAGAAACATACTTTGCATGAAACTCACCTGTGTCTATCCTTGTCTCGATGCCCATGGCCGTCGCGACACTGTCGCGATGCCCGAACCCATTGCAACCATGTCGCGGCGCGCCCTAAGCTGTTGCGATGCTATTGCAATGCTATGGCGACGCTCTGCCCGGTGCGACAGCAAAAGCTTATCACGGTCGGCACATGCGTCGTGACATCATTGCGGCCCTTAGACCCGTCGCGACACCAAACAGAGGGGGGTCTAGGTACAGTCATCCCAATGATCACCCCAAAAACAACCAAAATGCATCCATTCGGGGGAGGGGAGCATGGGAGACTCTAGGAAGCATGTAAATAGACAAACCCCCTCAACCCCATGAATCATGCATTAAACAAGGATTTCTACACTCAAGGAAAACCTCCCAACATTGGAGCATGGTTCTCTCACCCCAAACCCAAGCACAACAAGACTACATGAAACTCAAGGGGAAGGGGAGAAAGGTAGAATCAGAAGAAGAAAAGGAGTCCCTACCTCAAGGAGTAGAGCCGACCCGTTGGGGCCTTCACATAGGAATGGTCGCCACCTCCTCTCCCAAGCACCACACGGACGCCGCCTACATGAACGAGACGTCACCTCCATGCCAAGAACGCCAGAGGAAACAAGAGGCTCAGAGGAGGAAGAAGAAGGAAGAAGAGAAAGAAAGAAGAAGGAGAGGGGAAATGGGGAGCCTACTCGATTTTGAACCGACGGCCCTGAAACACGATGGGTCGACATAGCGTGACAAGGACGCTGTCGTGATGGCCTCACCGGTCGCGACACCATGTCACGTATGCTCGCCCCGGCATGACCCCAAAAGCAGGTCAAACCTCGGAGACCAGGCAACCCAGAACGCAACGGCTAACCAGGTCGCTTTAACGACTGTATGCACACTGACACCGTACAAGACCAGACCATTCTAACAAGAAAGAACAATGTCAGAATGGACAAAAAACAAGATCGCGTCGCCTCCAGATGGTGTGTCAAGAATGCCACGCCTCCCGTCGGCGCGACAAGAAACATGTCATGATTGGCTATGCTATCGCGACCCTGTCGCGACTAGGTCCGTCACGACCCTGAGGATAGGGCCAAGGGCCCAAGATAGCCGGATCTTACAAAAAAACATGAACTTATGAATGAAACTATGAATAACAACAAAGAATTACTAGCATTTGAACACCATCTAGTGAACTTAGAAATACTTAGAATACTTACAATGGTGATCCTTGAAGTATTATTTATTTGCTATGAGTCTCCTGTTGACAGACTTAACCAAAATGATATTAAGGTAAAAGCACATGATTTAGATAAATATAAGAATATTCTGATATGTTTTGTTATCACCAAAATATATAGTCATGGAGATAACAGAAGAAATGATGAAAGCGTATCCATACTTGTTTGAGTAAGCCTTTAATTCTTTTTAGGTGACAGTTGTGAATTTTAAGTTATGGTTTCTCTGAATTTTGAGGACCAGATTTCCTTTTAGGTGATATCAATGTAATGACGTGACAGTTTGGATCATGTTGTAGTAAGTTTGTGGGCCAGCGTATGGCTGTGTGTGGTGTTTGGTGTTCCTGGCAGGTCGCGGGTGTGTTGTAGACCAGAAATCTAGGCCCAATACACCCCCAAAGTCTCTGTCTGTATATGCGATGGGGAATGCCATCGCAGTTTTGAATGCGACCACCTAGGCCATCACATTTTTGCTACCAGAATTGATTGGAGACAGCTGCATGCACGATGCGTGGTGCGTGCATGGCTGCAGCGTGGTTTCAGCATTTAAAGGCAACAGACTAAGTCGTGATGTATTTAAACACTAATCGCATCCTCTTTGGTCGTTGCGTTTCTGACTTTGTGTTACTTTGGCCTCGGTTAGCCAAACAGAGTAGTGGAGGCTTTATTTGGTCAGGGGGGGAGAAGTTTTGAAGCTGTGTTGGCGATTCGTCATTTGGGTTAGTGTTTCAGCATGTTCTCGACGCGGGGACGTTGTTTGGAGTGTGGGAAACACTGATCTGTCACTCTGTTTTACGTTCCTCACGTAGGTAGGGAGATTCCATCTTCTTTCTTCCTGTTCTAAGTGGGAACAATGCATGTGAGGCATGAACATGTTTCTATTCAGTAGATCACAGTTAGAATAACAATTAGCATAATCAAAAGTAGTGTTTACATGTTTAAAATGGGTTTTATGGATGTTCTGGAGAAGAAGGTTTTGGAGTTGGCATTCTGACTGTGAACACCACGGATCAGGTCGTCACGTTGTGAATCACGAAAGCCTAACCCGATGATTCACATTCAGAGTATGCCGGGTCGGCATGTAACGCGATGGCTTAACCTAATACATTTTGAATGTGCTTTGTGAGACGTCTGAACTCATCACGTTTTTGATTTTTGATGGAAGTAGGCTTCTTGCATTGGGTCCTATGAACCCAGATTAAGGGTGTGTAAATGTTAATAAAGGTTCTTTTTCATATATCTAGATTAATGGCATTATGTTTACGTGGATTTTTGTGTGTAGCTGAGCTTGGTAGTGCAGTGCCTCTCTTCAGTCGGGTACCCTAGGTTCTCTGTGAGCCAGGCATGTTAGTGCCTAGGTTTGTCCCAGTACTGTGTGTACCGTTGAGGCTTGTGTCATCTTCCTGAACACCCTCACTCATTTGTCGAGTTGTACGTCCAGCTAAGGGAAAGACGATAGTGGGGCAGCGACTTGTGGTGTGCTGGTTTTAGTTCGGTTGCTTATGGCACGCTCGTGGTTGGGGGATGGACACCATTAGATGTACTAGTCCCTAACTTGTCCCGTGTTCCACAACCTCACTCTAAGGGTTCAGGAACTCTTATAGTTGTGTCAGGCATGGGTCTGTAGTGTATTTCTCTGTAGGTGTGGTGTTGGTTGGTCTCCACAGCTTGTTGGCACTGTAGAGGTGGAGTGGAAGTTGGACCCTCCATCCGTGGCCCCGAGACTGAGAGGTAGTCCTGTGTGGATTTTCTGGGTCAGTAGTTGGTGTCGCAAACCAGGTTTCGTGACCCGAGTATGGCATTACCCTTCTTTAGCTCGTTCACTAGAGCGTGGTTGCAGCTTATTTATTAATGTCTAGCCATCTGATTAATATAGAATTATTTATTTAATTATTTTTGTAACTCCATGCTTAGGTAGCTCTGTTAACTATTTAATTGATTCTTTACTCATGCTTCTCGTGAGATTAGTGTTGTTTCAGCTTTTGGGGGCTTTCCTACTGAGCCAGTGACTATTGAGGCTCACCCCTACGCCCATTCAGGTGAAGGAGAGCAGAAGAGCTCCCATCCCTCGTCTAGTTAGGAGTCGCACCATAGCGGAGGCGGGTCTACTCCACCAGCAGTGTAATTACTTTCTATTTCGCCTCAGGGTTGTAGACACGCTAAAAATGACACCATTGTGAGCATGTTTCTTGTTACACTATAATGCCACAAATGGCTCCCTTTTTGCCTTGTGAGAGTATTTTTTCAATTATTCAACGTCTTCCTAATCTTTCCCACCATTTCCTGGTGCTTCCCCTTTATTTTCCTAGCTTCCTGGAGGTTTGGGTAGAAATCATTAATTTGCAACGGACACAGTTGTTGCATTTTATATCGACTGATGGAGAACAAACAAGTCAACATCGATCGCCTTTTTCGCCACGAGCATACTCATCTCGTTTCAAACATCAATTGCTAATTTGCCATCGATTGTTGAACACCTTTACCGCGTTGGAGCAATGCGTCGTGATTTTGAACTTCCATATTCTCAGTAATTTCCTTATTTTATTTTTGGAAATACTTGCTGCCTTTTCTTTAAACGCGTTCTGAAACCCTGTCGCGATTCAACTTTCTATATCTGACTTTTGGCAAGTTTCTAATTCTATAAACAAAATTCAAAAATTCATAACCACTTTAGTCATCCCTGTCGTGCTTAATACTATTGTTTTGGTTAGAATGTAATTATAATTGGAAATCCTTGAACCGCGGACCTGTCATGATTCAACTTTAAATGTGACAACTATGTCTGTCGCAAATTTGTTTTATTGTCCACCTCAAACTTCGAGCTTGCTCCTACATACACTACATGTCGTGTTGTTCAAAGGTGTGATACCACGAATTTTTATTTTTTATATGATGAGAAGATTCACTTGTTGTGTGCATAGATGTGTAATTCATTGTGCCTACTATAAATTTTATACTTCTCTTGAGCATATGCATGCATATATATATATATATATATATATATATATATATGATATTCATGTGGAGATGAACAACTAGCTAAATTGAGGCGTATACTGAATAATATTATGCATGTACTATCTAAATATTGAAGAATATCCTACAATACCTATTTCATGGATATTGTGTGAGAGTGTATGAAGTGCATATGTGTATGTATGTATGTATGTTATCTTATGCATGTGATAATTGTATACCTAATTCTACGTAAAAACACCTGGTATACTTATGTATGCAGTGCATGTCTAGTAGTAAACGCTATTCATTGCATGGTGTGGTTAATGTGTACATTGTACTTCGTACATTGCATGTACATATGGAGTGCAAGTATGGTAGGTGTATTTAGTAGGTATATTGTAATTCTACTCCTCATGAATAACGTGCATGTCTTTTTATGATATTAGGTGAGAATAGACATTTAATAAATTGTGCATATTGTGTGTATTAAGCATCCCATGCTTATAGTACTTAAGTAATGTTGTGCAAGTTTAATCTAGTTACCGGGTGTGCATGTGGTATCCATCTATTTCATGCATAATGTACATAAGTATGCTACACCCGTGTGTGTATACTAATATATTATATGTCAAATCAGTGTGTGCAGCAAGAACTACTTTGTGGAATAGATTATCCTAGCTAACTTAATTCATATTAACCTCCTAATGATTGCGAGGCTCTTGCAATTCTTGTCATTTTATTTTGCCATGTGTGGAGTCACGTTATGTAAAAATCATGTGCGCATAGGTAGTATCTACGTACATCTTATCTTAGTGTACTCTGTATGCATGTGTATGCCTAGGTATAAATGTTATTGATTGCATGGTGTAGTAATATACATGTTATACCCTATACATTGTATGTATATACGTAGTGTAAATACAATTCTTTGTGTGTTGAGTCATGTTGTGTATATGTATATATATATACATTGTATGCGTATGTAGATATTCATGTATGTGTTATTATCTGATGTACCTCGAGTATGTGTAGGATTAGTAGTAAATTGGATGTTTACATCGTATAGTGGTGTATACATTATACTACATAGGTTTCATGTACATGTATGTATGGATTAAGCATGGTTTCTGCATGATTTTAAGTTTTGGCCGAAGGGCCAATTGGCGTCAACATGGATGGATGCCCATGAGGTGTCGGCGTCCGTATTGATGGACGCCAAGCCCTCAGTAGCTTCCATATAGGTGGACGTTTACTTCTCGGACCTGCATGCGCAGTAGACCCGGAATTCTGGGGACAAGCAACCCCAGCCATTGGGGAGCTGTCCCCAACGGCTGTGAAGCCCTCACATCACCATCTGCGTGATAGGAGAGGCCTCTTCCTATAAACCAACCACTCCTTGCAACCCTAAGAGCTCTCTTGGCTCTTTGCAAAGAGGAGAGAAGAAAACCCTAGCTATGGGAGAACAAGAGAAGACCTGAAGTTGGTGGCCTTTGATCCGTCGACTGGAGGTGCAAACCAAGGAGTTACAACGTCTGGAGGACAGCCATGCATCCAAGAAGAGATCCCAACCCGAGGTGCCATCTACATCGACAGGGGAAGAGGATCGAAGGAGGAGTTCTGAGCACCTTTTGGCAAGGCCGAGAAGGGCTTCATCAACATATTTCGATCTTTGTAGAATTTTTAGAAAGGCAAGTAAAACCTAGATCTTGATGCTATACATTTCCCCTTGAGTCTTAGTATTTTTTCGGATTTTTCCTCAAGTCCTGGAACCCCACATTCACCAAATCCCTGGGAGCTCGGTCTGTGTTTTGCATAGATAGGAAATCGACTTCAATGTCACTTGCCGCCAAGTTCTTCTATTAGCGGCCTTTAACGGCCAAACTAGGCCGTTAAGTTCCTCAGGACAGAACAGTGAGCTGTCTCTCCTCCTATATGATAAATTCCGATGTGTTTCGCATGAGGATATATTGTAAACACATGTTATTAATAGGGTTAATGGAATGTGTTTGAAAGATTTTTATACTTTTTCTGTGATTTATCTAAATGTTAGAATAAGTGGAATGCATGTGAAATGAAGATCATGGGTGTAACGACCCAAGATCCGCATTCGAGTAACCAACTGGTAACCCGAATCCTGACCCGCTAACCCACGAGCCGAAACTCGAAAGGGTAAGAAAAGAAGTGCCTGAGGAGAACATATAAACAAATGTACACATCACAATTTAAAGCATCTCAAACTGGCATAACTCAGAGACAACATTAAAGTAAGAGTACAGTAAGAACAGGAGTAAGTACTACTCACAACAGCAAGACGAGACCAACCACAGAGAGACACAGCTCCTCGAACCTCGAAAGCGACCACGAACCACCTGAGGGGAAGGGAGTGAGTCTCACAAAAAGAGACCCAGTAGGGCAACTAACCCTACCAATAACAGAGCTACTAAACAGTGCTAAACAGAAAGCAACTGTAAGTAAACGAGCACACTCTGTCAACACACACTCAGGATCGGTAACGTAGTGCGCAACTCCCTCAGGAGCGCACTGAGAGAAACAGGAACCTCGCCGGCTCGACAACATTACAAGCACAGCACACACACAAGCTCACACGCAAGAGCTCACACAGCACTCACAAAGTAGGACTCAACCAGGGTCTGCTGTTCAGCGTCCTGAAACCACAAAGTCTCGCAACCCTAGCCACGTGTGCACACTACAGACGCTCTCTCTCACGTCTGGTCCACGACAGTTTTCCCCCTATGCCCGACCTAGCGGTAGAGAAGGGGCTCCACGGAGACCGGCTCAAAACCACCACAAGGAGTACGCACAGGACAGAGTCGCACTCGGCGTCCTGGCTCACTAGCGGAGGACAACCACACGCTAGTCATCTAGACGGAGTCGCACCCACGTCTAGGAAACACAACAGAAACGGGCACGCGGTAATGCAACGCGCGTACAACAGACGGAACACACTCAATGCCTGAAACCTCGTACAATCGACGGACAGCCCCGTGTCACGTCTCGATACAGTCAAACACAATACGAGCACAGGTAGAGACACTCTCTACACCTGGCGGACTGTGCTAACAAGCGAACACCGCATGTTAACACCTCAAACCACGGAAGAAGGGAAAGCACAGCTTGCTGGGAACTCACCTGTAAGTAGACGGCAGCATCGACTGTCGCTAACCAGGAAGTAAACGGCAACATAGCTTGACGTCAAGGGTAAAGTAGACGACAGCATCGACTGTCGCTAACAAGAGGTAAACGGCACCCAACGGACGTCTAAAAAGAATAGACGGTCACACTCTAGCCGTTAACCCAAACTTGACGACAAACGATCTTGTCGTTTATCTCCTACCATGAAGTACCTAACGGCAACAACCACGCCGTCAAGATCCTCCCAAGAGATTGACGGCAACGGATCACACCGTCAACCTCACGCCTGAAGAGATCAACGTCAACATCTCTGACATTGACTTCTCCAGCTTCCAGCAGCTGACACAGCCACATGCCGATCCCAAAGAGAGCAATCCAGCCTCAGACCAGCGAAATGATGAAGGAGAGAAACTCTCCCCCCCACACACACTACACTAAAGCAACATCGGAAACCACGATCCATCGCACGGATCGGCCAAACCACTCAAAGTCCGGTAAAAAGGAAAACCTCCTCAAAGCACGATTCCACGCAAATCACACGCAACAGCATGAAATTAATACTAAAGAACACTAAGGGGTCGAGTCCCTACCTCTGAAGCGTGAAAGAAGTCTGCCAAACCTCAATTTGCGCCGAACCCTTAGAAGCTTCCTCGCGAAAATCGCCACCCGATCCGCTGTTTTCCGCTCGATCTAACCCTGCCTCGCGCACCAAGGTCTTCTCACGAGCTCCCGCCAACCACCTGAACGAGTGAAAACGGACAAAGATCGAAAAGGAGAAAAAGAGAAGGAAAAGGAGAGGAAATGGCTGCTCACGGGTCTGCCCTATTTCAACAGGCACGACAGGTAGACGTCAACATCCCAAGCCGTCTACTCGAACCGCCAAGGAGTCGACGTCAAGGCCGTTTGCCGTCAAGTTCATCGCAGGACAATCCTGAACCGACAACAAACGTCCACAACGCTGGACGCCAACCCCAGATCAACGACCTACCCCTGGACGCCAACCACTGATCGACGACCACACCTATGCCGTCAACCAGATCTGAACCTCAATTAGACCCGAGATGTTACAGCCCTCCCCCCTTAAAAGAATTTCGCCCCCGAAATTCAAGCACACAAGAGGAAGAGACACAAACACAGAGGTACAAAACTACACACGCATCCCGCTCACCGGTCAACACACTCACCTGAGCATCGCTGCCAACAACACAAAACAAGAGATTACCTTGTTCTTCAACTTCAGAACTCGGCAACCACCAAGAACAGAACACTCCGGTACTGCCAACCAGTGTCATCACTAACACACAGAAGAAAGGGAATATACAACGCCGCAAGAAGAGTACCTCAACGACAAAGACACATGGAACGCACCATGGACAAAACCAACACTAGGGAATAAAAAACTCCGACTAAGGAGCCAAACCACTTCCACAGCCCACTGGACTAACCATAGTCCAGCGACAAAACGTTTGTCCACCTCCACACATACCAGAGGAGAACTACACGGTCGTCCACACAGGTCCTCGTTACGGACACACTAGCTGCCAACACACGCAGCTACACACTCAAGCGGTCGGTCGGGTAACTCCCTGTGGGGCTTGACTAACGCGACACGCAAGGCACCAACCTGACAATACCGCATTAGCACAGCTCCCAAGCCAACACCGGAAGAATCTGCACAAAACTCGAAACTTTTGAATTACTCACAATACTTGGACTGGCACCAGGTAAACAGTCACCTCAACTCTCTGAAGTTCTGCTCACGCTGCACTGGCCAACCGAGGGCAAAAACACGCTAGCAGTGAAAAACATAACCGCAATCATCAACAAACCTCGCTGTCGGATACACAAATCGGCAACCCACACTGTCGTCAACAAACCGACAGAGGGTGCAAAAGCGACTAAGACACAGAAAACAACCACTGAGAGTAGAATACGACGCTCAGGGTGCAGCCTCACGCTACTAGCCACAGCTAGCACGGTCATCAGCTAACCAAAAAGTCACGCGGGCGACGAAACCAACGCAACATCGTACTCGCTGATAGTCCACAACACGGAACAACGTCCATTGTCGCCACTAGTGTCTCACCAAGACCTTCCTCGCAGTCCGACACGGACAGCAACACACGCAGAAAAATCTCAACAACACTAAACAGTATCCACTGTCACCACTAGGTCTCACCCAGACCATCATCGTGGTCCGACAGGGCCACCCAGGCACGTGGAGCCACAAAACCTTAAAACCACTCGCTCCACAGCACCACACGGCACTTACGCAAAGAACCGCGGAGATCGTGTAAAGGATGACTAATACTTGTCACCTCACAACGAACAAAACACGTGGTCGAGCACTAGCAAGCCCAAGGCCTCACTGTCACCACACGAACCGACAGGAGACTCCGTCAGCGGCTTCTAGACTCATCCACAGCACACATAACAGGAAACCGACATGGAGTTAGTAAACACATTAACCACACGCGCACACAAAACTTAGTGCGGGTACCAATGTGCTAACCCCTAGAAAAGACACAACCACACGGGGACCGAAACAACCACGGGAGCGAGAACAAACACATGACCTCAGAGGCACTCGTACCGACGCAGGGTACCAGCCACGATCACACTCGCTCCGAAGAGAAAAGAAAACTTAGACACATGCCACAACCTTAGCCTGGCGTACCACCGACAGGGCTACCTAGACAAGGCAAAGCAGCTACTCCACAACGGCAACGGTACGACCACACGGCATAGGCTAGCACACGTGTCCCAGAGGCGAAGAACTCAACGCCACAGGCTAATAGGAAGACTCTCCACAAGAGATCTGCCAAAAGCCACACACACAAAAACTACAGGTCAAAAGGGCACTACAGGCCATACCGGCCCCAACCCTTAAAAGACAAAGTGGAAACACCCTTGGCACATTTGCCAAGGCCACGCAACTAGGCGAGTACCACGTCTCACCAAAACATGGCCACCTCAGACCTCTACAAGGTCGAGAGCCAACGACCAAAACCACTCCGAACTCCGGACACACACCACGAGGTCGGAAAACTTACACACGCTAGTGCCACCACAGATTGGCATCCTAGAGGGAACTGGACTCTGAAAGAACGCCAACCGAAAAAATTACCAAAACACGGGTTTACACAAGGCCAGACCAACAATGCCTACAGAGACTAAGCACAGCCAGGACACAACCGCCGTGAAGCTCGGGCAACGAACCGCACTAGAAATGTCGTGAGGAGGCGTCGTCACAATAACAACCGTTAAGCCGCCACTGCTCGCAGCCTAAAAATATCCTCACAACAACAATAGTACGAACAGGTCTGCCTACAACAAGTGGCACCGGAAACGACAACCCAAACCAAAATATATCCATTTTCACGCTAAAAACTCAGATATTATTTCAGGCACCGGGTTTGGTAACCACCAACCCGACACAAAACTAATACCTCCACCAAAAACAAAAGAGCAGGAAGTACCGGGACCCAAAAAAAACTATGGCTACCAACAAAGACAACCACGGTACCTTCCACAAACAAACCACCTTGACACCAATCAGGCCAGGTACATAACACAAACACTGCACAACGACCTGCCTGAGCCCACTAACTACCAACACCACTATACTCAAGAAAAACTGACTTCAATACCGCTGGTCATGCCGCAACTGGGGACAGTCCCGAGCCATGTGGCCTAACTGGTCACACCGGTAACACCGGCCACTAAAAGGGCGCTGACTCTGCTGCTGGGGCTGCACACCAGGCTGCTGAACGCTCTCAACTGGCAGCTGCCTCTGCTCAGTCAACCTTCTGGAACGACGAAACCTCCTCCGAACTTCGAATCTGGCTGCGAACCAGTCTGCTGCTGCACTTGTCGAGACGGACCTGGCTGAGCCTGCGCTGCTCCAACCTGCACCTGGGTCTGCAAAAAGTCAGCTTCCGCCGCTGCAGCATACAAATATGCCGCAACAGCGTCGGACAACAAGCCAATAGCAACACCTGCCAGTGCTCCGGCCTCGACCTCCAACCAACTGCGGGGTCCAATCAAAACCCTGAGTAGCCTGAGGGGGAAGCGGTGGCACTACACCATCGCGCGTGTCCTGAGGTCTAGGCTGAGCCAATGGTGGTGGAAGGGCATCTCCAGCCTCCTGCTGTGATGTCTGCACAACACCCTCCGCTCGACGCCGCCTTGGAGCCATAATAAATCTACACAGGACATGCACAAAAATCAAAATGCAAAACAACTCCAGACGCTTGCTGCTACTGTACTCTACCAACTCTGAGTTATACAGAACATTTCCTTATATGTCTCGACAGACCAGGCTCTGATACCAACTGTAACGACCCAAGATCTGCATTACCAGTAATCAACTGGTAACTCGAATCCTGACCCGCTAACCCACGAGCCGAAACTCGAAAGGGTAAGAAAAGAAGTGCCTGAGGAGAACATATAAACAAATGTACACATCACAATTTAAAAGCATCTCAAACTGGCATAACTCAGAGACAACATTAAAGTAAGAGTACAGTAAGAACAGGAGTAAAGTACTACTCACAACAGCAAGACGAGACCAACCACAGAGAGACACAGCTCCTCGAACCTCGAAAGCCGACCACGAACCACCTGAGGGGAAGGGAGTGAGTCTCACAAAAAGAGACCCAGTAGGGCAACTAACCCCTACCAATAACAGAGCTACTAAACAGAAAGCAACTGTAAGTAAACGCACACACTCTGTCAACACACACTCAGGAATCGGTAACGTAGTGCGCAACTCCCTCAGGAGCGCACTGAGAGAAACAGGAACCTCGCCGGCTCGACAACATTACAAGCACAGCACACACACAAGCTCACACGCAAGAGCTCACACAGCACTCACAAAGTAGGACTCAACCAGGGTCTGCTGTTCAGCATCCTGAAAACCACAGAGTCTCGCAACCCTAGCCATGTGTGCACACTACAGACGCTCTCTCTCACGTCTGGTCCACGACGGGTTTTCCCCCTACGCCCGACCTAGCGGTAGAGAAGGGGCTCCACGGAGACGGCTCAAAACCACCACAAGGAGTACGCACAGGACAGAGTCACACTCGGCGTCCTGGCTCACTAGCGGAGGACAACCACACGCTAGTCATCTAGACGAGTCGCACCCACGTCTAGGAAACACAACAGAGAACGGGCACGCGGTAACGCAACGCGCGTACAACAGACGGAACACACTCAACGCCTGAAACCTCGTACAATCGACGGACAGCCCCGTGTCACGTCTCGATACAGTCAAACACAATACGAGCACAGGTAGAGACACTCTCTACACCTGGCGGACTGTGCTAACAAGCGGACACCGCATGTTAACACCTCAAACCACGGAAGAAGGGAAAAGCACAGCTTGCTGGGAAATCACCTGTAAGTAGACGGCAGCATCGACTGTCGCTAACCAGGAAGTAAACGGCAACATAGCTTGACGTCAAGGGTAAAGTAGACGACAGCATCGACTGTCGCTAACAAGAGGTAAACGGCAACCAACGGACGTCTAAAAGAATAGACGGTCACACTCTAGCCGTAACCCAAACTTGACGACAAACGATCTTGTCGTTTATCTCCTACCATGAAGTACCTAACGGCAACACCACGCCGTCAAGATCCTCCCAAGGATTGACGGCAACGGATCACACCGTCAACCTCACGCCTGAAGAGATCAACGTCAACATCTCTGACGTTGACTTCTCAGCTTCCAGCAGCTGACACAGCCACATGCCGATCCCAAAGAGAGCAATCCAGCTCTCAGACCAGCGAAATGATGAAGGAGAAACTCTCCCCCACATCGCACTACACTACAGCAACACCGGAAACCACGATCCATCGCACGGATCGGCCAAACACTCAAAGTCCCGGTAAAAGGAAAACCTCCTCAAAGCACGATTCCACGCAAATCACACGCAACAGCATGAAATTAACACTACAAGAACACTAAGGGGTCGAGTCCCTACCTCTGAAGTGTGAAAGAAGTCCTGCCAAACCTCAATTGCGCCGAACCCTTAGAAGCTTCCTCGCGAAAATCGCCACCCGATCCGCTGTTTTCCGCCCGATCTAACCTACCTCGCGCACCAAGGTCTTTCACGAGCTCCCGCCAACCACCTGAACGAGTGAAAACGGACAAAGATGAAAAGGAGAAAAAGAGAGAGGAAAAGGAAAGGAGGAAATGGCTGCTCACGGGTCTGCCCTATTTCACAGGCGCGACAGGTAGACGTCAACATCCCAAGCCGTCTACTCGAACAGCCAAGGAGTCGACGTCAAGGCCGTTTGCCGTCAAGTTCATCGCTGGAACAATCCTGAACCGACAACAAACGTCCACAACGCTGGACGCCAACCCCAGATCAACGACCTACCCCTGGACGCCAACCACTGATCGACGACCACACCTATGCCGTCAACCAGATCCGAACCTCAATTAGACCCGAGATGTTACAATGGGTATGGTAGCTTACTGTTTGCATGATCCATGGGTAATTAGACTTCCATAAAAATCTTCCAATGATGTAAATGTATGTCAGTCCATGTCCCGAAAATTGGGAATTTTCCATGAATATGCAACTGGGTTATAATTGTGTAGAAAAAAAAGAGAGCATGCCTAGATTGGTTTAAAACTCTGGAAAATTTGCATGTGTGTGAAAATTTTGGTGAAAAATTCTGGGACATTATGAATGACTATACCTGTGAATAGTTAATTCGAACATTCATGTTATGTTCCATGATAAATGAATTATAAATGGCATGAGATTGAATGTTTAATTTTATAAATGTAATATGATTTAGAAAAATATGAAATTTGCATGGTGATCATAAACTTTAAATAGTATGTGGTTAAATTCTCATGTTATTTGGATAACTGTAGAGTGCTCTATGAAATTTTCATGCGAAAACGATGTTCAACGCATGCTAATATGAACATGGTGATTATGTATGTTTCAACCTGATTAGTGTGAGGTACTGAATGTTGATTTTTTTTTTGTTAACAGTAGTACCATGTTAGGGTTAACTGAGACATGTGGAATTTATGGATGTAACATATAAAATGATTCAACAGAATGAGTAAAACATGTGAATAATGTGTGAAAATGTGATAGTGAATGTAATGTGTAATATTGGGCCGAAAGGACACTGCTACCTTAGGGGCCTCGAGAGCTGTACATAGAAAAGTCCCTATGGAAAGCTCTATGTGTGAAAAGTTCATCCTAAAGGCATTAGGGAAATCTCGGAGGTGGACAAGTACCACGGTGAGAGGGTGGAGAGGGCTTCTCCCGGTCTGCGCAGTCACCAAGATTCACCACTGTATTGCCTAGTGGGTGGGTATGTGATATGAGTTGTGTTATGTGTTGTGAAAAGAGTATGAGAATGAGATATTTGTTAGTGTCCTCTACTGGTAGTTAGGACTATGTGTCATGGCAATTTGTTTAAGAAATGAAATATGAATAAAGTGTGAAATGATATGTGAATGTGGCACATGGTAAGTGCATATATATGATATGTGATAAGCAAAAACAAGAGTAAATGGTATGATAATTATGTGAAATGAGACGTGAGGGAGAGTTAATGCAAATGAGAAATTGTGCAAACATGTGAAACAATTGTGTTAGATTGTGAAATTGTGATCCATGATATGTTAATGTGAAATATGTTATAACAACAACCTTAAAGTGTATGAAGTGATAGTGTGCTGCATGTGAAAAACTAGTTTACCAGCATGCCATGTTTATGTTTCCATATGTTAAATCTCAATCGAAATGCCATGCTTAGTATCATATCATGTAGTTTAACATTCGTCATGTAATGGTGTAGTGAGTAAACTTAGACAACCATGATTATTTATGCAACACAAACAAAAAATGAAAATGTAGACTTATCTAAGGGATAAGATAAATGTGAATAATTATAGATCCATGTAATTGAATGAAATGCATACAAGAACCAAATAAAGTGTAATTATGAACATGGTAAATGCATGAATAATATTTGGATTCATGATGCTTGTTGAAATGCTCAATTAGTATGAAAGTTTCATACTTAAGTGCTTATTGATTGCTAAATGGTTTCACCATGTTTTAACCTTCAAGTCATGCTATAAAATGTGAACCTATGTGCATGTGATTTTATTATGTTAAAAAACGCAAGTAAATTGTATAAATAAATACGAAAAGAGCATGTGAAAAGAAAGTAGTCATTGTGCTAGCTTGTTCTTTTTCCTTATGCTCAATTTTATGCTTTAGTGGTAGAGATATCTATGGAATGAAATAATGTGTGGACGAACCAGCTATACGTTAGGTGTATGAAATGTGTACATGTGTATGATGTAATGCTCATGATTTAGAATAGAAATATGATAGACTAAAGCATGTCATGTGAATAATACGTATTGCTAGTTAAGAGTAAGGACCATGAGTACCTTCGTGATTGATGATAGTGTGCATCTCTTTAATGTTAATGCCTTATTGTGAGTGTGACATGTTTAAGTTTAAGTCTTGGTTTGCTTCCTGAGTCTTGGACTCACCCTTGCTTCGGCGTACAGGTTGACAGGTATCATGCACTAGAAGGAAGCTTAGTGAGGAGCGCCAATTAGAAGACTGTTTTGTGGAGTTGCGACTAGTTGTACTTTTCTTTTTATCAGAGTATGAAAAGAATTATTGTATTGACAATATTGGACATTGGACAATGAGTTCTTTTATCTTGTAGTAATGTGGACATTGTCTTTTATTCTCTATTAGATTGTGGAATGTTGTTGGTGATGGGTTAAAAGTTGAGTATTATTTATTGATGTACTCTATTGCTATCCAAGTACCTATCAACTATCGACTAGTGTTGGGTACATGTCCCACTGTGACGACACCCTTATACCGATGGGGATTGGTATAATCGTACCGGTATGAAGAGGGTCGTTACAGAGATTGGTATCAGAGCACCAAGGTTGAGACTGTACGTGGATAGACCATCACCATCACAATATTGCAAAGTCTTCACAGGGAATTGTCTATATATGTAGAATTTACTAATAATAGATGGAAGATAGTAAGGAGAATAGTTAGAATAGTAACCCAGGTTCTAACTGAGTTACTTATTTTGCAGATCATGACTGGACGTGGTAGACGTAGTGCTCAGTCTAGGAGGTATGACCAAAACCTCAAGTTGAAGAATTTCGTGAACGGGCTTAAACCTTAGTAAGAGCTAAGCTTCTGGAGCTTGATTCTCATACCTGGAAGAAGAAATTCTAGGTGTGGCAACCAAGCAAGAAAGTAGAGTGGGACCTCTCAAGAGGGGGAGGCAACTTCAAAGGAGGATGTGACCAAGCCATTCCAAAGGCAAGATAAGACAGAGAGAAACTCATGGAAAGTCCGCAATCAACTGTGACCTCAATTAGCGAGAAACCCGAGTGCATCCAGTGCGGGAAGCGTCATGGCGGGAACACATGTTGGAGAAAGGAAGGAAGATATCTTAAATGCAGTAGCAAGGAGCATTGGCTTAAGGAGTGTCCGAATCTGAAGACAAAGTCGCTCCACGAGGTGCTTCATCGACGGCAATAAAGGAGCAAGGAGCGGCGGGTGATGACCTCGGCGACGTCACACAGTACTCGATGCGATCTTCGAGGACAAAGATCTTTTTCAAGAGGGGGAGAGTGTGATACCCCGAATTTTATTCTTTTATATGATGAGAAGATATTCAGTTGTTGTGTGCATAGCATGTGTAATTCATTGTGCCTACTATAAATTTTATACTTCTCTTGAGCATATATATATATGATAATTCATGTGGAGATGAGCAACTAGCTAAATGAGGTGTACTTGAATAATATTATGCATGTACTATCTAAATATTGAAGAATATCCTATACTACCAATTTCATGGATATTGTGTGGAGTGTATGAAGTGCATATGTGTATGTATGTATGTTTATTATGCATGGTGATACTTGTATACCTAATTCCGTACATAGACCTGGTATACTTAGTAGCATGTGCATGTCTAGTAGTAAATGCTATTCATTTGCATGGTGTGGTTAATGTGTACATTGTACTTCGTACATACATGTACATATAGAGTGCAAGTATGGTAGGTGTATTTAGTAGTGTATATTATAATTCTATAACCTCATGAATAACGTGCATGTCTTTTATGAATTTAGGTGAGAATAGACAATTAGCTAAATTGTGCATATTGTGTGTATTAAGCATCCATGCATATAGTACTTAAGAATGTTGTGCAAGTTTAATCTAGTTACCGGTGTGCATGTGGTATCCATCTATTCATGCATAATGTACATAAGTATGCTACACCCGTGTGTGTATACTATATATTATATGTCAAATCAGGTGTGGCATGCAAGAACTACTTTGTGGAATAGATTATTCTAGCTAACTTAATTCATATTACCTCCTAATGATGCGAGGCTCTCGCAATTCTGTCATTTTATTTTGCCATGTGTTGAGTCACGCTTATGTAAAAACATCATGTGCGCATAGGTAGATATCTACGTACATCTTACCTTAGTGTACTCTGTATGCATGTGTATGCCTAGGTATAAAGTTATTGATTGCATGGTGTAGTAATATACATGTTATACCCTATACATTGTATGTATTACGTAGTGTAAATACATTCTTTGTGTTTGAGTCATGTTGTGTATATGTATATATATATACATTGTATGTGTATGTAGATATTCATGTACGTGTTTATTATCTTGATGTACCTACGTATGTATGTGTAGGATAGTAGTAAATATTGGATGTTACATGGTATAGTGGTGTATACATATACTACATAGTTTCATGTACATGTTAGTATGGATTAGCATGGTTTCTGCCATGATTTTAAGTTTGGCCGAAGGGCCAATTGGCGTCAACATGGATGGATGCCCATGAGGTGTCGGCGTCATACTCGATGGACGCCGCCAGCCCTCAGTAGCCTTCCATATAGGTGGACGTTTACTTCTCGGACCTGCATGCGCAGCAGACCCGGAATTCCGGGGACAAGCAACCCAGCCATGGGGGAGCTATCCCCAACGGCTGTGAAGCCCTCACATCACCATCTGCGTGATAGGAGAGGCCTCTCTCCTATAAAACAACCACTCCTTGCAACCCCAAGAGCTCTCTTTGGCTCTTTGCAAAGAGGAGAGAAGAAAACCCTAGCTAGGGAGAACAAGAGAAAGACCTGAAGTTGGTGGCCTTTGATCCGTCGACTGGAGGTGCAAACCAAGGAGTTACAAACGTCTGGAGGACAGCCATGCATCCAAGAAGAGATCCCAACCCGAGGTGCCATCTACATCGACAGGGGAAGAGGATCGAAGGAGTTTCTGAGC
>CM024763.1:111391643-111536562 GCA_014218235.1 Colocasia esculenta
AGACGATAAGACCTCAATGGTACACACAGTACTAGAACACACCTTAAACATACACTTGCCTAGTTCACAAAGAACCTGGGATACCTGAGTGGAATGGTATTCTGGAGTAAGAGTCGAACCTCCAAACTCGGTAAACCACTACAAGTCACAACTAATCACCGAATCACACTGTTAGAGCCTTTCGTTCATAAACCATAACAATCCATAATAGCTTAACATTAGTTAACACATAACCTTTAACTCAAATACACACAATCTCTAAATCAAGTACTCCTAAGTCATACTTCTCTTACTTACATAACAAAATTAACATATTGAACATTAATCAAACATTAAGCACTACTAACCATAAATTGGCCCATTAACAATAATTCATGCTTCACTGACACTAACTCTGCTAAAACATCTTAAACTAACATGGAATAACTAAAATCAGGCCCACACATGACCCACACTGCCAAACCTAGTACAACACACTTCAAGAAGAAGAACATGACATGGCCGGCTGTTGCGTTAAGAACGCGATAGCCCAAAGGTCACGTTCATACAATGAACGCGTCAGCCCTACCAGACGCATTAGGAATGCGAAGGCTAACATGTCACATTCACAATGAGAACGTGTCAGGGTCAAAGGTTGCAGCAAGAACGTGATAGCCTGACCCATCCTCTTCTCAGCCAGAAAGCCAAATTCACGTTTCTCACCTAGAAATCTCATGAAACATCATTTCCCATTCAATCCTAACCTCTATAAATCAACTAATCATCTAGAAGTCACATCCACACATAGATTCATGATTCACATACTTTAAACCATTCAAATAGCACAAACTAACAGAGAAATCTCCTACCAACATGAAGAACATGAAGAACATTACTCAATCGGCATTTTCCACCCTTCGAAAAATCTCCTCACGTGGAAACCACACCAACGAACCTCCACCAAGCCGAAATCGCCACAGCTACCTATGGGAAAACACTCCTCGCTGAACAGATCCCTTAGCTCTGTTTGGCTAACAAACCCCATCTAAGCCAATTGGAATCAAGAATGCATCAGGGTGAACCATCGCATTCAAAACGTGACATACCTAGAGGTTGCGTTCACAAGGACCGTGCCACACGTCAGCTCCACGCGTGCCGTGAGTCATACAAGTAGACAAAGTCTTGAAAAAGGTAGCAATGAGATCATGAGGTAGGGGTTAGTCACATTAGAACACGTCACCCACCCCCATTGTGTTCTTAAATAGAGAACTAGTGGGCTATCTAGGCTAAAACCTTCGTCCCACAACACTCACACAACACACGAAAGCCACAACCAAAGCCCAATGGCCACACATTGGCCCTAAACACCACACCAAAACCACTAAACTTCGATCCGAATGACCACAATGCTACAGGCAACTGATATGTATGTAAGGTCAACCTCCATACTTTGTAATGTTTCTTTTTTGAAGTAATGAAAATCAACTTCTGTTATGCGTACCTTTATGTATGGTTGCCTATGCAAGGCTTTTCGGTGTGTTTTTTGGTCATGGAGCATGTGTCAATCCCAACGCATGGAGGGCAAGGCTAGCTTGTCTTGTCCAACCTCGAATGGTAGCGTAGGAAGTGGTAGCACGATACATGTTCGACCTCGAGGGACAACATGGAGATGATAGCACAACACACATAGGACTTCAAGAGATAGCATAGGAGGCGGTAGCATAGGGCACGTCTGACCTTAAGAGACAACGTAGGAGGTGGTAGCACGCCTGACCTCATAAGACAACATAGTAGGTGGCAGCACAGGGCATGTCTAATCTCGAGGGTAAGTGTACGAGATGGTAGTATGGGACACATCCAACCATAAGAGATAGCGTGGGAGGTGGCAGCATGGAACACTTCTAACCTTGAGATATAGAATAGGAGGTGGAAGCACGAGGTACATCTAACCTCAAGAGATTGGATGGGAGGTGGCATCATGGGGCACATCCGACCTTAAGAGATAGTGTAATTAGAGTTGGATGGAAATGACTATCATTTATAAGTATTCAATTGTCATGCAAAGTAACGTTTGAGGTTTTACATTCCAAGTCCTTGGGATTGGCTTGCCTGAGGTGGTTTCAAGCTTGTATGCACCATGTCGAAGGACCTCAACTATGATGACCAGTCCATCTCCATATAATATGTTATTTATTATATGTATTTTTGGTGATTAACAAAACCTTGAAAATTATGACTAACATCATTTTCTAAAGTTTATCATCAGATATCAATTAAAAAACTCAACAAGTCATTTAAACTCGTTGTTACTTGAAGTTCACTGCACAAGATTTGTCTAAGTATACATCAACTTCTATTAAAAGCTCACATCGATTTCATGTAGAACAACGACTTCATATCAGAACATCGATTTCGGTTCAAACATCGATTTCAGTTCTACAACGATTTTCACTTAAACATCGACTTCATATAATATCGATTTCGGTTCAAACATCGATTTTGTTTCAACAATGATTTCATTAAAACATCGATTCGGTTCTGCATCGACTAATATTAGAACATCGATTTCGGCTTAAACATCGATTTCGTTTCTACATCGATTTCACTTAAACATCGATTTCATGAAGAACACCGACTCTCACTTAAAATAACGATTTCAGTTCAATAATGATTTCATTTAAACATCGATTTCAGTAGAACATCAATTTCATATGGAACATCGACTTTACCTGAACAATGACTTGGTTTCAAACATCGATTTCACCTGAACAACGATTTTGGTTCAACAATGATTTCATTTGAACCTCGATTTCAATACAACAACGACTTCACTTAGAACAACGATTTCACTTGAACATCGACTTCAGATAAACACCGACTTCAATTAAACAACGACTTTGTATAGAACATCAATTCATTACATGTATACATAGATTATGTTCACATCGACTTCATGTCAACATGGATTACATTCCCATATGGATTATAGTTCAACATTGATTTCATATTTACATCGACTCTCATAGCATACAGACTATCTTTAAACATCAACTCTCTCTTTACAATGATTATGCTTTAAACAGTTGATGAATATTATTATTATCTCTTCAGATAATCTTGAATATATTATAGTCTTCATGATATTCAAATATATTTTCAAATCTCTGTGGATTTCATGTCTTCCCGCAAATCATGTTGTATCCTGTACTCTCTAACATTTATTGTGTTGGTACAATATCTCTGCACAATATATCTCCGTGTACCACACTCACGTCACATAAAGTAAAGCTTTATAGGGTGACAGAATGGAATTTCCTTTTCAGTATATCTTCTTAAAGCACTACTACTAACGTTGACTGACAGTTTAGACAAAGATAAGTTGTCTATGCTTCAGCTATTATGTGCACGGTTCCGGTAGAAACATACGTTACAACGTTGGACCTGTCAATCTGACAGAAGCAAGAAGAGATTAAGACAATCCTCCTCTGTGTATGTGTCTATCCCAGCATTAAAGTACCGCAGGTTCTCTTGCTCCCTACATTGGACTAGACACTTTAACGTGCATGAAGATGTGAGACAACGTATACTTCAACGGTTCAAATCTTTCAAAGAAGATAAATAGAAGACTGGTAACTCCATGAAGCAAGACTTTTCAACCTTTGAATAGCTGGAACAACTCAGTCACCTACAAAAAAAGAAGAGCTCGCTTGTTCATTCGAATTAGTCTTCAGCTCTTAGCTCTCCACAGCAACCTGTTTAGTCTTTTAGAGCTTGTGTGGATCTGAGAGTCCTCTTTGTGTGCAAATCTTTGTCTCTTAGATTCCGCCTCAGATCAAGCAATCTATATAAGCTTGGTCTAGGGGCCATACACTCTTTACTCATTTTTCTTGAGTGTTCCTCTTCATTTGTGAAGAGAAGACCCGCTGTTGAGTGGGTGGTTGTTCCCTTGGTAAGAAGGAAGACCTATTGCATCAGGTGGTCTAGTGACTCTTCGTGTAGAGAAGAGAAGGCCAGCTGCGGCTGGATGTGTAAGTGTCCTTAAGGGGAATTGTACCCTTAGTTAGTGAAATCTCAAGTTGTTGCTTGGGGACTGGATGTAGGACTCCTTGTGATAGGAGATATGAACCAAGATAAAATTCCTGCTGTCTTGTGATTGATCTTTTTGTCTTTGCTTACACTATCTCTAACCATCATACATAGTGTCTTCTGTCGAAAGCATTTTATTTAACAGGAATATTCTAGAAGACGATTTTAGCAATCCATTCACCCCCCCCCCCCCCCCCCCCTCTGAGCTTGGTACCTAGGCAACAAGTGGTATCAGAGCCAAGTCTCTTCGAGTAAGTAGATCTCATGATCTGAAGAGGTAAGATAAATGGCAGCCCAAGGTCATGCAGAAGGACACTCTGTCAAAAGACCTCCTCTATACGATGGTGAAGATTACAACTACTGGAAGACAATGATGGAGGTTTTCCTTCAAGGTCTTGATTTCCAACTATGGACAATAATCGAAGAAGGAGATCTCAAGTATCTAATGCCAAAGATAAATGGACAGATGAAGACAATCAGGACCCAAAAGAACTTGGGTACCTAAAGCTTAGTGTTTTTCACCACAGGGATGCCTTCAAGCATCTAAATGGTACCTGGATAGCGGGTGCTCAAGGCATATGACAGGGAATAGAAAGCTGTTCTCCCATCTCGAAGCTGAAGAAGGCACAGTAACATATGGAGATAATGAAAAATGGACAGTCATTGGATGTGAAACAATTGGCATTCAAGGCAGGACTCTTATAGAGAATGTTCTATGCGTAAAAGGACTCAAGCATAATCTAATCAGCATCAGCAAGCTGTGCGACAAAGGCCATCAAATCAAGTTTCAAGAATCAAGATGCAGCATTATAAAAGATGATAAAATTGTGTTTGAAGCCTGCAGAGAGAAGAATCTCTATGTACTCTATTTGGAAGAATTAAAAGATTAGGATGTGTGCCTTGCTGCAAGAAAGAATCATTCAGTGGAACTTTGGCACAGAAGATTGAGGCATTGTAGCTTGGATGGAATAAGAAAGCTAATCAAGAGAAACTTAGTGGAAGGTCTACCCAAAGTAAGCACTAGGATGGAAGGCGTTTGTGGAGCCGTGTGCAAAAGGAAAGCACACTAATCATCCTTTAAGTCAAAGACTATGGTATCAACCTCAAAACCTTTGGAACTACTGCATATGGATCTATTTGGGCCGATAAGGACCACAAGTCTCGGTGGAAAGAACTTTGGATTCGTCATAGTGGATGACTACTCCAGATGTACATGGGTATCATTCTTGGAGCACAAGGATGACACATTTGACAGTTTTGTTAGCTTTAGTAAGAGAGTTCAGAAAGACAAGAAGTATACCATTGTCAGGATTCGATCAGATCATGGAGGAGAATTTCAGAATGAAAGATTTTCAAAGTTCTGTGATGATCAAGGAATAGAACATAATTTCTCAGCACCAAGGACACCGCAACAAAATGGAGTTGCTGAGAGAAAGAACAGAACCTTATTAGATATGGCAAGTGTTGCCCAGTTAGGTAGCCCAGAGGGGGGGTGAATGGGTCTTTAAATTTATCAATTAATACATGTTCACTAAAAACATTCACAAGGAAATACACTTTGAAGATTGTTAGTGTTAGTAAGAGAAAACAACAAAACAAGAGGACAATCACACAACACCAGATGTATCCTGGTTCGGACCTCCTTTCCACAGGAGTCCTACGTCCAGTCCCTGAGCAACAACTCAGGATTTCACTAACTAGGGTACAGTCCCCCTATGGACACTACAATACCCAGCTCAGCTGGTCTTCTCTTATTAGCCCGAAGAGGAACAACACCTGGATACCCCACTAGGTCTTCCTTCACACCAGAAGGGCACACACACACCCTGGATACCACTAGGTCTTCCTTCACACACGAAGGGTACAAGCACATAAATAAGTAAGCAGGAGATTAAGTCCCTAGATCAAGCTTTGACAAGCCAAGATTTGAAGCTAGGGACTGAGAGCATGAGTTCTACAACAAAAGCTCACTCTCAGAACCAAACAAGCTCTCTCGAAATCTACAAACAATGCAGAGAGCAAAGAGCTAATCTAATGGAATGAGGCTTGGCTCTTTCTTGAGAACTCGCAGAAGACTTGATGATCGGAGTGTTTTTGTATGACTATCGTTCTCTGTCTGTATTTCTTCTGGAGCTCCTTTCTTCAATATATAGCTTCAATTTGAACTATAGACATTGAAGTATCCGTGCCTCTAGCTTTTGGTGGACGTTAGACTGAGTGGCACTTGGAAGCTTCTAGTCAATCAGTCCTTTATCCATTTGTTCACGTAAAGAGATAGGATCTTCTGAAGTGTCCTTTGGCTTCTACAAAGTCCAACGTTGTATGACGAATGTTTGTTAGAGACCTGCATACATTAAATGCTAGAATAGTAGACAGCTAGGCTGTCTCTTGTTGTCAGTCAATGTTGGTGTGAATATTCACCAAATAATAATGCCATTTTGCTGTTCTAAAAGATGCATATAGAATAAACATGATAATGGATGATATCGTTTGTATGCATGCAGAGATACGTTCAGTCTTCATTAAATGCACAGTTGACAGAAGAAAATGTGCGAAGACTTTGACTATTCAACCATTGAAAGAATAAGTCATATGACAAGTTGATTGATATGAAATCGATGCATTTATGACTTATGAAATCGTTATGTAACCAAACAACAAATCGTTGTGAGATATGAAAGAATCGTTGTGATCATTGAGGAAATTATTATGATTACTTAAGAAGTCGATGCGCAAAGTAAATCGTTATAAATCTGAATCAATCGTTGCGATAAGCAAATCGTTATGCGAACTAAAGGAATCGTTACGAACGCAATTCGTTACGATGACTAAAGGAATCGTTACGAAAGAAAGTCGTTACGATGACTAAAGGAATTGTTATGAAAGCAAGTCGTTACGATGAAAAGGAATCATTACGAAAGCAACTTTAGGTACCCAAGTCTTTTTTGGGTCCTGATGGTTAGTATCATCATTTTTCCTTTTTAATTATCCATCTTTTATGTTTAGTTGGACATGTTATTTTAATATGACCTAATTTGTTGTAGTGGCTACACAAGATATTTTACTTATTTTTTCAGTTGGAATATATTTAAAGTTTGACTTATATGCATGTCTTGTTCAGCTACAAATTTAGGTGTTGGATATATTTTAGGATGTACTACTGTTTCTTCATTATCAGGAGGGGTGTATCATAATCCATATTTCTTCTTCCTGACCTTCTAGCTCCTTTTAGTATAACATTGTTTTACCATTGTAAATTTCTCTAATGTATTGGACAATTGTTCATTTCTTTTGTTATGTATTAATTTCTTGGTTTAATTTACTTACGATTTCTTGATCTTCCATTTTTGCTATTTGTTCATTTTTACTTTTCAGGTCTTCACACAATAAATTGTTTCTTCTTTTTAGCTCAGAAATTATTTTTCCAGTTGTTTGTTTTCAGATTTTAGATCTGAATTAGTATTTTCCAAGCAAGCATGATTTTTCTTACTGACTTTTAGCAATTTACACACATCTTTGTATTTACTATATAATTCATTAAAAGCATCTTCTAAACTATCAGATTCAGATTCATTGCATGAAGAAAAAGATGAGTTAGATGTTACCTTATCATCAATGTTAGCCATGAAGGCAGGTTGGCCTTTCTTTTTCATCTCCACTTGAGCTTGACTCATTGTCAGAGTCGCTGCTGTTGTCCAAGCTGCTGCCATGGCTTTCTTCTTGTATCTTTTGAGCCTTCTGAAGCTGTCTTTCTTTTTGACTTCAGTTTTCTTTAGCTTTGGACATTCGGCTTTGATATGTCTGGGCTTCTTGCATTCATAACAAATGGGCTCAGCTTTCTTTGAGTCTTTTCCTTCTGGCTTCTTAAAATCTTTGTTTTTCTTGAAGTATCTCCTTTGGGACTAGTACTTCTTTTTAGCAAGTATCCTTTGTAGTCTTCTGGGGAGGAGAGCTTCCTCATCTTCACTACTTCTTATACTTTCATTATCATCTGAAGATTTTCTTTCTGCTTGACGACTCTCCCAACCTTTCCATGTTGATCTCGTGGGCCATTAGGGACCCAATGAGTTTCTCCAGTGACATTCTCTTTAGATCATTAGCCTCTTCTATTGCTGTCACTTTAGGAGTCCACGAGGCTGGTAAGGATCTTAAGATCTTTCTAACCATATCTCCCATTTCATATGTCTTTCGAAGACCAGCCAGTCCATTTGTAATATCGGTGAATCTGTTGTACATCTGTGTAATGTTTCTCCTTGCTGCATCTGGAATCTCTCGTACTGTGTCACCAGAATATCTATTCTAGTTTCTTTCACTTTGTTAGTACCTTCATACGTGATCCTCAACTTCTCCCACACCTCCATTGCGGATTTGCAGGCAGATATACGGTTGAACTCTTTCCTGCTAAGAGCGCAACACAATATGCTTTTAGCCTTGCAGTTGAGAGAGATCTTTTTCTTGTCATCTTCCATCCATTTGTCTTTCTCGTTTGTGACCAGAAGATCTCCTACTTCTATAATGGACCAAATCTGATAATCAAGTCCTTGTAGGAAGAACTCCATTCTTGTTTTCCAGTAAGTATAGTCTTCACCATCGAACAATGGTGGCATGTTGACCGACTAACCTTCAAAGTGACTTTGGGCTGCCATTGATCTTTTCTCTTCAGATCGTTGGATCTTCTTTGTCGAAGTGACTCACTCTTATACCACTTGTTGCCCAGCTAGCAAGCCGGGGGGGGGGGGGGGGGGGTGAATGGGATTCTTAAACTTCGATTATCTAAACCTGTCAACAAAAATGTTCACACAAAAACACTATGTTTGACTGTTAGTGTTAGTAGTAAAGAACACATCAAACACAAACAAACAATCACACTACACAAGGATTTTATCCTGGTTTGGACCTCCTCTCCACAGGAGTCCTACGTCCAGCCCCTGAGCAACAACTCAGGATTCCACTACCCAAGGGTACAGTCCCCCTCAAGGACACTTACACATCCAGCTACAGCTAGCCTTCTCTTCACAGCGAAGAGGAATACAACACCCTGAAACCCAGGTCTCCTTCAACCCGAAGGGAATAAAACCACCTGTTACCTATAGGTCTTCTCTTCAACCCGAGAGGAAACAACAAATAATGTGTGAAAGTCTGGCGAAGTGCCCCTAGACCTGGTTTACAACAATCCAGATCTGAGGCAGAGGCTGAGTAAGAGATCTACAATGAAAGAAACTCTCAGAACTCAAAGGTGCTCTATAAGGAGTTGAAAAGGAATGATGAGAGCGAGAGCTACACAAGAGTTGGAATGAAAATCGCTCTTCTATTGAGACTCTTGTTACGTGAAAGATTGCTCACTTCAAAAGTTGTCCTTAGAGTCTTCAGACTTGAATATATATATCTTCTCTTGAGGAAGTAGCCGTTGATATGTCCGTTGTCTATATGCTCAGGTATACGTTAGACTGCATGGTATTGTAGAGCTTCCAGTCAACGGTCCTTTACGTTCCATGCATGCAAAGAGAAGATCCTTCTCGATATCCTTTATCTTTCATTTTGTCCAACGTTGTAAATGGTTGTGTTGTCAAAGACCTACACACAATAAATGCTGAATGATAGACAGCTACGCTATCCCTTGTTGTCAGTCAATGTTAGGACGGATATACATCAAAATAGAAATGTCATTCTGCTTTCTAAAAAGATGTTTCTAATATAAGCATAGGAATAGAAGATATCTGTGCATGCATCGTGCAGTGAAATATTCAGTCATAATAAATGCATGGATATCGGAGAAAAGTGAGGGAAGACTTTGACATTCAAAATATTTGAAATATGTTTAAATATCAAGTCGTTATAGCTCATGAAATCGTTGTAAGTACGACTTATGAAATCTTTGTGAATGAGTCATTGTTTATAAAATCATTGCACATGTATAAGTAAATCGATGTGAACATCAATCGTTATACAATCATAACCAAATCATTGTAGAGACAAATCGTTATGAGAGTATAAGCAAATCGTTATGAACAAGTTGTTATAACCAAATCGTTGTCTCACTTATCGAGTCGATGAGTGATCAAATCGTTGTTTTGCTTTATTGAATCTTTACACAGACCAAGTCGTTGTTGTGACTTATCGAATCGTTACAGCAAGCAAATCGTTGTGTAACTTATCGGCGTTTTATAATGACCAAGTCGTTGTTGTAACTTGTCGAATCATTGTAAATACCAAATCGATGTGGAACTTATCGAATCGTTATGAAAGACAAATCGTTGTGAGACCAAGTTGTTGTTCTCACTTACCAAATCGATGTGAAACGAATCGTTGTGAGAGAAAATCATTGTTCTCATTTATCAAATCGTTGTAAGAGTAAATCGTTGTTCTCACTTTTCAAATCGTTATGAGAAACCGAATCGTTGTGAGAGCAAATCGTTGTTCTCACTTATCAAATCATTGTGAGAGCAAATTGTTGTTCTCACTTTTCAAATCGTTATGAGAAACCGAATCGTTGTGAGAGCAAATCATTGTTCTCACTTATCAAATCGTTATGAGAAACCGAATCATTGTTCTCACTTATCAAATTGTTATGAAATCAATATGATTCTAATGAAATCGTTGTAGCATATAGAGAGTCGATGTGTACTTAGAGAAATTTCCTGCTATGTATTTTAAATGCTATAAAGTAAGAAATACTTACATATTTTCTTGATTTTGCCTGATTTACTTCCTGTGCCTAAGCTTTATGAAAACTTGTTAGATGACACTTTATTGATGTTTGTTAATCACCAAAATAGATATATAATTCATAAAATTATATGGGGATGAACTGATCATCAATCTCCTGTTTCATATGTTTTTCCTAGCCCAGCCAAACATTTGTAATGTTTGTAAATCGACTATACATTTAGGAAATGGACTTTCCTGACTGCATTTGGAACCTCTCATATTGAGCTATTATATGTCAATTCTTGTTTCCTTTACCTTGTCAGTTCCTTCATGAGTGAGCCTCTGCTTGTCCCACATCTCTTTGGCTGACTTACATGCTGATATCCTGTTGAATTCTTTCTTGCTTAGTGCACAACACAATATGCTCTTTGCTTTGCTGTTTTGGGACAATTTCTTTTTATCTTCATCTGTCCATTTATCTTTGGCATTGGATACTTTGAGATCTCCTTCTTTGATATTGTCCATAGTTGGAAATCAAGACCTTGAGGGAAAAACTCCATCATTATCTTCCAGTAGTTGTAATCTTCACCATCGTATAGAGGAGGTCTGTTGACAGAGTGTCCTTCTGCATGACCTTGGGCTGCCATTTATCTTACCTCTTCAGATCATGAGATCTACTTACTCGAAGAGACTTGGCTCTGATACCACATGTTGCCTAGGTACCAAGCCCAGAGGGGGGGGGGTGAATGGATTGCTAAAATCTTCTTCTAGAATATTCCTGTTAAATAAAAATGCTTTCGACAGAAGACACTATGTATGATGGTTAGAGTTAGTGTAAAGCAAAGACAAAAGATCAATCACAAAGACAATAGGAATTTTATCTGGTTCAGATCTCCTATCACAAGAGTCCTACATCCAGTCCCCAAGCAACAACTTGAGATTTCACTAACTAAGGGTAGAATCCCCCTTAGGACACTTACACATCCAGCCGTAGCTGGCCTTATCTTCTCTACACGAAGAGGCACTACACCACCTAATGCAATAGGTCTTCCTTCTTACCAAAGGGAACAACCACCCACTCAACAGCGAGTCTTCTCTTCACAAATGAAGAGGAACACTCAAGAAAAATGAGTAAAGAGTGTATGGCCCCTAGACCAAGCTTATAGAGATTGCTTGATCTTAGGCGGAATCTAAGAGACAAAGATTTGCACACAAAGAGGACTCTTAGATCTACACAAGCTCTAAAGGCTAAACAGGTTGCTGTGGAGAGCTAAGAGCTGAAGACTAATTCGAATGAACAAGCGAGCTCTTCTTTTTTTGTAGGTGACTGAGTTGTTCCAGCTATTCAAAGGTTGAAAAGTCTTGCTTCATGGAGTTACTAGTCATTCCTATTAAAATTAACCTCAAATAGAAACACTAAACACAGGTGTTAGAGTTAGTGAGCAGCGGAAATAAGATAAAAGTAATCACACAAAATGCACAAGGATTTCATCCTGGTTCAGACCTCCTATCACCAGGAGTCCTACGTCTAGCTCCCAAGAAACTACTTGGGATACCACTGACCAAGAGTATAGTCCCCCTTATGGACACTTACACTGGCCTTATCTTCAACCCAAGAAGAGGCAAAAAAAACCACATGTAGCAACATATCTTCCCTTCAACAAGGGGAACAAACACTCTACCCACAACAGGTCTTCTCTTCGCACAATAAGAGGAACACTCTTAAAGAAGTGTTGAAGATATGACCCCTAGATCAAGCTTATACAACAAGCCTTGCTTGACCTGAGGCATGAATTGAGAGGGAAAAGAATGGAGCAATAATGTCTCTCTCAAAAGAAAGAGAAGTGTGGGCTTCATGAGAGCTTAGAGCAGATGGACTTGGAGTGAGGGCGTACTGCTCTTATCTTCTCAATGGTGGTGAAGATCTCTGTGTGTACACGTGTATATTTCTTGATTATTTTTTCCTTCTTCACAACCATCGTCTTCTTATAAGCATGAAGAGATGCGGAATTCCCTAAATGGTAATCTAGAAGGGGGGTTGAATAGATTACGGACAATTTAAGAACTTAACACCCTCTTTTTACAATAGCACAGACAATTGAAGTGTTAGTAAAGATCAGACTATGTGTGGATGTGTGTGAGTGATTGATAGATGAATAAGCAAGTACTCAAGCGTGTATAAAAGTGTCGTGCCTACCAAACATCTAACTCAAATTCGTGCAAACCACGAGACACGTAGATTTTACGTGGTTCGGAGTACACAACTCGTGTATCCTACATCCACGGGCCACACACACACGCAGAATCACCTGCTTATGAGCTAGTTCACAAACTACAACTCACACGTGTTTATCTGATGTGAAGCCACAATCAGATAAACACACACACACGTGTATCAAGCACAACAACCGCTTGAAACACCACCACACACACAAGTATGGAATAGAAAGAACAGGGAAGGGTTTGAGAGTTGAAGAACAAATCCAATAGGTAAACTCTTCCTCTGAACGTCCTCCTGGAGTCCAAGCTTCGACTTTGAGATGATGTTGATGTAGATGCTTGAATCCAAGACGTTCGGACTTCACCTTCCGCTTCAAGAGTCTTTCGTTCTTGGTTCTGGGCGGTAGGTTGAAGCAGAGCAGCAGAACAGAGGTTTTCTGGAGAGCTCTTTAGGGTTCTTTTAAGGAGGCTGCTTGTGTACGTGATTGTCTTCAAAAAGATGCTTAAATAGAGGTGTTTACATATGGAGAGTCGTGGTATGTGGAAACACCATCTATGGCAACTTGAAGACTTTCCGTATTTGAAGATTCTCTCCGTCTGTCGACAGCACTGGGTGCTCCTGTCGACAGGCGCAAGCAAGCAGAAGACTCAAAGCCTCTGGAAGGCAGTTGCTATCGACAGGCGACTGGGTGCTGTCGACAGGCACAGGCAGACAGAAGACTAGAGGGTTTTGGAAGCCTCTTCCTGTCGACAGGTAGCTGGGGTACTGTCGACAGGCACATCAGTACTAAAGATTGGCCTTCTGGCTTGAGTGTAGCTGTCGACATGAATCTTTCCTGCTGTTGACAGGTACTTGCTTTTCATGTATATCTTCATCATTTGAACCTTGTTCTTTGTACATGTCTTGCTTGACATCTCACCTAAAATAATGACCATAGTTAGTGAGACATAGTGACATATATAAATATGGGCAATTGAAGTTCTTTGTTCTATTCGCATTCATGATCATTTTCACCATGTTTTCATCATAAATTTTGTCCATGAAATGATTATCATCAAAAACACCCTTGTGACTTGTTATATTAGCATGCACATAAATGATCATGAAAAGAGAGCTCAACATTCTCCCCCTTTTTGATGATGACAAAATTTGAAATTGAGCCACATTGAATTCTCAAGTTTTTCTCCCCCTTTTGACAACATCAAAAGAAAACAGTCACTGGCACAGTCAATGTCACAGGAAGATAAAATGTGCATTTCATTATAAGATATTCAGTACATTGTAGCACATTGGACAAAAGAAACATGACAAAAAAAAAGACTATGAAGCAAGATACATCAAGTAGACTTGGACATGACATGGAAGGGTTTTTGGAAGGAGGTAGAAGGGGGAAAGGGGTGTGTGGGATCCTTTTAAAGAGTTAGAAAGGATTTGAAAGGTTGGCCCCACAAAAACCCGGTTTAAACCCTTGCCCTTTGGGCTTCCCGTTTGGGTCTGGCCGTCGGCTGTCGACAGGGCCATTGGTGCTTGTCGACAGGCACATTCAGAAAATGTCCAGTTTTGATTTTGGGTGATTTTTTGAACTGAAGCTCTGAGCAATGTCTTCCATGTGTTAGATGAAGGTGTATAAGAGGTGAATCATGTATGTTAACCTACCATATACAAGGATATAATAAACCATATCATTTTCCTCAATGGTTTTAACATAATACCCAAGGAATTTAAGGTTAAAGCATTAAGAAAACACTCACGTAAATAAGAACAATGCACACTCACCCTTCGTTGTTTAAATGCAATGTAAGACAACACAATCCCCATGTTGTTGATAATCAAATGATGCATAAAATGATATCTATATGTCAAGACAATCACAAGACCAATGACTTTGGAAATTATGACTCAGTGGAGGCTTCACACTATATATATATATATTTTGAGTGATTTAGAAGAACAATGGGAGGAAATGGTACTTAAGAAGACGTCAACATTTTGACGTGAGAATAAACAACATGTCCCATATCCCAGTTACTGTGGAAGTTTCTATCATACCGTTGTACAGAGATGATGAGTTAGCCTTTTGACGCGAGGGGCATTTGTGATGCCCATCACCCCGGTGACTCAGCTTAACCCAACATTGCTCTATATTCATCCCAATTTAAAATTGATTTATATTATTTTGTTCTCTTGTGAAAGATTTTCAGAAATAGGTAGCTGTTCTCCAAGTATTGTTGTAAAGACCAATATCAAGTGGGTGATATGATTACCTATCAATGTTAGACATGCACTTTCATGACCAAAGGCTTATCAAGTAAATTGAAACTATGTGTGCTCACAAAGAATCAATGTAAAGGAATGAGGTGGATATCCTTTAGAGTTATGAATTGTTTCCTAAATGATAGAACCTAAATCCAAACATGAATAGTATGTAAAAAATCATAGTGGGATAAAGAATAGTCTAAATATCATGTGTATATAGTGTGGTCAAACATGCATTATCACCTTATAGACACCTTATATGTTAATCATGAAGTTGCTCACAGAATGGGTGAAGAAATAAGCATGAAGTTCCAAGATTCAGTTTGTCTGTCGACAGGGAGGAAAGACCTGTCGACAGGAACACACTGACAGAAGTTGCAGAATTCGGTGAGGCAGAAACTGTGTGCATCTGTCGACAGTAGGTAGAAGGCTGTCGACAGATATACACAGACAGTAGAATGAGAGTTCTGTCTGGGCTGGGCTGTCGACAGGGCCCTTGTAGCCTGTCGACAGGGACATGTTCAAAGAAATTTGAAGGGTAGAATGAAGGTCTGAAGTGATCAACATTTGTGAGGGAGTTGAGATGGACAAGAGTTGAATAATTTCCTTCACATTTGCATTCATCTAACCCTAACTTGCTCCCCCATAATGTGTGCCATTTGATACAAAAGGACTCAAGTCCATGAAGACATATTTGCACACAAAGACCAAGCAATGATGAACATCAAGCATGTAGAAAGACAAACCAACAAGTGTTTTCAGAATTCTAAAGAGAGTTTTGAATAGGCAAAATTACAAAGAAACTAATTCCAAATGTAGAGTACATGTCCCTTTTATGTCACATGACTATGGATACTTGGCGGAGAATATTCTCACGCATAATGAGAGTTTCCCAACAAGCAGACTTGTTCTTCCACACATCACCATTTGATATACCTCACAGTTAGTGGACACAAGGGACATATGCTTAACATTTGTGTTAAGTTTCATTGCAATTTGCACAACCCCAACTCTCTTCGCAATGTGGTGAATCTATCTTCAACTAGAGGTTTGGTAAAGATGTCAACCACTATTTCTCTGGGGTATGAAACTGATTTCCAATGATCTATTGGCTACCTCATCTCTCAAGAAATGATGACGAATTTCAATGTGTTTCATCCTGGAATGTTGAATGGATTCTTTGATAGATTGATTGCACTAGTGTTGTCACACAGAATAGGTGTGCATCCAATATCGATGTTATAGTCACACAACTGACTTTTTATCCACAACACTTGTGTTGCACAACTCCCTGCAGCAACATATTCTGCCTCTGCAGTAGAGAGTGCAAACGAGTGTTGCTTCTTGGATGCCCACGAAACCATGCAACCACCAAGCATTTGGCAATAGCCACTAGTGCTTTTCCTGTCAATTTTACAACCAGCGTAGTCTGCATCAGAATAAGAAATCAATTCAAAACTACTACCAGCTGGATACCAAAGACCCAAGTCTATGTACCTGAGAGATATCTGAAGATTCTCTTGACTGCAATTAAATGGCTTCCTTTGGACTAGATTGGTATCTAGCACAAAGGCAAACACTGAATTGTATGTCCGGTCTACTTGCAGTAAGATAAAGAGTGAGCCAATCATACCTCGAAATTGTTTGGCATCTACCGGTTTACCTTTCTCATCACTTTCTAGCTTAATGCTGTGCTCATTGGTGTTGAAGTGGGCTTGGCTTGTTCGAACTGAAACCTTTTGAGTAGTTCTTTTACATATTTCTCTTGGTTTATAAAGAATCCATCTTCAAGCTGCTTAACCTGTAAACCAAGAAAAAATTGAAGCTCCCCCATTAAGCTCATCTCAAATTCACTGTGCATGTGTTGTGAAAATTCTTCACACAGTGTGGGATTAGTGGAACCAAAGATAATATCGTCCCATAAACTTGAACAACAATTATGTGATTGCGAACTTTCTTTGTAAAGAGAGTTTGGTCCACCTTACCTCTTGAGTAGTTTTTGCTTACCAGATAGGTACTCAGCCTGTCGTACCAAGCTCGGGGTGCCTGTTTCAAACCATAGAGAGCTTTGTGCATTTAAATACATGGTTTGGTTTATCATGGTCCTCAAAGCAATGTGGTTTCTAGATCATCTAAGTCAACCATGTAGATGTTATTCATCCTTTTTCCAGAAATTTTAGGCTTTCTATTTTCTTATCAAGATTTGACATGAATTGGATTCAAAGACAATTTTGTGACCTTATCACACAATTGACTTATGCTAAGCAAGTTGTGATGAAGGCCATCACTAGTAGCACATTGTCTATAGAGTTAGAGGCAAACTTACCAACTTTACCTGAGCCGATGATCTGGCCTTTGTTGTTACCTCCAAAGATCTTGACCTCCGTCTTTTTCCATGAGCAAACTGAATTTAGCTTTGTCGCCCGTCATATGCCTCGAGCAGCCACTGTCCAGGTACCATTTGTTTTGATTGTGGGCTGCTAGGCATTCCTGCACATGTGGATCAGACGAGAGGTTTTGGTACCCAAATTACTTTGGGTCCCATTGTATCATTTATGCCAAATAACAAATGCTTAGGAATCCAAACTTGTTTGATTTTCATTTGATTTTGGTTATTCCAGCATTGTTTTTTAGTATGCCCAACCTTTTTACATATGTTGCATGAAGGTGGTTTTGAACAACATTGTGTTTACCTTTGTGGGAGCAGGCATTGCATTTTTCCTTTTTGTTGCCTTGTAAGTTTGGCTTTAGGAGTTTGTTGTTTGTCCTGTTTTGAGCTTGTTGCAAATTTGACCATTTTAGATTCTTGTTTCTTTCCCTTGGAAGGATTTTTCCTGTTCTTTGAAGGGGTTCGTTTACTTGAACTTGGGCTGGTATCAATGAAGTTTGTTAACAGATTTTTGCCAATTTCCTTTGGCTTTACTTTTTGAAACCCAATCCCATGTCTAGCAACATAAACATTTGAACCTAAAATAGCATCCAGATTTTGCTTACTTTTGACAAAACTAGATAATCTTTTGACTTATCTTTAAGTCATTTTCAGCTTTTTCCAATTTCTCCTTTAGCTTTTCATGCTCACTATAAGGCTTTCAAGAGAGTTCATTAAATCATCTCTTCCTTTTGAACTTCTTGAAATTTAAGTTTTATGCTGTCCAATTCATCACTGTGTGTTTGTTCATCAAGTTTATCATTTCAATTACCTTATTCAAGGATTCAATTTCATCACGGTTGTTTGACTCATGGACAAGGGAATTGAATTTTTTCTTGAGTGCTTTATTTTCAGACTTAAATTCACAGTATTTTTCAAATAGAACAGTGTAAGCTTCTTCCATTGAATAATAGAGTATGTTTCAAAAGAAGAATTACCTCATTCGAGTCATCACTTCTCACCATGAGACAGTGGACTTCATCATCACCAGAGGTAGCTTGGCTGTTTGGTCATCATCCTCATCACTCCAAGTGGCCACCATTGCCTTGGCCTTCTTGAAGGTGAATTTGTCCTTCTTGAGCTTCATTTTGAGCTCGGGGCATTCTCCTCTCATATGCCCTTGCTTCTTGCACTCATAGCAAACAACTTCAGACTTTT
The DNA here is from genome assembly GCA_014218235.1 of Colocasia esculenta. Classification (NCBI taxonomy): domain Eukaryota; kingdom Viridiplantae; phylum Streptophyta; class Magnoliopsida; order Alismatales; family Araceae; genus Colocasia; species Colocasia esculenta. Next base: position 111,410,420 of record CM024763.1, read on the forward strand.
TGTTAGAGTCAAACTTGTTAGAAAAGTCTTTCTTTTGGAAGGTTTAGAGTTACCTGTACCTCTCCTCTTGAACTTCAGAAATTTCTTGAATTGTCTAGTGAGCATAGCCATTTCATCATTGTCACTCTCACTAGACGATTCACTGACTTCACTTTCCTGAATCAATTCCTTTTTGGAAACTGAAGATGCCCTCCTGGAAGCCTTCAAGGCAAGTGGCTTCCTAGGATTTTCTTCAATTTCTTTTCTTTTAACATTCAACTCATAAGTCATCAAGGAGCCAATTAATTCATCCACTTTCATTTTTGAGAGGTCTTTGGAATCTTCAATGATAGTGCTTTGGTGTTCCAAGAGGATGGAAGAGACCGAAGTATCTTCCTCACCAAGTCACTCTCCGAGTATTCCTTTTTGAGACCTTTCAATCCATTTATGATTATCATGAATCTAGCAAACATGTCTGAAATGGTTTCATCATGATTCATTTTGACATTTCATATTCTGAAACCAACATGCTACCTTTGATTCTCTTACCTCGGACGTACCTTCATAGATGAGCTCAAGCTTGTCCCACATCTCCTTAGCTGTGGTGCATGTGGAGACTCTGAGTACTCCTTCGGATGGACTGCACACTGCATCATATTGAGGGTGCTCCAGTTGAGTGTTCCCTTGGCGATCTGGTCCTTGGTCCAGGTGTCCTCGTCCTGAGGCAGTTCGTATGCTCCCTTTTTGACAATTTTCCATAGTTCGAAATTTTGTGCGCGGAGAAAGACCTGCATCCGATTTTTCCAATATGGATAGTCAGTGCCATCAAAGAAGGGTGGCCTGGTCACTGAGTGTCCCTCGGCCATATACCCCTTGTTAGATTCCATTTGACCGTGAATCTCCTGATCGTATGATCAACCAGATAAAGCAGTAAATTGGAGAAACTCGGCTCTGATACCAATTGAAGAGATGCGAAATTCCTAAATGGTAATCTAGAAGGGGGGTTGAATAGATTACGGCAATTTAAGAACTTAACACCCTCTTTTTACAATAGCACAGACAATTGAAGTGTTAGCAAAGATCAGACTATGTGTGGATGGTGTGTGAGGATGATAGATGAATAAGCAAGTACTCAAGCGTGTATAAAGTGTCGTGCCTACCAAACATCTAACGCAATTCGTGCAAACCACGAGACACGTAGATTTTACGTGGTTCGGAGTGCACAACTCGTGTATCCTACATCCACGGGCAGGGACACCACGCAGAATCACCTGCTTATGAGCTAGTTCACGAACTACAACTCACACACGTGTTTATCTGATGTGAAGCCACGATCAGATAAACATACGCACACGTGTATCAAGCACAACAACCGCTTGAAACACCACACACCACACACAAGTATGGAATAGAAAGAACAGGGAAGGGTTTGAGAGTTGAAGAACAAATCCAATAGGCAAACTCTTCCTCTGAACGTCCTCCTGGAGTCCAAGCTTCGACTTTGAGATCAGATGTTGATGTAGATGCTGAATCCAAGACGTTCGGACTTCACCTTCCGCTTCAAGAGTCTTTCGTTCTTGGTTCTGGGCGGTAGTTGAAGCAGAGCAGTAGAACAGAGGTTTTCTGGAGAGCTCTTTAGGGTTCTTTTAAGGAGGCTGCTTGTGTACGTGATTGTCTTCAAAAGATGCTTAAATAGAGGTGTTTACATATGGAGAGTCGTGGTATGTGGAAACACCATCTATGGCAACTTGAAGACTTTCGTATTTGAAGATTCTCTCCGTCTGTCGACAGCACTGGGTGCTCCTGTCGACAGGCGTAAGCAAGCAGAAGACTCAAAGCCCCTGGAAGGCACTTGCTGTCGACAGGCGACTGGGTGCTGTCGACAGGCACAGGCAGACAGAAGACTAGAGGGTTTTGGAAGCCTCTTCCTGTCGACAGGTAGCTGGGGTGCTGTCGACGGGCACATCTGTACTGAAGATTGGCCTTCTGGCTTGAGTGTAGCCGTCGACAGGAATCTTTCCTACTGTCGACATGTACTTGCTTTTCATGTATATCTCATCATTTGAACCTTGTTCTTTGTACATGTCTTGCTTGACATCTCACCTAAAATAATGACCATAGTTAGTGAGACATAGTGACATATATAAATATGGGCAATTGAAGTTCTTTGTTCTATTCGCATTAATGAATCATTTTCACCATGTTTTCATCATAAATTTTGTCCATGAAATGATTATCATCAAAAACACCCTTGTGACTTGTTAGATTAGCATGCACATTAAATGATCATGAAAATGAGAGCTCAACAAAGCATTCCTACTTTCTTTAGATGTCACCGTTGAGGTATTCATTGTCTCTCATTTCTTGATGCTCGTTTCCATGCAGTCGCAGCGGGTCTTAGTACGCCGAAGCAAGTATGAGTCTAAATAGACCCAGCAATCAATCCTATATCATCCTTACACACATCATATGCATATGCTAACATTCAATGGAAGTAATTAACACAAGTAGTATGGTTCATACAATTTAATTTACTATGCATGGAACTTACAACATTAGAAACACATGATACATGCTCTATCTTACTTACAACAGTTAAGCATAAAACCTATAACATGTTTTCTACACATTTTGATTAACATGTTTAAATGATTCAAATCTCATTCAAATCATATTTCAATGTACACAATTTAAGCATGGAACTACACATAAAGTAAGCATCACACCTAGCATGGATTCTATTTAAATTCTCATGAATTTAACACAATTATACACATTTTACTTGCTGTTTTAACATAATTTACACATATTCACAATGGTTTACACTTGTTCACATGCTAACACATTCACTTTGCACTTTCACATGCTCATTTACACATTGCACATTTCACAATTCACTTACACATATTCACATTTTACACTTAGTTGCCGTGACACATAGTCCAAACTACCACTAGAAGGACACACATATACGCATACACTTATCCATCATCTAGGCAACACAGTAATGGATTTTGGTTAGCTTCGCAGAATCGGGAGAAGCACTCTCCACCCTAACCAGTTGTACTTGTCCACCTCCACGATTTCATCCTAATTGCCCTTAGGATATCACACACATTGAACTTTCCCATAGGGACTTTACTACGGTACAGTTGCACAGCCCTCTATGGTAGCAGTGTCACACATGGCACAATTTACACACTTTTCACATTATTACGTTGTCATAGTGTTCACATGTAATTAGACTCACACACATATACTTTTAACACATATACATGAATCAGTTTCGGAGTATGTCATTACTGTTTCACATTAATAATTAACTATTAATACAGATCTAAGCATGCTACTAACAACTAGATTTCATACAATTAACATTTACATGCTTAACATGGTCATTATCTCTTACTTAACCCATTGCAGTGCTTACTGTTTTTCAAACGACATGAAATTTTTATAATAGGTTTCAAACAGTAATTACATCACATGCTCAATTTTTCATTTTTTTCAGATCATAAATAAATTTCAGTAATTTAAACAATTCCATGCATTTTATCACTAACTTCACTTCAATAGATTTCAAAAAAACACAGATATGCCCAGCAGTGCTAATACCTGAACACAATCATCATTTAGTCACAGAAATTTTCTGAAACTCTAATTTAACATGGATCTATTTAAACAGGAATTTACAAGGCCAAAACATGCTTAATATCTTATTTCAGAAATCCTAATAAATAGTACAATGTACGAAAATTCGACTTAATCACATGACATATTCCACAGGATATACTTGACAATATAAAATTTTTACAACATGTACTCATGTCTAGAAATTCGTAAAATATGTCACAAGGATCAAAACATGCATTTTGTCAAACTGTTGAACTTGACGGCACAGAGGCTGCCGCCAACAAGAATTAACGACACAAGAAGTGGCCCCCAATGATGGATCTTAACGGCACCAGATGCTGCCGTTAAGTTCCTGTCCGTGCAATTACAGATTGAATGCAAAAATAACGGTGAATGGGGGTTCCAGGATACGAGAAAATTTTCTAAAAATACCTAGGACCTAGCTGACATGGGTAGGGTTAATGTATAAGGGTTACTTGCCTCACAGAAAATGTTAGATGCAATTTAATTGTCGGAGAAGCTCTCCTCGGCCAAGCCAAGAAGCCCTCTAATCTCCCCTCGATTCGGCTTTTGTGTTGATGGATGAAGTACGTCGGAGTCGGGGAAGCTTTACTGATGTTCCAAGTTCCTTCCAGTCGATGTAGATCGCCCGAGAACGCACCAAGTAGCCAGATCCAGACCCTCAAAGTTCAGGGTTCACACACAGTGTGACGGACCGGGGTACTTATGCCCAATAAGGCTCCATATCTAGATCCGCCTCCCGCGAACGGACCGAAGTCTCGCAAGGGATATCTCACACACGTGTCCAGTAAGAGTATAAAAGACACCTACACAGTATATAACACAAGAAAGTACATGTGCTTATATCTGTTCACAAATTTGTACAACTGTCCAATTACATTAATACATGTCCAATTTAAAAAGTACAACTACCTGGGACATACCCCGAGGGAGCACAAACTCACACAACCTAACTACAACACTACTGCTGGTGGTACAAGTCTGACACGCCGTCGCTGCAAGCCAAACACCGGCAAGCCCTGAAAAGAACTGTAGGGGAGTGAGCCTCAACAAGTCACTGGCTCGGCAGGGACCACCCAAAAACCTCAACAACTAAACAGAAGAGACCTCAACCCCAGAGGTCTTACTGGCAACACCAATAGCCAAACCATTTCATGCTCACATCATAACAATAAATAAAAATTAACATATCATGATAATAACATAAAATCCTCGGAAGGAAAGTGGGACTACAGGACTAATATAATATCATTAGTCAGCCCAACTACTAAAGTGCCTAAACCACAGTCTCACTGGCACACTGCTACAACAACTGGTTGCCTAAGCTATAAGCCACACAGGCAAGTCACTGCCTAGGCTGCAAGCTTCACATGCGAACCTCAACCACGTGGTACTAGGACAGCCACCAAGTGCTGGTCCATTAAACCCCAAACCACGATATATCAAAAGCTACACACACTAGGTAACATAATCGGCTACAGCAGGCCAATCCTTCATATACTAAAACCATAATCGAAAGCTTACCTAAAGAAAGGTGAAACATCACAAGTGGAAGGTCTCATCACACGACCTCCACGGAGCCAGCTCCACCAAACCACAGTACGCCTAGGCCATAAGCCTCATCAGCAAATTACCTACAAATGGTAACATAATGGCAATCACAACTATTCACAATAATTATAAACAAGATCTACTTAAAACGGATAGGATACAACAAGTGGCAGGTCAAACCACAAGACCTCCAGAACACACGAAAGCCTAAAAAGGTTGGTACACAATGTACTACCACAAAACTAAAGTAACCCACGAAGGGAACAAGTACCTTCTATCTCAAGGTACCACAACACAAACACCGGAACAAAGGGTACAAGTAGGTGATAAACACCACACTGAACCACAACTATATTGTACCTTTATTTAGGCACAATATTACAGGTAAAACCTCAACCGGCAAGTCACACAAACCACAACTCAGTCACAATTGTGCCAACACTAGGGCACACCTCGAACTGGTCAAACCTCGACCACGAGTCACAAACTCACGAACCACAAACTCACGAACTACAACCAGTGGCAAAGAACGAGTCAAGCCACAGCCATTAGCAAAGCACGAGTCAGAAAGAACGCCACCACCACACGGGAACGGTCTACTGGCTGATCAGGCCAATATCCAACCCGGACAAAACAACACAAGAACAACCTCTCAGCCTCGCAGTCACGGACGAAAGGTCCAACTGCCGCTCCACGAACAAGTCAAACAACTGTGGAGACTAACCAACACCACACCTGCAGACACACAGCTGCAGGTCCATGCCTGGCACCTCTAGAGTCTCTGGCCTGAGCACCCTAAAGTGAGGCATAGAAAACAGGACTAGCTGGGGACCGTGACGTCTACTGGTGTCCGTACCCCCAACTACGAGCGCGCTACAAGCGACAAAAGAACAAACTCTGGGAAGTCACTGTCCCACTGCCGTCTTTCCCTCCCAGACGTACAACTCAAACTCGGAGTGAGGGTGTCAAGGAAGACGACACAGACCTCGATGGTACCCACACTGTACAAGGACAAACCCCGAGCACAACAAACACACGTGCCTGGCTCACAAAGAACCTGGGGTACCCGACTAGAGAGGCATTCCGGAATAGGCTCCGGACCACCACACTCGGCTGCACAAACCACGATACTTACTATATATCTTTACTTAATTCACAATATACATGTGTTAGGATTAGCTTAACATCTGTCCCATATGACCCCAAAGCTATCCTACACCAACACATACCTGAACCACAAACTTGCCTATCATTGGTCACCTCATGACCTCCGTGGAAACCTACACACCACTTAATACATAAATCAATATAATATTATTCGAAAGACACAAACGAACCAGGCTAGATCCACACATGACCTTCACTGCCAAAACACCACAAAGTCATGGCTAGGCTCACACAGAACCTCACTGCCCGTTACTACGACAAATCATAAGAATTACATACGACAAAGTGTGTGTATGCACACACCCAAACCACTAGACAGCATGTGTATATACACCAACCAGGTGTACCACACGTCATCATGTATACACATGTCCAACACATGGACAACATGCTCACATATATATTACACATTAATCACGTAAAGCATGCCCATCTCGTGAACAACACGCTCTATAAGCATAACAAGTGTACTGGCTCTCATCTGTCATTGCCATGCACACACAACCACGTAACATGTACAATAAGAAAAACCTCATGAAACACACTGCTCTAATATCTGCACAGATGGCGGCAGTATCGATTGTCGTCCATTGGTTATAAACAGCAGCATCCCCTGCCGTTACTATCAAATAAACTCAATATTAACGACTAGGCATCTGGCCGTTAATCTCCAACTGAAGAACCTGACGTCAATCGAGTGTTGACGCTAAGATCTTCAGCTCCAGGTATACAAAACACACAGACCGGCCCAAGGCCAATCATACGGGCAATTTAATCCTATAAGCAATAAGAAAACAAGGGAAAACACTTCCCCTTACATCTGAATACTATAATTAAACTAAAGAAACAAGATCCAACGCTTGGATCAATCAAACCACCCAATCTCCCGGCATGATAAACCCTTTTTCCCGAAAACACAATTAACAAGCAATCCATGCAAACAGAGCATGATAAATCACACACGAGAAATCCAAGGGTCCAGTCCCTACCTCAAAAACGCAATTAAACCTCGATAGAACCTCGATTTGCACCGAACCCCCAGGAGCTTCCCGTGAACACCACCCTCCAATCCGTCATTCCCCGCCTGATCTGCCGCTGCTGCGTGCATCACAGCCTTCCCACGTGCTCCCGTCGGCCGCTGGAAGTGTGAAGAAGCACAAAGGTGAAGGTGGGGGAAGAGGAGAGGAGAAAATGGGGAAAGAAGAAGGCTCAGGTTACCTCTAAAAACATAGGCGCGTCAGGTTAACATCACCTCTGCGCCGCTAATCAACCTCCCCAACTAGGCATCCAAACACTCGCCGCCAAGTTCAACAGTCGACGTGTACATCGATGGACGCCAAGACCTCTTCTAACGGCAACACCATTGCCGCCAACACACATAAACGACACACACCTGGACGCCAACCCACTGTTGATGTCCAGCACACTGAACACCAACATAGATCCAAACCAACCCTGGTAAGGATCCAATAAGAAACACACAACACAAGTTGCACTGGTTAAGGTGTAACCACCACAACACTAAACCGAGGATCCACGAAGATCCAAAAAACACGCGACGTTACATTACTATCACCTAAAAAGGAATATCGTCCTCGATATTCAAAACAAATCACAACAACCGGATTATCACCTAAAAAGAGATAAAAATCGTATACAGAACAAGAAGGATACTCTTTCTCTGCATCATCCATTCAATTCATCTGTCCATTTTCATCCTGCTTTGCTCCTTTCTTTTCTTTCAATTCATTTCACAATTACTTCATTCTGTCGATTCCATTACCTTTCTTTACCTTTCAATTGTAGACGATCCTACATTGCCAATGCTGCTTTATCTCCTTGGACTGAACCTGCTTCCATAATTTTCCAGCTGTGTTTGCAATATTTCTTTCGAGACTGCTTTATCTTTCTCAAATATCTTACACTGTAATATTCTTTCATGCCACCATTTTCTTTTCCATTTATCACTATTGCTGTTATCCTGCCTCATCTGCATTTATTTCACAATTGACACTCTTCAAAGAAATCAATTTCCATCTTTGAATTTTCTATCCTTTCATATTATTTCTGGTCATATTACTTTAAGTCAATCTCTGCTTAAAAACCATAATAAACTCGTTCCTTTATTCCGCTGCACAAAACTTTACACTTTCTCCTTATTCAAGCAAACTTAAACAATCTGGAATATTAAATCTTTCTTTGCTTCCACTTCCACTGCGCTACTCTGATCACACTGAACACTTTTGCAAAAATATTCCACAATTTCTGCTCACAGTATTGCTTTCAATTACTTTCTTTTGGCTTCAATTGCTTCTCAAATCATCTTATTCAATTAATTCATGCTGAAGAAATTATTGCAATTTCTGTTCTGCCAAACCGCTATTAACATATGTGCTTTTCATATATCTTTCTTACTTTACTGACATTCTCTGGCTAATCTCTTAATTTTGTTTCATAACTTTCCAAATACTCTTTAATTAGTCTATTCATGCTCCTGCATGTAACTCTAAATATCTTAATACAATTCCTTTCTGCTCAATTAAATCATTTCTTTGCGCTGATATTCAACTCTAACTGACATTTCCTGACTCATCTGACCTTATTCACTTCATCATTTGCTAAATTCATTCTTTCTCTAATCCATATCTTTTCTTTATCTAAACTACCAATCATCAACTAAATATTCCTTTTGTGCAATTCTCACAAATTCTATTGCACACTAATCCTTCTTTTCTCTCTTTCTTTATTCAACTGATCATTTCTATGCTTATTTATACAAATCTCATATCACTCTTTTGTTACCTCATTATTCATAACATACTTTTTCTCAAATTTTTGATCTCAGGCATACTTAATCTATCTGTCATAAATCACCGCTCTTTTATGTACTAATATTTATTTTAAAGCTGATCTGCCTTTCTTAATCATATCAAACTCTTCATACACTAATCACATTCTCATCCACACTGTTTCTTAATATCATTTGACTAGATCTCTAATGCCACAATACATTTGCTGAGGTTCTCAACTATATTTTGCACATTTAATCATTTTTGACACACACACTGCCTGATCCTTATCACCTGTTACCATACACCTGTTCTGCTAACTCTGCACTTTATTAACATATAACAGGTATATCCCTCCCAGGGCACTACTTACCTTTCTCCTCTAATCTCTGCAACTGAAAACTTTTAAATACTATACTTTAACTGCTTTAAACTGCACTAGTGCCAGGATGCTACCACACAACTTATACCACTATTCACGTTGTGGCACAACAACTGCTTCTAACTGCCAATTTACAAACAGAAACACCGGTTACATGCCAAAATCTCACGTAAAAACGACTTTTATATCACACAAAACCGCAGACTTACTACCAGCAGTGGACATTAATCCATGTATTGGGACATTATACTTTCAATGTCTTTTCATATTCTAACTGGACATTTTCTCTGATACCAACTGTGACAAACTGGGGTACTTATGCCCATAGGCTCCATATCCAGATCCGCCTCCTGTGAACGGACCGAAGGCTCACAAGGGATATCTCACACACGTGTCCAGTAAGAGTATAAAAGACAACTACCAGTATAGAACACAAGAAAGTACATGTGCTTATATCTGTTCACAAATTTGTACAACTGTCCTACATTAATACATGTCCAATTTAAAAAGTACACTACTGGGGCATACCCCGAGGGAGCACAAGCTCACACAACACTACTACAACACTACTGCTGGTGGTACAAGTCTGACACAACAACGCCGCTGCAAGCCAAACACAACGGCAAGCCCTGAAAGAACTGTAGGGGAGTGAGCCTCAACAAGTCATTGGCTCAGCAGGGACCACCCAAAAACCTCAACAACCAAACAGAGAGACCTCAACCCCAGAGGGTCTCACTGGCAACACCAATAGCCAAACCATTTCATGCTCACATCATAACATAAATAACAATTAAACATAATCATGATAATAAACATAAAGTCCTCGGAAGGAAAGTGGGACTACAGGACTAATATATTATCATTAGTCAGCCCAACTACTAAAGTGTCTAAACCATAGTCTCACTGGCACACTGCTACAACAACTGGTTGCCTAAGCTATAAGCCACACAGGCAAGTCACTGCCTAGGCTGCAAGCTTCACAGGCGAACCTCAACCACGTGGGTACTAGGACAGCCAACCAAGTGCTGGTCCATTAAACCCCAAACCACGATATATCAAAAGCTACACACACTAGGTAACATAATCGGCTACAGCAGGCCAATCCTTCATATACTAAAACCATAATCGAAAGCTTACCTAAAGAAAGGTGAAAACATCACAAGTGGAAGGTCTCATCACCACTCCCCCACGGAGCACAGCTCCACCAAACCACAGTACACCTAGGCCATAAGCCTCATCAGAAATTACCTACAAATGGTAACATAATTGGCAATCACAACTAATTCACAATAAATTATAAACAAAGCTACTTAAAACGGATAGGATACAACAAGTGGCAGTCAACCACAAGACCTCCACAACACACGAAAGCCTGAAAATGTTGGTACACAATGTTCTACCACAAAACTACAAAGTAACCCATGAAGGGAACAAGTACCTGCTATCTCAAGGTACCACAACACAAACACCCGAACAAAGGTACAAGTAGGTGATAACACCACACTGAACCACAACTATATTGTACCTTTATTTAGGCACAATATTACAGGTAAAAACCTAACCGGCAAGTCACACAAACCACAACTCAGTCACAATTGTGCCAACACCAGGGCACACCTCGAACTGGTCAAACCTTGACCACGAGTCACAAACTCACGAACCACAAACTCACGAACTACAACCAGTGGCAAAGCACGAGTCAAGCCACAACCATTAGCAAAAGCACAAGTCAGAAAGAACGACGCCACCACACGGGAACGGTCTACTGGCTGATCAGACCAATATCCACCCGGCCAACAAATACAAGAACAACCTCTCAGCCTCGCAGTCACGGATGAAGGTCCAACTGCCGCTCCATGAGAACAAGTCAAACAACTGTGGAGACCAACCAACCACACACTGCAGACACATAGCTGCAGGTCCATGCCTGGCACGTCTAGAGTCTCTGCCGAGCACCCTAAAGTTTGGCACTGGAAAACAGGACTAGCTGGGGACCAATGACGTCTACTGGTGTCCGTACCCCCAAACTACGAGCGCGCTACAAGCACAAAGAACAAACTAACTCTGGGAAGTCGCTGTCCCACTGCCGTCTTTCTCTCAGCCGGACGTACAACTCAAACTCAGGAGTGAGGTGTCTAGGAAGACCACAGACCTCGACGGTACCACACTGTACGGGACAAACCCCGAGCACAACAACACACGTGCCTGGCTCACAAAGAACCTGGGGTACCCGACTAGAGAGGCATTCCGGATAGGCGCCGGACCACCACACTCGGCTAGCACAAACCACGATACTTACATATATAGTCTTTACTTATATTCACAATATACATGTGTTAGGATTAGCTTAACATCGGTCACCATATGACCCTAAAGCTATCCTACACCAACACATACCTGAACCACAAACTTGCCTATCATTGGTCACCTCATGACCTCCGTGGCAACCTACACACCACTTAATACATAAATCAATATAATATTATTCGAAGACAACAACGAACTAGGGCTAGATCCACACATGACCTTCACTGCCCAAACACCACAAAGTCATGGCTAGGTTCACATAGGAACCTCACTGCCCAGTTACTACGACAAATCATAAGAATTACATTACGATAAAGTGTGTGGTATGCACACACCCAAACCACGTAGACAGCATGTGTATAATACCCCAACCAGGTGTACCACACGTCAATCACGTATACAACATGTCCAACCATGGACACATGCTCACATATATATTACACATTAATCACGTAAAGCAGCCCATCTCGTGAGCAACACGCTCTATAAGCGTAACAAGTGTACTGGCTCTCATCTGTCATTGCCATGCACACCCAACCACGTAACATGTACAATAAGAAAAACTCATGAACACACTGCGCTAATACCTGCACAGATTGGCGGCAGTATCGATTGCCGTCCATTGGTTATAAACGGTAGCATCCCCTGCCGTTAATATCAAATAAACTCAATATTAACAACTAGGCATCTGGTCGTTAATCTCCAACTGAAGAACCTAACGTCAATCGATGTTGACGCTAAGATCTTCAGCTCCAGGTATACAAAACACACAGACCGGCCCAAGGCCAATCATACGGGCAATTTAATCCTATAAACAATAAGAAAACAAGGAAAACACTTCCCCTTACATCTGAATACTATAATTAAACGAAAGAAACAGGATCCAACGCTGGATCAATCAAACCACCCAATCTCCCGGCATGATAAATCCTTTTCCCCGAAAACACAATTAACAAGCAATCCATGCAAACAGAGCATGATAAATCACACACGAGAAATCCAAGGGTCCAGTCCCTACCTCAAAACACAATTAAACCTCGATAGAACCTCGATTTGCACCAAACCCCCAGAGCTTCCCGCGAACACCACCCTCCAATCCGTCATTCCCCGCCTGATCTGCCGCTGCGGCGCATCACAGCCTTCCCACGTGCTCCCTCGACCGCCGGAAGTGTTGAAGAAGCACAAAGGTGAAGGTGGGGGAAGAGGAGAGGAGAAAATGGGGAAAGAAGAAGGCTCGGGTTACCTCTAAGAACACAGGCGCCTCAGGTTAACGTCACCTCTGCGCCGCTAATCAAACCGCCCCAACTAGGCGTCCACAACACTCGCCGCCAAGTTCAACAATCGACGTCTACATCGATGGACGCCAAGACCACTTCTAACGGCAACACCATTGCCGCCAACACACATAAACGACACACACCTGGACGCTAACCCACTGTTGATGTCCAGCACACTGAACACCAACACAGATCCATAACCAACCCTGGTAAGGATCCAATAAGAAACACATATCACAAGTCGCACTGGTTAAGGTGTAAGCACCACATACGCTAAACCGAGGATCCACGAAGATCTAAAAAACGCGTGACGCTACACACAGTTTCTAGGGTTTCTGACAAAAAGCCAAAAGGGAGTTTTTATAACCTACAGCAGTCGGGTACGCATTTAGGTAGGGTATCCGATCGTTGGGCGACGGTTTCCTAAATAGGGGCGAAGAAATCGCGGACGTTTTCGGATCAAAAACCGCAAAATTTTGGGGAAGTTGACATCCACATTGTTTAGGAAATGTGTTGACAAGGTAACTTAAAAGAAGAAATGTGTTATTATGCGAAGATCTAAAGGATAAGAATGAACAAATAATTAAGTTGGAAAAATAGGCAGGCACATGAACTGAAAACAGAAATAAAATCATTAATAGAAGAAAATATACAGTTATCAAGCACATTAGAAAAATTCACTAATGGCAAAAACTCCCTAATATTAAAAGGTGCCAGAAGATCAGGTAAAAAAAAATGGATTAGGATATACACCCCCAGATAATGAAAGAAACCATAGTTTATCCTAAAATATATCCAACGCCTAAATTTGTACCTGAACAAGACACTGCATACAAGGCAGATTTCAATACATAGAAAAAATATTAAAATGTCCTGCTATAGTCACTATAACAAGTTAGACATATCATAACAACATGCCCAACAAGACATAAGAAATGGATAATTAAAGGTAATTCAATGATACTAACCAATCAGACCCAAAGAATTTGGTACCTAAAACTTGATGATTTTATTTAGGGTAACACTCGAGCATCCAAATGTATTTGGACAGTGGGTGCTCAGGCACATGTCAGGGAATCAAAAGCTATTCACACATCTACCGCTGAAGAAGGAACATCTATTGAGACAATGGAAAGGACAGTGATTGGCAGTGGTTCTGTGAGCAACAAAGGAAAGATAGCCATTGAAGATGTATTGCTTGTCAAAGGACTGAGGCACAATCTCATCAGCATCAGCCAGCTCTGTGACAGAGGTCATCAGATTCAGTTTCAAGAGTCAAAGTGCATCATATCAAAGAATGGAGCAGTAATTTTCGAAGCCAATAGAGAAAAGACCTGTATGCACTTCATCTTGAAGAACTCAAGGATCAAGATGTCTGTTTGGCAGCAAACAAGGATCAATCAACTGAACTGTGGCACAGAAGACTGGGACATTGCAGCATAGAAGGTATGAGAAAATTGCTAAAGAAGAATCTTGTGGAAGGTCTGCCAAGGTCAGCATAAAATTGGATGGTGTCTGCAGACCTTGTGCCAAGGGAAAACATGTTAAGAATTCCTTCAAGTCAAAGACTGTAGTGACAACCTCAAAACCCTTAGAACTCCTTCATATGGATTTATTTGGGCCAATGAGAACCACCGGTCTTAGGGAAAGAACTTCGGATTGTTATAGTTGATGAGTATTCCAGATTTACATGGGTGTCATTCCTAGAACATAAAGATGATACATTTGAAAGCTTTATCATCTTTAGCAAGAAGGTTCAGAAAGACAGAAATTCAGTATTATTAGTATTCGATCAGATCATGGAGGTGAATTTCAGAATGAGAAATTTGCAAAGTTCTGTGAAAATGAAGGGATTGAACACAATTTCTCAGCACCCAAGGACACCACAGCAAAATGGAGTTGCTGAGAGGAAGAATAGAACTCTATTGGACATGGCAAGAACAATGTTGTCAGAATATAATTTGCCAAGATACTTTTGGGCTGAAGCAGTGAACACAACAAGCTATATTATCAATAGAGTAATGATCAGGCCAATCCTAAAGAAGACTACAATACGAACTGTTTAAAGGAAAGAAGCTAAAGATCAGCCACTTTAGGACATTTGGATGTCCTTGCTTCATTCATAATAATGGAAAAAGGGACATTGGTAAGTTGGATGCCAAATCAGATGAAGACATCTTCATGGGTACACCTCTAAACCCAAAGGCTATAGAGTATTTAATAAACACACTTTATTAATTGAACAGTCTGTACATATTATTTTTGATGAAACTAACCCTTCCTTGAGAAAGGAAGAAACAGTGATAATGATGATGCAGATGAACTATCCAGAAACTAAAGAATACATCAATTGAGGACAAGGATGATCCACCTCTGGAAGACATGCAACAAGAGGAAATTACACATGAAAATCTTCCAAAAGAGTGGAGATACAAGAAAGATCACCCACCTGAGAATATTATTGGTGATCCATCTGTTAGGGTAAGAACGAGAGGTAACATGATACCCTGTGATTACTTAGCATTTGTCTCTCAAATAGAGCCGAGAACTGTCAATGAAGCTCTTGTGATGAGTCTTGGATCTTGGCCATGCAAGATGAACTAAATCTGTTCAAGAGAAACCAAGTGTGGTCACTTGTTCCTAGACCATCAGACCATCCAATTATTGGCACCAATGGTGTTCAGAAACAAATTGGATGAGGCTGGTGTGATCTTAAGAAACAGGCCAGACTGGTAGCTCAAGACAATTCCCAAGCCCAGAGGAGGCGTAGATTTCGATGAAACCTATGCACCTGTAGCTAGACTTGAGGCTATTAGAATATTACTTGCATATGCATCAGCATTAGATTTAAAACTATTTCAAATGGATGTCAAATCGTATTCTTAAATGGTTTTATAAAGAGAAGTTTATGTGGAACAATCCCCGTTTTGATGACACATAATTTCCTAATCATGTTTTCAAACTTCATAAAGCTTTATATGTATTAAGCAAGCACCTAGGGCATGGTATGAAAGGCTTAGTTCTTTTCTTCTAACCATGGTTTCAGTAGAGGTCAACTAGATAGCACTCTTTTTGTAAATCAAAAGTTAAAAGCATACTACTTGTACAGATTTATGTAGATGATATTATCTTTGGATCTACTGATGAATCCCTTTGCAAGTATTTTGAAAAGTTGATGCAGGGAGAATTTGAGATGAGCATGATGGGAGAGCTACATTATTTCCTTGGACTACAAATCAAGCAAGGAAAAGAAGGAACTCACATCTGCCAAGCAAAGTACACAAAAGAACTCTTGAAGAATTTGGATTCGATAATGCCAAGCCACTGTCAACACCAATGAGTACATCAACAAGGATGGACAGTGACAAAGATGGTAAGAAAGTGGATCAAAAGGTCTACAGAGGTATGATAGGTTCACTACTTTATTTAACAGCTAGTAGACCCATATTCTATTTAGTGTATCATGTGTGCTAGGTATCAAGCAGATCCTAAGAATCACATTAATCTCTGTGAAAAGATACTTAGATATTTAGCTAGAACTCATGATTTAGGACTGTGGTATCCAAAATCTTGTGAAATTAATTTAGTAGGATACTCTGATGCTGACTATGCTGGATGCAAAGTAGATAGAAAAAGCACCAGTGGTTTGTCAATTTCTTGCAGGGCGTTTGATATCCAGTCATCAAAGAACAAAATTTAGTGGCACTGTCTACAGCTGAAGCTGAGTACGTGCTTCTGGAAGTTGTTGTACCCAACTCCTATGGATAAGCAACAACTTGAAGATTTTGGATTAAATATCAATCGATTCCACTATTGTGTGACAACACCAGTGCTATCAATCTCACCAAAAATCCAGTCCAACATTCAAGGACCAAGCATATTGAGGTTAAATATCATTTCATTCGTGATCATGTTGCAAATGGTAATATTGAAATATCTTTTATTGATACAAACGGTCAGTTAGCAGACATTTTCACAAAAGCTTACCTGAAGAGAGATTCACATCTCTTAGAAGGGATTTGGCATGTAATTTGTGAAAGATTTCTGTTTAAAACTAGCATATAAATTTTCAGATAAGTAAATTTTTCCCTCCATGGATTTAAGCAAAAGAAATTCAAATTATCTTTCCTGGCCGCTTTTTATTAAAGTCGGTTTGAATAGTCAAACTCTTTTGTCATTTTCTGCCTCCTTTTTGGCGCCTCACTTTCCACAAAGCATTTATTTAATTCATAAATCGATGTGGGAATGATTCATCTCCTATCTTCCACCTTTTCCCTCTTTCGTCTGGTTGCCTGGCCGATGCCCTAATGATTCGGACATCGACTCTCTACAAGTTTGAAGCTCTTCTCTCCTTCCGCGATAAATTTCTTGAGGGCTTTCACTCCTTCTTCCTTCTCAACCCTCCAGAAACCCTGTTCACCTGATTCCATGGCCGCATCCGTCATCTCCGGAAGTCTTGGGGGCTACGGTGCTGAGTTCCTTACTCCTGAGCAGCAGGAGAGGTTCACGTTTGTGAAGACCAAGGTTTGTGGGAACAAGGCAGGGATGTAGTGATCTCGAGAAGAACGGCATGCATAATGTAGTAGCAGTAGTGAGCAGGATGCAGTGGATGGGAATCACCACCTTCTCCGAGGTAAGCTATCGAGACCTCGTGAAGGCTTTTTATGTATGCTTAAGATCAGAGGCAGACGGGTCTCTGGTTTCATCTGTCAAGGGAACCAGATTAAAATAGATCGTGAGTTATTGCATTGTTGTTTGGAGTGAAGACATCCGGGCACAGTGGGGTTCACACCGTGGACGCCCAAGCTAAAGGTCTTGGCATTGTAGGACTAGGGTTCAGACTGAGAGATGGGAAAATAGATATCAATCAATTCAATGCATTCAACCATCTTCTACACTTTATTGTTTGTCAAATTCTAATTCCTAGAATGCAACTTTTCAACATGTACCAAGGCAGATTCGGATATGATGTTCTGGGCCATACAGAACAAGGAGATCAACATGGCCGAAGTAATGATAGAGGGATGAAGTTTGCCCGTGATCAGATTTGGGATACAAAGAGCAAGCTTAATGTCTCTTTGCCCTATGCCCATTTGCTTACCAGATCTTCAAACACTTCGGTGTTGATCTATCTAGGGCAGTAGTTGAGAAGATGGGCCAAGCAATTAGGTCCAGAAATCTGAGAAAGAGTGGTTTCACAGTTGTTGATGGAGTTTGGTCTAAGACCTCCATGGCTGAGGGAGAGGCCATTATGGAAGAAGTTCAGGAAGTTCAGGAAGAAGTACAAGCAGCAGTAGCAGAACCAGCAGCTGTGGCCCCAGCTGTGCCAGAGCAAGAAGAGTTAGCAGCAGAAGAGTCAGCAGCAGCTGTAGACACTCAATTTGTAGAAGAATTTCCAGAAGCATCAGCAAGAGTAGCTGTGGAGAGTTCTAATGAAAGGATTGAGGACATCTCTCCTGAGGAGATTATCCCCATTGTGTCTACAGCAGCAGACCATCTACCCACCTCTATTGTAGCTTCTATACTTAGAGGGGTAGTGGACTCTATTCTCTCCACCCCAGTGACTTCAGAGACTGGTGGTTGTTCAGTAGAGGAAGTTGTGGCATCAGGCCACATTGCAGAATCAATAGCAGCTGCACCTGTTCAGGAGGAGCAATCTGTTGCTCTAGAAGATGTCTTGATGGAAGATGCTCCTATTCAGGGGGAGCACCCTTGTGAAAGACAAGAGGTCACAGAAGAAGCAGCACACACTGACATGCCTATGGGCAGTGTGCCTGCTGAAGGAGTCTTCGCCAGTTCACAGGGTAATGGCACTCAGGGGGAGGAACATGACAATCCCCCAGGCAATGATGCTAGAGATGGGGAGACAACCATCTCCTCAGAATTAGATGATAATCAGAACCTCCAGCTTCAGAGGCAAGGCAGAAAAAGGAAAAGAAGTGGATTCCGGAGTTCCACTCTTAGCAGATACTCCTTTGAGAGGCAGGTGAAACAGAAAATAGTCATAAATTTGAAGCCTGTATTGAGAGATTGGATGCTCAAGGTACAATCTTATGCTCTCTTCAATCAGATGTTAGTTCCATTTTCATGAGCCAAGCTTCATCTTCCAAGGAGATTTCAAGTATCGAAATGCCATGAAATGGTTCAACAAAGAGATGGGCAGTATAAAGACAATGCTCTCTGAGATTCTGAAGGTGGTTGGAGCTCAAGTTCCTCCTCCTCCTCCACCTCCTGCAGCTCAAGTTCCAGAATCATGGCCATCAGTTCCAGTGTCTGAGCCATCAGGGCCAGCAGTAGCAGTAGCAGCGGCAGCAGAGGCAGAGGTCAATGAGCAAGAGTCATCTGGGCCAGCTGAGAAGGTGTCAGGGCCATCAGGGCCATTGGAGTCTGAACCTGTGCAGAGTTTGGCTGAAGAAGAAGTTTTGGTTCCTGAGCCCCCAGCTCCCACTTCTTCCCAAACACCAGTTCCTCCATCCCCACCTTCATCCTCCACAGCACCTCCTGCTCCACAGACATTCAAGAAACCTCAACCTAGACCTATCTCCTCACCAACACCCTTTCCCTCTCAATCCACCTCCTCTACTGACTCCTCTACTCATATTCTTCCACCTCCACCTATCTTTGAGGTCCCTCCAGCATCCTCTGCTGGAGCCTCATCTTCCTCTGGTCCCTCCCTTGGACCAGATGTTGACATTCATTCTACTTCTGACTCCTTCCTTCATCCTTCTCCTCCACCCTCTTTCATCACTATAATCCCTGAGAGAGCTCAACTTGACTCTCCCTTTATTGAAAAAGTAAAGGATGAGTTTGAGGAAGCCATACTCAGGACAGTCCTGAAAGTAGGGGATCACATCCATAAGGCAGACTCTTCGAGTTCTGCCCCTAAAAAGAGAAATTTTTTCCTCTTTAGCTATTGTTTCAGAACCCAGATATCCTCCTCTGTGGTTCTCTCTCACAGTGGACAACAGAAGTAAACCACTGTATAGAGAGTACCTTCAGAAGGTTTTTTGCTACCATTGTAAACTTCCATTTCTTAATCTTTCTGACCACCTCATTGTTGTTTTACCCTTCACTCCTCTCACCAAAATAGAAAAATCCAAAATCTTCTCTGTTGCTCACTCTAAAACAGAAGAGCAGTGGGGCAAAGGGCATAAAGAGCTGTTCAAGAAATATCTTCTTGCCAAGTCTGCCAGATTCCCTCCAAGGGACCATTCCCTGACCCTCTCAGAATGGTTCCGGATCCACCACAAGGATTGTTGGGGTCCTTCATCCAAAAGGAAATCAAGATGGTCAGATACTTTCTTCTGTTCAACAACTATCGATATGTCCATCGACTTCCTGAAGTTCAGCTGAATCAATTCAAGGAGGCTATCAAAGCTCTGAATCCAGGCATTGCCCACACTGAAGCAGTTCAGATTGATTTTGCTACCCTTCAGGTGCCTGATCAGATTTGCCTCCCTCAGATCCATTTCCTGGTCATGGAATCCTCTGTAGGGTCTACAATCTTTGAACGTTTTGCCAGAGTGATGGGAAGAATCAAGGTACAGAAAGGCTTCCTGGTTGCATTTCACAGATTTCTCTTTAGAGAATATCACCAGGGCCATGTCAGTGCTGAGGTCTTTGCACCACTTCTGTCTGAATGTGAGAGATTGACTCCCTCTGAGTGGTCCAGATTCTATCCCTTGTCTGCTCAGCAGCTGTTACTCTGAATGAAGCTCAAGCCAGAGAAGGAAAACCTGTTGTTTCTCCTGCCACATTCTTGGACATGAACTCCATTAACCTTATGACTGATCCCCTCAAAGTTTGGGAGGAAAGATACAAGGTGTATATGTCTACGCCAAGCTCTAAAAGAGAAACAAAATTTCTATCCTGTGTCCATGGATCAGTTCCTTACCTGTGCCAGCTTTGGGACTATTCACTTCCTCAAGCTGACCATGGATAAGAATTCTTATGCTGATCTCCTCTACAAGCAGCTCAAGCTTCATCTCAAAGGATGGCTCCCTCCATGGGACCAGCCAACTCTTTATCCTTGGCACCTTTAAATTGTATTTTGAAGAGTAAGAAGCACAGGCATGGGAAACCATTTCTCACTTTGCCTCTCTTTTATCTCCTGCTTATTACTTACCTGTACCTCCCCAGTCTTAATGAAATATCTTTGTTTGTGTGCTATATCTTTTCTCTCATTCTTTGTCTCAGATTGTCTTTTTGCTTACTGACAAAAAGGGGGAGAAAATACTTAGCATGTCTGAAAAACATTCTGCAAATGTTCAGATATTTTTTATCCATGCTTATTGTTAATTTTGTCATCACCAAAAAGGGGGAGATTGATGATCAGTCTGTCCCCATGTAATTTCCTAATTATTATTGTTATTATTTTTGGTGATCAACAAAATTCCTTCAATAATTTCTAACATATATTTCATAAGTCTTAAAGTACAGGAATTATACCAAGGTCACATAAACCAATGATTGGTAAGCATTACCTCTCTGAAGCTTTTATCTTGTCAAGATCATATTTCTCTAAACCCTAAACCCTAAACCCTAAACAGGGATAGCCTTGGTCGGTGCAGGCGCGCCCCTACTCCGCTAGGTCGGTGTGGGTGCATGCACTCAACCTCGTGCTACCTCTTCACCTGCAGCTGACCCAGAGGTCACTCGGCCTCCGTCAGAGTGCGATGGAGTTCCTCAGCTGAGACCGGACTCCTAGGCCTGGTCGGAGCTTCCGGGGACTCCACGACACCAGGGACTGGCGCGAGCGGGCTCGAGAGCAGATTGCTAACTGGGAGCACCGCGGCAGGTGAGTGCGATCAGAGGCCGTGTCTGATGATGCGTACTTATAGGCATTTGCCTTGAAGTACGGGGCAAGGGTTTACAAGGGAACGAGGCGAAAGGTAAACTTCTAAGCTCAGAACTTATGAATTGTTTTAACTAAATTGAGCTGACAGATCTTGATGAGTTACAGATAGATGTCGCCCAGAGGGAGGCAAAGCAGCTAGTAAGTACCTACTCAGACTTCAGCATCATACCAAATCCTTAGCTGATTTGAGAAACTAACGCATGTTGCATGTGACGTGGAGGGAGCTAGAGACCGAGTGAGGAGAGCAGCAGCGGCTGGTGCTTCCTCCTCCAGAGCAGCGGAGGGCTCCCAGTCGGATCTGGTGGATCGACTGGCAACTGCGGTGAGGAGGGCTGAGGAGGCACGGGCAGAGTTGACTGAGAAAGTAAGCAACACATATATTGATTGGAAGTTATTTACACTTACAATTGGCACTGACTTGGGTTTTCTTGCAGGAGGCGGAGCTGAGGACTGCCACGGACCGCGTGAACCAGCTACAGGGGCAGGTCGACGGCATGACAGGAGAGAGAGATCAGTTGCGCATTCGGGCGGAGGCAGCTAAATCTCGGGCAGTAGAGGTGGCAAGGGAGCTGGCGACACTATGGGTGCAGGGGTCGTCGGTGGACCAGACGGAGATGACGAGGCTAAGTACCGAGGTGGCGGCGCAGTAGATCAGGAATGATGAGCTCCGGGGTCTAGTGATGACCCTAGGTCAGGCTGCTCGGAGCAGGAGTAGGAGCAAAAACAGCGCGAGCGGAGCGAGCAGTGGCTCTGTAGATAGTACTTGGTGGGTTCCTCCAGTCGTAGAGGAACGAGGAGGAGGAGAGATGCTATCGGGGTGAGGTGAGCGCCCAGAGTGGTAGGGGTGGTGGCGAAATGCCACCCCCACCAGACAGACATGAGGGATCTGGGGAGAGTGGTGGTGGACAATGAGGAGATTGTGAGCCACCTCCCCTTTATCTTTGTACAGACTACTTATCTCTTACTGGATCTTTTTTATGTCAATATTTATAGAAATGATAAACTGCAATTGACACAAGTGTGAGATGAGATCCGAATAAGAGAGAGGAAGAGAGTATCCTGAGTATATTGTTGCGCGTGTCCAAAATTCCCTGTCCCTGCAACTTAAGAAAGCAAGTTAGATCTGCTCCTTATTCAAATAGGCGATAAATGAAATGAAAATAATGCATGCAAAGGAAAGCGATATGTACACACATTTTTTTGGATTTTTCGGAGATTTTCTAATAAATATTTTTTTGATTTTGAGATTTTCTAAAAATTTTTTGTTTTGTGATTTTCTATTTATATTTATTTTTGGAATTTTCTGATTTTTTTTAGATTTTGGGGTTTTCTGATTTTTTTGGATTTTTTTAGAGTTTTGGAGTTTTCTGATAACGACGTCCTCTGCATTTGAGTGATTGGCTACAGATCTCATTCCTATCTTATGCTTGCCAAACATCCTCTATGTGCAGTGTGCATTTGCTTTGGCTCCAAAGGCCACTTGCCCCTAGTCGCTAATGTCGAACATAGACCAGGTACGGGGTTCCTCAGTCATTAGCTGGGATAGGAAGACTTAAAGGAGACAAGACTTGGACTTGGTGCTTGGGAGACTGACTTGTATGACTCGCAAAGGTGTATCTCATATGGAATCCATCTGTTGTCCAGAGACTTTGTGGTCATTATCTTGTCCAGAGTATGCGTACGACCGGGCTCAAGGGTATCCCGTGGGGAACTGTACTGCCACTCTTTGACATGCCCCTATTTTCAAATTTTGCTTCATATTCTTATCAATTTTCTCTTTACTCTTCTTTTCTTTCTTCCTTTTGAACAGACCGTCTCTCTTTGAGACTTCATACATATGAGCTACACCTTTCCAAGTCCTCAAGTCAGCGCCATTTTGCCCCTAGACCTTGTCCGAGCAAGAAAAGAATTGACCAGTAAGGTGGCTCACCCAGCCCCCAACACGTAGGCAAACTAATTCCCATAAAATCATTCCCGTAATTAGCCCAAAATTCAGCTGGCCCAAAGATCCTTATGTAAACATACCAAAATGATGTCCATTTGAATTGAAATTTCAACCATAGGCTAATGAAAAGGTTTTCAAATTATGGTGATTTTAGTTTAATTTTTAGAATTTATTTTCCACTAGGTGTAAAATCGCCCGGAAAATAGTTGCGTCAGCTTAATCTCAAAATCCGTACGCCAAAAAGTCTAGATATTTACATATTTGATATCACACATTTTTTTTAAATTATGGTGTTCTCAGATTTTTATTTCGTTATAGTTTCCGGTGTCGCCCTATGGGAGCGCGCACCTCTAAATACGTTACTAGAATAGCATTTACTAATATAAATTAATCCTAATTAGTGTTAATTACATATCATGATAGTGGTTATATTTAATAATCCAATTATTAATAGTTTCTAGTAAATAGAATTTTCTGGGTGTTACATTTCCATTCCAGATCTTCAGCTTATTTCTCAGAAGAGTCACTGCCTCACACCCAAAGAATTTGTTGATCTCTATCCAGCAGAGGCAGCCAGATTTCAAGAAACCCAATCCAGGAACCATTTCTTGACTGTTGAGCACATCTTTCTCTAAGGTTCCATGCACTGTTTGCAACCCATCTCAAGGCATCTCAGGCCAAGTAACAGAAATGAGGACTTTCAATTTTGAAAGATTCAAATGGGTTTGCCTGATGTGTACCAAGGGGCAATATGAAAATCATTAAGAGGTCAAAGGGAAATTGTCCCTTCTATGACAGTGGCATTGCCCTCCGGACTCCATCCTCCCCTCATAGGCGCAGTCTCCTACAGAGGAACCTTTGCTGAAGCTATATTCAATAGATTCATCAGAATTGCCACTAGATTGAAAATCAAGTACAAATCCAAGTTGAGCTTCCAAAGGTTTATATTTCTTCAACTGTCAAGAACTCCATCACCTTCTTGACATTCAATTAAGCTTTGCTGAATCTGAGAGATTCACTCCTGAGCAATGGGCAGCAGCTTATCCCTCCTACCACTCTCAGTGTCAGAAGATGAAACTCTCCCCTGATGAATTTCACTCTAAGAGTCTCATGGATTTGGAAAAGCACATAGGTCATAGATGGGCACAGAGATATCTTATTTACTATCAAGCCAAAGATGCAGCTGTGTCAAATGGTTTTTACTGGAATATCACTCTCCATGAGTTTCTCCATCTGGCTGCAACTAAAGAGTTCTTCCCCTCAAGTTAAGAATAGACAGTGACAGATATCACAATAGGGTTGGATGGTACCGGAGGCGCCACATCAAATCCATTAAGAAATTACCCTCCACCAATCCAACTTACAATATTGATTCTAGCTTGTTTGACAACTCTTTTACCAAGAATGAGATGAAGCTCTGGGAGCTCATCCAACCATTTTAGCTATGATCCCTCAATCCCTGTATCTACCCCGTTCAGTTAGGTCCTGCCTTTGCATTATCTTGTGTTTTGCTATCCTTTATGTTAATGCCACAAAGGGGGAGAAAAGGTATAATAAAAGCTTATTTGAGAAAAGGTATAGAAGAAGTTTATTTGCTAGCCTATTGAAAGATTTTTGTCATTAACAAAAAGGGGGAGAATTGTTGAGCAACTACCCCTAAGAAATTTAGAGATTTTCTTAATATTATAAAACAATGTTTTTGCTATGACAAATCTTTAAATATATGTTTTCAAAGTAGATATACCACAAAATTCTATACAGATAAAATTCATGAACACTCAAAATTTCTAAGGCCACAGACTACTTCTATAGCCTACTGAATTCGACTGAGGCCTTTGACTACAAAAAAACCGACTCCTTCAGAAACTCCGTCAAAAGTCTTGAAAATTGTCCACAACTTTGCATAACATTCGACTCATACAGCGAATGTTCCTTACTCTGTATTCGACTGATGACTCTGACTGGTACAGTCGAATGCTTCATAAATCCTTAGCACTCCATTCGACTGCTACCTTCAGCTCATACAACCGAATGTTTTCATACGATTGATTCGACTGATATCTACCACTGCCACAGCCGAATACCTTAGAAATCAATACATAGTATTCGACTGCTGTAGTCGAATTACTTGTTTCTTAGAAGTCGAATCACTTGATCTTCTCTCTACTGAAGTCGAATCATTCCTATTTCTTCAGTCGAATTATCTGTTCTTATGCATTCGACTTCACTGTCAGTTTTGTGCTTGTACTTTTTACCTCATTGTCAGTTCTGTCTTGAAATATAAAAGACTATCAAATCTATTTTGATTCTTAAATATCCTAGACATAACTTCTTTGTAAGATGTTTGTTGTATCTTACTGAAACCTCAGAATATTATTATTTTAATATTCCTCTGACAGGACATGACATATTTAAAATATTCATCCTGTGCAAAACTTTTTCTAAAATGCTTTTTTCTGAGCTCTATAAGTCTTGATGTCCTTGCTTCAGTTTATTAGACTCATAAGACACAAAGCATTTATGAAATCTCAGGCGCATGGCATCTGACTGTCTCACCTACCCCTGATAGACCCATGCTTCACCTTTTCAGCATAATGTCTGTCTGCTTTTCTTTTCTGAAATTTTGTGGGATACTAGGTTCCATACTTTCTTTCGTACTAAACTGACCCACCTACCACAAAGGTATGGAGATACGTTTCTCTTTGTCTTGTCCTTGTAACAGGCATTAATTGGAGCATATTTAGCATGTCTTTCTCTCAGACCAGCTTTACAAGAGCTTATTCTAGCTGTGACAACTGCTCCTCTTCTGAAGACCTTGGGAAGATGCAAGTTTCAAGATCGTGGACAAGTCTTCAAGATCCAAAGGATCCCAGAAACTCTCCTCAAACGGCTAAATTGCAAACAGTCACCAAGCTCCAACGGCTATCTTCCTCAAACGGCTATATTTTGAAGATTATAAAAGAAGCTCAATAGAGAAATACAGACCAGATACACAGAAGTGCATACAAGCCAATTCTCTTGAAAAGCTTCATTCAAATCATTCAAAGCTCTCTCTCAAGCCTTCCTGCAGCAACAGTCGGAGAGCTCCACTTCAGAAAATTTTCTTCTGAAGTTCTGTGTTGGGTGGGAATTGTAATTGTCATATTTTCTTCAAAGTCCACCCTTGTTGCTTCAGATAGGATTTAGTTTCATTTCTTGATCTTTTAATCCTACTGAAGTCAGTGTGTGTTTGTGCTCAGATTTGAGGCAAACACACAAGTTTTTAATTCTTCCTTTGTAATCTTTACAGAAGGTAGTTCTGCATTGCCCTCCTGTGAAGGGAAGGCCTTGTGAAAGGCAGTCATTGTACCTGTTTAGGGAAGACTTGCTTGGGAGTAAGTGGGTTTGTAATTCCTCTCAAGGGTGAGAGAAGGCCAATTTGTTGGCAGTTAGTGGAAATCTCAAGTGGTTGACTTGAGGACTGGATGTAGGACTTCCATGTGGGAAGGGCCGAACCAGGATAAAATCCTTGTGCATTTCTTTGTGTGATTGTTTCCGCCTAGTTTACACTTGAATCACACCACATCACACTAAGTACTAACATATTAATTTAGTGTTGTGTTTTTCAGAAGAAATTTTTAAAGATAAAAAGTCCTATTCACCCCCCCTCTAGGACGTTTGTTTGCCATTTCGATCCAAACACATAGAGGGCTGTGGAACTGTACAGTAGTAAAGTCCATACCGAAAAGTTCAATGGTGTGATATCTAAGGGCACATTAGGATGAAATCCTGGAGGTGGACAAGTACCACTGGTTAGGGTGGAGAGTGCTTCTCTCGGTTCTGCGCTGTAACCAAGATCCATTACTGTGTTGCTAGGTGAGGATAAGTTTATGTGTATAGGTGTGTCCTTATAGTGGTGGTTTGGACTGTGTCACGACAACTAAGTGTAAAATGTGAATATGTGTAAGTGAATTGTGAAATGTGCAATGTGTAAATGAGCATGTGAAAGTGCAAAGTGAATGTGTTAGGATGTGAACAAGTGTAAACCATCATGAATATGTGTAATTATGTTAAAACAGCAAGTAAAATGTGTGTATAATTGTGTTAAATTCATGAGAATTTAAATAGAATCCATGCTAGGTGTGATGCTTACTTTATGTGTAGTTTTATGCTTAAATTGTGTACATTGAAATATGATTTGAATGAGATTTGAATCGTTTAAACATGTTAATCAAACTGTGTAGAAAGCATGTTATAGGTTTTATGCTTAACTGTTGTAAGTAAGATAGAGCATGTATCATGTGTTTCTAATGTTGTAAGTTCCATGCATAGTAAGTTAAATTGTATGAACCACTACCGTGTTAATTACTTCCATGAATGTTAGCATATGCATATGATGTGTGTAAGGATGATGTATATGGATTGCTTGATGGGTCTATTTAGATTCATACTTGCTTCGGCGTACAGGTGCAGGTGTCTCCACTTCTTCCAAGGAGATTGTTAGGAACGACTCTGAGAGAGAGGAGTAGCCATCGTGTGGAGATTCTTCATTTGTACTTTATTTTCATAGGTATGTAATCAGTGGATATTGTACTCATATGAACAATGTAATTGTATTGGGAAGGGTAATAATGTGGACTTTAGTTTTCTTTCATTACTATCTAGACAGTGGATATGATGTGGATGATGGAATAAGATTAGTACTTTCATTTCCGCTGTAACCTTTTGCTATTCATGTATATCTCAATCTATTGTTAGTGTTGGGTAAATGTCCCACTGTGATGACATTCATTATACCAACGTGGATTTGTATAATCGTAACAGTATAAGGAGGGTCGTTACAGAGATTGGTATCAGAGAGACAAGGTTAAGATTGTACATGAGTAAACCATCATCCGAGAGGACAAGCTATATGCTAAATTCAGCAAGTGCGATTTCTGGATGCGCGAGGTTCATTTCCTTGGGCATGTTATCTCCGGCGCTAGTGTAGCAGTTGATCCAGCAAAGGTCCAGGCTGTATTAGATTAGGAGATTCCCAAAACCCCATCGGAGATTTAGAGTTTCCTTGGTTTAGCAGGCTATTACAGGTGATTTATTGAGGGATTTGCATCTATCGCCGCACCTTTGACTAAGCTAACCAGGAAAGGTGTGAAGTTTGTTTGGTCCGAGGAGTGTGAGAGTAGCTTTCAGTTGTTGAAGGCTAAGCTTACTTTTGCACTGGTATTGGTTTTATCGAGTGGTGAAGAAGGTTTTGCCATTTACTCAAATGCATCTTGGATTGGTTTAAGTTGTGTGTTGATGCAGCAGGGAAGGGTAGTGGTGTATGCTTCTCGTCAATTGAAGGAGCATGAGCGTAACTATCCGACTCATGATTTGGAGCTTGCGACAGTGGTTCATGCACTAAAGATTTGGAGGCACTATCTTTATGGTGTCAGATTTGAGGTGTTCACTGACCATAAGAGCTTGAGGTATCTCTTCTCGCAAAAGGAATTAAACTTGCGGCAGATGAGATGGATTGAGTTCCTTAAGGACTACGACTTCGATCTTTAGTATCATCCTAGAAAGGCGAATGTCGTAGCAGGAAGAGATCTTTACTCCAGCAGGATTGGAAGATGTTGGAGGATACTGCTTGTGCGATGACTGAGTTAGAGCCATTATTGTGTCAGGCTTTTGTAGCTTAGTTGTCTATCCGGTCTTCGGTGTTGGATGAGGTGATCGAGCAGTAGAAGGCCGACCCTAGACTCCAAGAGTTAGTGGGTAAGGCAGGCATTGCTCGGGATGAGGATGGTGTGATTAGATTTCATCACTGAGTCTGTGTTCCCGATATAGTGGATGTTCGTGAGCATGTATTAGCAGAAACTCATAGGTCAAGATTCTCTATTCATCTGGGTAACACTAAGATGTACCAGGATTTGAAGAGATCATTTTGGTGGTTTGGCATGAAGAAGGATGTAGCGAATTTTGTATCTAGGTGTTAGTATGCCAGCAAGTGAAGGACGAGTGGCAGCGACCATCTGGTCTAATGCAGAAGAGAAGATTCCTATATGGAAGTGGGAGGCCATCACTATGGATTTTGTAAGGGTTTGCCCAGGTCAGTTAGGGGCAATGACTCGATTGGGTAGTTGTAGATAGATTCTCTAAGACTGCGCATTTCTTGCCTATGAAGAAGAAGCAGTCCGTTGAGAGCTTAGCTAGGTTGTAGTTAGTAGCATGTTAGGTTGCATGGTATGCTGAAGTCGATCATTTCGGATCGACATCCGAGATTTACTTCGAGGTTGTGGAAGGTGTAGACACGCTAATTCGACTCCACCGCGGGCAAATTTCATATTGCGCCATAATGCCACAAATGGCCTTCTTTTTGCCTTGCAAGAGAGTTTCCCAATATTTTTGGATCTCACCCATTCTTCCTTGGTACTTCCCCTTCGTTTCAAATGTACTCGGTCGCGGATCGACCTACGCGGTCAGGTCGCAGGGGTCGGGGGCAGCGCCCCGACAGGGGTCTCGGGGGTAGCGCCCCGGAAGCTAAATTTTGTTAAGGCACAACTTCATTTGATTCACGTCTGCTACATTGGATGCCTTTTAGGAAGACCGTATCGCGTCTTGCCGCCACGATGCGTTTCAAATCAAGACGCGTCGGCCTGAGCCGCCGCGATTAGGCGAAACCTCGAAAGTCATCGCACTCAAGTGCTAGCCCCTTGGAACCACGCAAAATATCTGAATCACATCCTGCCGCCCAGACACGATTAGTTCGTAGGCTTGACACGCCAGACCTCAGAAGTCGTCCCACGTGCCTAAACCGTAATCGCAGCAAGGTAGGCCGACGTGTTTTAAAATGCGGCGGCCATCCCCGACGCGATTCTAAAAGTGGTCATCATTGCCAAATATCAAATCAAGTTGACTTCTGAATTGCGGCCTACTGCCCAGACGCGATTTAAATCAAGTCGCGGCACGCTTGCCCGACACTATTCTAATCGCGGCCTGCCGCCCGTACAGGTTTCAATCTTAAGTCGCATCCGCTGTAATGGACGCTATTTGAATCCATGAGGCCTATAAATTGGACCCGAGGGTAACCATTTGGGCATCCCTCTCCCACCCCGGCGGAGCCCTATCGGATTCTTCCCGCGACATTCCCCCACTACGGCGAAGCCCTGCTGGACCGGCGACTCGACGCCCTCCTTCCTCGAAGCTTGGAGTTGGAACACCGTCTTCTTAATGCGAACTGGAGCAAGGTGGGAGCATCTTCATCCTCTTCCTCTGTACCTTTCGGCATCGCCGCCGCGCCATCCCCCGTTATCTATCTTTATATCCTCCGAGCCCAACGTGGCTCTTCTATACTTCCTTTTTTTTTTTATTCACACACATGCATGCATACACACACACACCAGTATTTTTAGGGGTTTAAAAGCCACCCAAGGTAAGTCAATCCCTATGTTATTTATTCTTTTCGTGCCACTTTTTTTTAGAATTTATACTACACACGTGGCTATCCTCTTTTCATTTCTTTGTCTTTTTCTTTGTCAGGGTAATCAACTCTAAAATGCCCTCTACCACGGCTGGCCATGCTCGTAGAGGAAGAGAGGACCCACGTCATCCTCGCGCAATTTCCCGTTAAAAGGTACACATCCACGATCACCTTCTTCCACTTGCACCCCTCGCGTGTGCACCTCCATTCGGCACCCTCATGTGCCTGGCAATCACATTTCCTTTTTCCCTTTTTTTGTCACTTATTCCATCTCACACATTCCACTATTTCACACATCCTCATCCCCCCCTCTTTGTGGGCATCATGCAAAGCGTCGTCTATAGAAGGGTCTTCAAGATGCTTTAGCTTCTGAATTGAAGCTTAGTTCGGCATTCCATCCCCAGACAGATGGACAGTCTGAGAGGACTATCCAGATGCTCGAGGATATGTTGAGAGCATGTGTGATGGATTGGAAGGGTGATTAGGAGCGTCATTTACCTCTTCTGGAGTTCGCGTATAACAACAGTTTTCATGCGAGTATTAGTATGGCTCCATTTGAGCCGTTGTATGGAAGGCCTTGTAGATCTCCTTTATGTTGGGAGGAGACTGGTGATAGGCAGTTGATCAGTCCGAAGTTAGTACAGGAGACTTCGGATAAGATCCAGCTTATCAGGAAGAGGCTTGTTGCGGCGCAAGATAGGCAGAAGAGTTACGCCGACAACAGGAGAAGGATTTAGAGTTCGAGATTGGAGCATGTCCTTCTAAGATTTTCGCCTACTCGAGGTGTTGTCAGATTTGGCAGGCATAGCAGAAGGCCCCTCACCCAGATCGCCCAGCGTGACCATGATGGTCAAGCGAGTGAGGATCGTAGTTTGCACGCGGAAGGAGAGGCGGGATCGCTGTTGAGAGCAAGAAACGCAGGGACGGGTATCGCCGTCCGAATGTTGGGAGCAAGGAGTGACGGTTCTCGCCGTTCAGACCCGTTAACCTAATAGCGAGTCTAACTCGAGTCCACCTCTCGCGAACGGGCCGGAGCCTCGCAAGGATATCAACCACGAGTCCGTAGAAAAATAAAGGAACAGTTCAAATATTCATAAGATTCTGCCAATCTCACAAATATTTACATGAAATATACATAGCTCTGCAGTACACTGTAACTAAACTACAACGAACCTGGGGCATACCCCGAGGTGAACAACAAGATAATAAATTACACTGCTGGTGTTGCTGACCCTCCACTGGACGACTGGTGCGAAGTCTCCTGAACTCCCTCACCTGATAGGAGGTAGGGTGAGCCTCTCGAGTCACTGGCTCAGTAGGGAAACTCCCTAGAAACTTAGCAAACCAACACTAGTAGCAAACAGGAAATGCTACGCTAACAATTTATAGTATTATCTAGCAGGATGTAAAACTGTAAGCAACACCTACCATTTGCTGCTGAACAGAAATCAACGTAAGTAAATAAACAGTAAAACCAAACAGGTGTATGAGCTACTGTAGAGAAATGCCACACTCGAGCCACGTCAACTGGTTCGCGACACCAGTTACTGACCCGGACAACAACACAGGACCACCTCCCAGTCTCGCAGCCACGGACGAAAGGTCCAGCTGTCGCTCCACTAAAAAAGTACAAAGAACTGTGGAGTCCAACTAGACCACCACAACTTGCAGGTCACACACCTCACAGGCCCATGCCTGGCACCATTAGGGACTCTGGCCCGAGTTCCCTAACGTGAGGCACTGGAAAACAGGACTAGCTGGGCCCAGTACGTCTACTGTGTGTCTGTCTCCCCCAACTACGAGCGCGCTACAAGCGACCAAACCACAAACTCTCTCTAGTCATTGTCCCACTGCCGTCTTTCCCTCAGCCGACGTACTACTCAGCACAAGAGTGAGGGTGTCCAAGAAGACGACAAGACCTCATTGGTACCCAGTACCAGACAAGCCCCGAGCACTTACATGCCTGGCTCACACAAAACCTGGGTCCCAACTTAAGAGGTATCCACGGAAGGCGTCAAACTACACGCCACATACACGAAAACCATAAGCTCACATACAAACCATGTGAAACCTCCACATAATCCATGTGAACACCACGTAAACCACACATCACACACTCCCCGAGCGTTGAGAGAATGCCAATGCACCTCTTACTATCATCACAAACCACAAACCACATTAACCAGATAATCAAACACTTATATGCATTCATGGATAACAGCATTCGGCTGTTAACGCGACAGTGTACCACGTCGCCTTCAGAACATGGCGGCACGATAGGTCGTCTTCTAAACGCGTCGGTTCATGGTGTCGCGACCTGGTCGCGGCTCCCAGAGCGACCGCGTTAACAGGTGCGAACCCTAGTCTGGAATCCTTCATCCGGATCACCGAAACTCTTTAAAACCTATAGTTTTCATTCCATTTTCATGCTTTAATGTGTTCCTACTCATGCTATCTAAGGTTTAGAAAGCAGGAAACACAATATCCTCATCACATGAACAGATTACGGATCAAATCACAGGAAATCTCCCTACCTTCGTGAAAAATGCGAAGAACGAAGCCGACACGATGATCCCTCCGCTCCACGTAACGTCCTCGCGGTGGAAACTCGTCGAACCGTGCTCAAGAAAGCCGAATCGCCCAAGATTCCCTCAGAAAAAACCTCTTGGCCGAGCAGAGCTTTCATGAGCTCTGTTCTGCCAGGGTTTCTTAAAAACACAATGCAGATAAGAACGCGACACCCTACCTGGTCGCGACCTGAACGCGGCGCACTTGGCTGTCGCCTTAAGCCTGCTGACGTCAGTCCTGTGCTCAGCACATGAACACGCGGCAGACATGCAAACGTTCACTTAACTGACGGGTCCATGAACGTGGCACCATGGGCTGTCGTGATCAAAATGCGACGCCCCTCATTGTCACGTTAGGAACAGAGAAACAGAATGCTTTTGGAAAATCTTACAACTTGAGGAAAACACCTGCTACACACGTCATCGGCCACACTCTGGCCTCCACAACCACACAAAGACGATCCGAACGGTTGGAACGTTACATTACTATCACCTAAAATGAAATTTCGTCCTCGAAATTTAAACAGAAGCCAATTATCAAATTTCAATTTAAACTATAACATACTATCACCTAAAAGAAATAAAGACTTACTCAAACAAATATGGATACGCTTCTTTCATTTCTTCTGCTAATTCCCAGTATCTTCGCCACCTTTCTGTTTTCCCATCTAACTTTTCACCAACTCAATTTCTTTATTTCTAAGCTTTGGTTCTGTAACCTAAAATTTGCACTAGATATTCCGGCATTGACATGTCGGGCTTCAAATCATCTCTTTGATAACTAACAACTTGGGTTGGATCTCTAATATACTTTCTTAACATTGAAACATGAAATACATCATGAGCATCCGTGAAATCTGCTAGAAATCCAATTTATAAGCTGCTTTGCCCATCCTTTCTTTTATTTGAAACGGCCCAACATATCTCGGACTCAATTTACCTTTCTGACTGAATCATAATACACCTTTAGTAGGAGACACTTTTAAGAATACATATTCACCAACCTCAAACTGCAATGGTCTGCGTCTAACATCTGCATAGCTTTTCTGGCGACTTTGAGCTGTTTTCAACTTTTCTTGAATGAATCTTAGTGTTTCTTGCACATTGACAAACCATTTCTGGGCCCAAAACTTGCCTTTCTCCTACTTCATGCCATTTAATGGTGATCTGCACGGTCTACCATACAAGGCTTCATAAGGTGCCATTTCAATACTTGAATGGTAGCTGTTGTTATATGCAAATTCAACCAGACCCAAATGACGCTCCCAGATACCTCCCCACACAAGACAACAAGCTCTCAACATATCTTCAATAGTCTGAATTGTTCTTTCTGTCTGCCCATCTGTTTATGGATGATATGCTGAACTGTACCTAAGTTCTATGTTGACAACTCTTTGCAAACTCCTCCAAAAACCTGAAGTAAATCGAGGGTCTCGATCCAAAACTATAGTGACTGGTACTCCATGCAAAGGTATAATATTTTCTACGTATAGCTTATCTAATCTATCAACTGACCATGACATGCTAACTAGTAATAACCTGCAGACCATGGTCAATCTATCCACAAAAACCCATATTGCATTATGACCTAATGAACTGGGCAAACCAACTATGAAATCCATTGCTATGTCATCCCACTTCCATTACGGAATGGTAATGGCTGCAATAATCCTCCTGGCTTCTGATGCTATGCATTAATCTACTGACATACTGCACATCTGGTTATAAACTCTGCAATTTCTCTCTTCATATTTGGCCACCAAAATGCTTCTTCATATCTTGATACATTTTGGTGCTACCTGGATGGATGGTGTATCTTGATCTATGAGCTTCTTCCAAAACCTTCTGTTTGATTTCTGTATCTTCTGGAACATACAATCGTCCTTTTAGTCTGGCCACATTATCACGCCCCAAATTTACTTTATCCATTCTGAGAATATTTTCTAAATTGGTATCTGCTCTTTGTGCCTCTGCTATCTGCCATAAAGAGAAGGCTCTATTGCATTAGTTGCCAATATTGCTCTACGTTGACTGTTTGGCACATATAAGGAATTTTCCGCTACATCCTCATAAAGTTTCCATTCTCTGATCATAAGTTGATTCATAACCGCTTTTCTTCTCAAAGCATCTGCTACCACATTTGCTTTACCTGGATGATATGCCAAACTAAAGTCATAATCCTTTAAATATTCCATCCATCGGCGCTGCCTTAGATTCAAATCTTTCTGAGAGAATATATATTTCAAGCTTTTATGATCGGTAAAAATCTTAATCTTCACCATACAAATAATGCCGCAAAATCTTCAATGCAAAAACTATTACTGCCAGCTCTAGGTCATGAGTAGGGTAATTCTCCTCATGCTTCTTCAATTGTCTGGAGGCATAGGCAACCACTTTACTATGCTGCATCAAAACTACACCCAAACCTCTCTTGGATGCATCTGTAAACAGAACAAATCTGCCACTACCCGACGGAATCTCTAAAACTGGTGCTGAGGTCAACCTCTTCTTCAGCTCTGCAAAACTGCGTCTGCACTCTGAGGACCACACAAAAGGAACACCCTTTCTTGTCAATCTTGTCATTGGTGCCGCTATCTTAGAGAAATCTTGGATAAATCTTCTGTAATAGCCTGCCAAACCTAGAAAACTCCTAATCTCAAACACAGTCCTCAGCTCTTCCCACTTCATTACTTGCCTCAACCTTGGCTGGATCCACTGCAATACCTTCACTTGATATCACATGACCCAGAAACTGAATCTCCTTCAACCAGAATTCACATTTACTAAATTAGAAAATAACTGATGATCCCTCAATATCTGCAAAGTAGTCCGCAAATGAGCTGCATGCTCTTCCTCAGATGCTGAATAAACCAATATATCATCAATAAAGACTACTATAAACTGATCCAAATACTGATGAAATATCCTATTCATCAAATTCATAAATGCTGCAGGTGCATTTGTCAATCCGAAAGGCATCACAACAAACTCATAATGTCCATATCTAGTCTGAAAAGCTGACTTCTCAATATCCTCTTCTCTGATCCGCAATTGATGATATCCTAATCTCAAATCTATTTTGGAAAATACTTTAGCTGACTGCAGTTGATCATAAATCATCAATCCGAGGAAGTGGATATTTATTCTTAATTGTAACTTTATTTAACTGCCTATAATCTATACACATTCTTAAACTGCCATCTTTCTTTCTGACAAATAACACTGGCGCTCCCCATGGTGACTGACTAGGCTAATAAAACCTTTTTCTAATAATTCTTGGAACTGTTTTTTCAACTCTTTCAATTCTGCTGGGGCCATTTTATATGGTGCTTTAGAGATAGGTAAACTGCCTGGTTGCAATTCAACTGTGAAGTCTACCTCTCTGCGCGGAGCTAACCCTAGCAACTCATCTGGGAACACGTCTGCAAATTCTCTAACCACTGGCACTGAATCCACAGACTTACTAGATTCAACTAAACTAACTGAAGCAAGGTACGCTACACATCCCGCATTAATTAACTTTCTAGCTCTAAGTGCAGAAATAATAAACTTGGGAGTGTAAGAAGGCATACCTTGAAATTCAAACACCTCACCACCGGGTCTGCAAAATCTGACTTTCTTCTTTCTACAATCAACCAATGCTTCGTAGGCCTCTAACCAATCCATTCCCAGAATCACATCATATTCTTTCAATGTTAGAGCATATAATCTTGCGGGCATTTGATTCCCATGGATCACTATTGGGACCTTTTCTAAAAAGTAGGAAGTCAACAGATACCCTTCTGAAGAAATTTCCACTACCAGCTCACATGACTTTTCTTCTAAAGGAAGTACCATGCTATTCAGAAAATCTTCGAAAATAAATGAATGGGAAGCACCCGGATCAATTAATACTCTAGCAGTAAAATCAAGAAGGTAAAATACCTTCAAAAAGATTGGATGCTTCCGCCTGAGCTCTAGTAACAGCCATCACTCGACCCGACCTCCTCTTTGGTACGGTGTACCTCTGCCCTGCTCTACTGACTGTTGAAAGGGCTGCTGCTGTTGCTGGGTCCCTCTTCCATAAGTCTGCTCTCGACGATACGGACAATTCCTTGCTAAATGTCCTGGCTGCCCACAATTATAACATCTAAAACCTGGATATGTTGTAGGCTGCCCTGCCGTACTCTGCTGGGATTCATCTGAAACCGGTGGCCTATAGCCACGACCCTACTGAAAACCTCCCTACTGAAAACCCTGTTGTCTGCCTCTACCACGACCTCCTTGAAAGAATCTCTTGATCTGCTTGCCCCATTTTCCTATTCTAGATGATGAAGAAGCTCCGGAAGGTGCTTTCCCTTTACCGATTCCTCCTGACGGTTGAGGATGCCGAAAACTACCGGAGCCTAAACCACCTGTCTGAGACTGCCCCTGCCTAGCCCGAACAGTCCTCTGAAGTATTGCTGCTTGCTAAGCTGCCTCTTCCACTGTTCTACACATCAATGGAACGACTGCATCTTGCAATTCTGGCCTCAGGCCTCGAATAAAATATTCTACAATCATGGTATTATCAGTTACTACATATGGAGCATACCTGCTCAGGGCTATAAACCTCATCTGATATTCAAGTACCGAAAGGTTTCCTTGCTGGAGTGTCTTGAACTGCTCTCTCTTCATCTGTTGGATCTGTATTGGGAAGAAAGAATCATTAAAAATTGACAAAAATTCCGTCCATGGAATAGTGTCCTCCGTCCTGCCTGTAAACACTGTCTGCATCTTTAATCGCCACCATTCCTGTGCAAACCCTCGTAGCTGGTATGCTGCAAGAATCACTCTATCTTCCTGGGGACACCTCATTATCACAAATACCCTCTCGATCTCATGTATCCAATGCTCTCTAACGTATCCGGGTTGGGACCTCCTGAGTATGTAGGGGGTTGTAACCTCAAAAACCGCTCCACAAGTACTGTAGTCTCCTCCTCACCGTAGTTGGCCTCACTGGAGCTGCCAGTTGTATAGGTACCACAGGAGGTACCTCTAACCCCGGTGGGGTGGGACTGGAGCTACTAGCACTGCCTCCTCTAGAAATGGTGGGACCACTGCCGCTGGTTGTACCTTGTGGTTGCTGATCCAGTCTTACCTGATCTCTGTCAAGCAAACGAGTGACGGGGATCACGCATCTGAATGTTGGGAGCAAGGAGTGCGGGGTGTGACGGTCCTCGTCTTTCAGACCCGTTAACCTAATAGCGAGTCTAACTCGAGTCCGCCTCCCGCGAACGGGCCGGAGCCTCGCAAGGATATCAAACCACGAGTCCGTAGAAAATAAAGGAACCAGTTCAAATATTCATAAGATTCTGCCAATCTCATAAATATTTACGTGAAATATACATAGCTGCAGTACCTGTAACCAAACTACAACAGAACCTGGGCTTACCCCGAGGTGAACAACAAGATAATAAAATTACACTGCTGGTGGTGCTGACCCTCCACTGGACGACGGGTACGAAGTCTCCTGAACTCCCTCACCTGATAGGAGGTAGGGGTGAGCCTCTCGAGTCACTGGCTCAGTAGGGGACTCCCTAGAAACCGAGCAAACCAACACTAGTAGCAAACAGGAAATCCTACGCTAACAATTTATAGTATTATCTAGCAGGATGTAAAACTGTAAGCAACACCTACCATTTGCTGCTAAACAGAAATCAACGTAAGTAAATAAACAGTAAAACCAAACAGGTGTATGAGCTACTGTAGAGAAACACCACACCCGAGCCACGTCAACTGGTTCGCGACACCAGTTACTGACCCGAACAAACAACACAGGACCACCTCCCAGTCTCGCAGCCACGGACGAAAGGTCCAGTTGCCGCTTCACTAAACAAGTACAAAGAACTGTGGAGTCCAACTAAACCACCACAACCTGCAGGTCACACACCTCACAGGCCTATGCCTGGCACCATTAGGGACTCTGGCCCGAGTTCCCTAACGTGAGGCACTGGAAAACAGGACTACCTGGGCCCAGTATGTCTACTGGTGTCCGTCTCCCCCAACTACGAGCGCTACAAGCGACCAAACCACAACTCTCTCTAGTCGCTGTCCCACTGCCGTCTTTCCCTCAGCCGGACGTACTACTCAGCACAAGAGTGAGGGTGTCCAGGAAGACGACAAGACCTCATTGGTACCCAGTACCAGGACAGCCCCGAGCACTTATGTGCCTGGCTCACACAAAACCTGGCGCTCCCAACTTAAGTGGTATCCACGAAGGCGTCAAACTACACGCCACATACACGAAAACCATAAGCTCAATGTACAAACCACGTGAAACCTCCACATAATCCATGTGAACACCACGTAACCACACATCACACACTCCCCGAGCGTTGAGAGAGTGCCAATGCACCTCTTACTATCATCACAAACCACAAACCACATTAACCAGATAATCAAACACTTATATGCATTCATGGATACATCATTCGGCTGTTA
Organism: Colocasia esculenta; assembly: GCA_014218235.1. NCBI lineage: Eukaryota > Viridiplantae > Streptophyta > Magnoliopsida > Alismatales > Araceae > Colocasia > Colocasia esculenta. The sequence goes on from CM024763.1 coordinate 111,450,798, forward strand.
ACGTGATAGTGTACCACGACGCCTTCAGAACATGGCGGCACGATAGGTCGCCTTCTAAACGCGTCGGTTCATGGTGTCGCGACCTAGTCGCGGCTCCCAGAGCGACCGCGTTAACAGGTGCGAACCCTAGTCCGGAATCCTTCATCCGGTTCACCGAAACTCTTTAAAACCTACAGTTTTCATTCCATTTTCATGCTTTAATGTGTTCCTACTCATGCTATCTAAGGCTTAGAAAGCAGGAAACACAATATCCTCATCACATGAATAGATTACGGATCAAATCACAGGAAATCTCCCTACCTTCACGAAAAATGCGAAGAACGAAGCCGGCACGATGATCCCTCCGCTCCACATAACGTCCTCGCGGTGGAAACTTCGAACCGTGCTCAGCAAGCCGAATCGCCTAAGATTCCCTCAGCAAAAACCTCCTGGCCGAGCAGAGCTTTCATGAGCTCTGTTCTGCTAGGGTTTCTTAAAACACAATGCAGATAAGAATGCAACACCCTACCCGGTCGCGACCTGAACGCGGCGCACTAGGCTATCGCCTTAAGCCTGCTGACGTCAGTCCGTGCGCTCAGCACATGACACGCGGCAGAAATGCAAACGTTCACTTAAACTGACGGTTCCATGAACGCAGCACCATGGGCTATCGCGATCAAAATGCGACGCCCCTCACTGTCGCGTTAAGAACAGAGAAACAGAGAATGCTTTTGGGCAAAATCTTACACCTTGAGGAAAACACCTACTACACACACATCATCGGCCACACTCTGGCCTCCACAACGACACAAAGACGATCTGAACAGTTGGAACGTTACACGGGGATTGCCGTCGGGAGCAAGGAAACACCGGGATGGGGATCGCTGTCCAAATGTTGGGTGCAAGGAGTGATGGGGATCGCCGTCGAGAGTGGGGATTGCAGCGGAGTGACGGGGATCGCCGTCGGGAGCGGGGATTGCAGTGGAGTGACGGGGATCGCCGTCGGGAGTGGGGATTGTAGTGGAGTGATGGGGATCGCCGTCGGGAGCGAGGATTGCAGTGGCAGTGAAGGAGGGAGATCGGTACTTGAAAAGGGAAAGATGGGGATCGCCGTCTGAACGAGAGGGTAGGAAAGGGAGGACGGGGATCGCCGTCCAAATGATGGAAAAAGAGGGAATGGAAGCATTTTTTATTGATTTTTTTTTTTGAATTTAGCATAACATACTAGACTAAAAGAAATAACTATCCTAAAGAAAAAAACATCGGGAGAAGACAAAATCGAGCCATTGAAGAAATGGTGAAAGAAGAGGAAGAGATGGTCAACGCTTCGAGAGCGTCGGGGAGAATTGGAGGATGAGAGGAGGAGGAGAAGGGATGAAGGCGAAATTATAAACAATGATGGAAGACACAAAATGACTAGAAGGCCGGGAATACCCTGGCCAGAACTCCTTTATTGGGTTGATGGGTTTATGACTTGAAATCTTCACCAGGTCCAAGCAACTGTCGCTTGGTGGTGATTGTTGATACTGACTGTTCCATTGCTGGAGAGTATAAATGCTGTCCTCACTGAATAACTGACTGACTGCAGAGACAGGACTTCGAGCTCTTGTTCTTCTACTTCTGCTATTGGGGACTGCACGGTGTTGTCCTCCTTGAACAGAAAACTATGGCTGAGATTAAGTCTTCTAGACTGGTTCTTCTGCCGCTATTTCTTCAGGCCTCCTCTTTTGCTGGGCCTTTGGGCCTCCATAAGTTGATATGGGGACAACGATGCTTCTATCATGATAGTGTTGTAGCCTGGCTATACAGGCCCTCTGACAAAATGATCATAAAGTGTCCAGGTGAGAGGGTCTTGGTCTATCTTTGTGTAGATGAATATGTTACCCGGTTTGAGCCCTTCTTGGTATCTAAGACCCCTCTTTGTGAATTTCTTAGGGTCATTGATGATCTGAGTCCTCCCTTGAAGGTGGGCACCCAGACCCTTTCCCGGCTGATACTAATTCTGACCATGATATTCCAGCCCTTGGTATTTGAGAGTGTGCCCTTCTTGACAGTTGCCACTTACGGAGATATGATCTGGCGGCTGCTGGAAATGTGTAAGCCCAAGGAAAGTTCACATCAAGGGCTGAGATAATGGGCTTGTTGGATGGCCAGACTGATGGCATTACTTTCTTGATGGCCTCCACTGTGTGAGAAGTTGCTGCACTTTTAACTTTGACTATATGACCCTGGAATGGAAATTTCAAGCATTGATGAGCTGTAGAGGGGATTGCCCCTAACGCCTCAATCCATGGCGACCCAGAATAGCTTTGTAGTTGGATCAATGTCAAGCACATAGAAATCCACTGTCATGACAAGTGGGTCCAATTCTGCTTAAAGAAATGATGCCATGGAAGGCCTGTCGGGAATTGTCATAGGCCGCTATGGTTGTGGGAGTGGGCTGCAAGCGGCGCTCGGAGATGTTGCAGGATCTCAAGGTACTCAGCGGGCACACATTTATAGAAGCTCCGTATCAACCAACGCGGCATCAACGACCACTTTGTTTATGGTCAGGGTGACACATAAAGGCATTCTCCTGGCCTCTGGAGGAGCCAGCTTACCGTCTGTGAAAGTAAGGTTGGCCCCTTCTTTACAATGGAAAGAACAGATGGCATGTTGTCCGGGTTCATATCTTCACTTACCATGACCCTTTGCAGAAAGGCTCTCAGGGCATCTTGGTGGTTTGGTGACCTTTTGATCAATTCAAGGATTGATATTTTTGCCGGAGTCTGATCCAAATGTTTCAAGATATCATATTGGGTCCCCGGGACCGGATCTATCTCCTCAATGTCTTCTTGCTGTTGCTGGTTGTTGGAAGGTTGGGTCGGCTGACCCGGCATAGATACGGATGCATTTGGGTACATCCGGTGGAACATTCGCCCGCTCCGTAGGGTGAGGTTGTGGTAAAGGGAGGTGAATTGGTGTCGATGATGGAGGGGGGGGGGCTAATAAGGGTGCGGGGCAGGAGAGAATGGATATTGAGAGGTGACAGGATAATAGGCGGTATGACGGGGTTGCTGTAGAGTGGAGAGGTAAGAGTGGCAACGGTGGGCATGGCAGGTGTGGAGGTGGTGGTAGTGGGCGTGGTGGAGGTAGGTGTGGCGTGGGAAATGACCAAAAGCTGGCCTACTTCGTGCTCATCGTCGTAAGCCCACGTGGCTGCATGTGGTGGATGATGGATGACAGGGTTAACCTGAGCAGGAGGAGGAGGTGGTGGAGCAGGCTCAGGGTTCGGAGCGGGCTGATGTTGCGGCATAGGATTATGGATTATGCCGAGGTCATTGGCTGGCTGCTGTGGTTGCTGCGGTTGCTGCTATTTCTGATACTACTGCTGGTACTACTACTGGAATTGCTGTTGACCCGTTGGTCTCTCAGTGTCTGGATCAATCTCTTCATCTCGGCCCATCAATTTGGTTCTGCTCATGAAGATCATATATAATGTCCCGAATTGGAAGCAATCTGACACATTGTGCCCTGGATGGCGATGATACACATAGTAATTTGTTTGGTCAACTGCCATGTTCCAATTTGGTTTCTCGGGAGGGAGCCTAAGAGCATTTAAAGACATGAGGGCCGCAAATATATCAGAAAGATTTTCTGGGAGAGGAGGATATTGCGCCCGCTTGGGCCCATTGGGCTTTCGAGGAGCATAGCCATTTTGGGGCGGAGGGACTTGGTTGTATTGGCGCTGATCTTGATGAGGGTTTCGGTTTTGAGGAGGCGGCTGTCTATTGTTCTAGGGTTACTGGGATTGCTGATTAAGGGGTGCCCTACATACCGGGCCTTGAGGGTTATTCACTGCACTTACCTGCTCATTGGTTTGGATTCCCTCAGTAACAGGTCCTTGGGGCTTCTTGGGATAGCGAGATTTAGGGGCCTCAAACATAGAGTGGATGGGAGAATCCTTGAGCTGGTTATGGATGAAACGGGCTCGGCTGTATAACTGATGCATGGAAGTGATGTCGTTCATAGCTAGAATGGCACGGTAGGTGGGTGTGGCATTGGAGATCAGCAATTTAACTTTCTCCTCTTCCGGCACGAGGCATCAGATTTTAGTAGCCAGGCATGTCATCTATCGGTGTAGATAGCAAATTCCTCATCAGGCTTCATTTTTTCAGCCACTAGATCAACAAAAGAGTACTTGGGTCCGACCCGATCCTGAAACTGCTGTAAGAACCTTTCTTGAACTACTTGAAAATCCTCGGCTTCCTCGGGTGGTAGAGAATAAAACCACTCGAGGGCCGGACCATCCATGATTTCCGGAACATGTACGCCATAAGGTGGCTGTCGCACTTGTGTGGGGTAGCCTCATACACAAATCTTTCAAATGAACATAGGGGTCTCCTACCCCAGAATAACGCAAGAACACAGCGAGTTCTGACTGAGGTGGGACCCGAAGGTATTGAAAAGATGGAAGGGGAATATCCACGGCTTTCCGTGGGTCCAATTGTCTCCTTAAGTCATGGAGCTCCTTCTTCATGGTTGTCCACTTCGCAAGGAAGTCAGAGGGGGATGAGACATGGTGAGTAGGGACGAGGGAGCGGGGGTGCTCTAAGGGGTAAGACCTCTCGCGGGGAAGGGGAATAGGTTCGGCCCTATAGAATGAGGAGACTGGAGGGGATTTGGGCCGAACATCCTGCGTCGAGAGATAGCTGGGCTCAGAAAAGTGAATAGCCCTCGGACGGAGGGGTGTGGGGTCTGCCACCATGGAGGGTACGTGTGGCGCTGATATAACCAGAGCGGAGGAAGCTGCTTGCTGGGCAGAACTGTGAGTGGGAGGGGATAGGGTCGCTTGCCTTTGGCAGTGGCCAGAAATTCACGGACATGGTCAGGACTCTGATGAGGGAGAAGTTGTCTAATTGAGAATGTGGGTCATCTGCCCTAGGAGGAGAAGGAGGGCGGGATTGACCACTGGTGGCAAGAGAGGGCTCGATGTGCCCAGAGAGGACAGCCGCAGAGGGTTGGGCTGCATCCTCTAGAATCCCAATGGGCAGAGAATCATCGGCAAGGACGCGGAAGTGGTCCATACCGTACAAGGGGTTATGATATAACACAATGGTCGGAGGAGACTGACTCGATCTACCTAGACAATGACGCATGCACCGCCCCTAAACAATTAGGGGTGGTGACACTAACCAAACAAATCCTAGACCCTACCACAAACAAGAAGGGACTGTGAGATAAGAAGGGATGCACCGAATGAGCACTCAAGTTATCATGATTAACGTCCAAATTTTAGAGTTTGTACTTAACCTTTAAATTGATTGATTAATAGAATGTCACTCGGTCAAGTGGGACCCTGATAGGTATGAACTCAAGTCCTTCGGTGTTACTAAGTGGGCACACAATTCACACTCGGGATAGCTCAAACTAAGGGACAACGGTACAACCTGCCCGGCAAACCGCAACGTGCGTACGGACACGGGGGCTTACGGAGGTCCTCGGGAGGCGGCCCTAGTCAGCCCACGAGTGCTCGCAGGTGAGAGGACTCACTCAACCAAGGGGGATAGCCTATCAGCATGGATCAATAGTGTATGCACAGGCCTAGATGCCCAAAAATGTATGCAATATCCAACTAATGACAAAACAGGGTGACTAACGGGTCTCGGTAAAGTCGCGGCGGCCAGGTATGCTGCCCCTATCGCGACCGGAAACCCGCCGCGATATCAACAGAGTCCTGAGAACCGTAGTCATTCGTAAACACAGGACATACAGACTGACCTAACACGCAATACACATGGAATAACCAAATTAACACAGTAGAGCTCATGGGTCACACAGAAACGGGCACATGGGTCAAAACAATAACAAGAAATGTGTACCTGAAGCCGCGACGTCCTACCATGGCGCGGCCTTATCGCGACTCTACGATCTGCCGCGATAGGATCCGAAAACCACCATCAAAGAAAGAAAAATTCGAACCCTAGCAGGATTCTAGAAATCAGAAACGCGAGAGTACATGGCAGTATGGCATAGAAGAGACATAGGTGAATCAACAGAAAGAAATAAGGTGGATAGAAGGGGAGAGGCACGTACCTTTTGTCGCGCCGGCCAACTTAGACGCGACGAGATCACGGCGACGCGATCGCGGCGACGCGATACGCCGCGTCTCTGGCAGAGAACAGCGCCAAAACAAAACAAAATACACCTAACAGGGTTCTAAGAAGGCATTTAAACAATCAAACATTCCAGGCAAACAGGCTAAAAAATCACGAGGCTAGCATTGAAGGTCCCACCGTGATCGCCAAAAGGTGTAATCACGGGGATTGTGCGACCCCCAAAACACGCAAACATGTATCCAATATAGAAGCATGGGAAAAGGATGTGATCGCCACCTAACTTGTTGCCTAATGAGAATTAAGCAGCTAACTAAGCTAGGAAAAGGAAAAAAGAACAAAAGGACTTACTAAGATCGCGATGTGGAACCACGTCGCGATGGGCTAAAGTCGCGTCACCCTTGTAGGGTGCATCTCGACTGTCGCATCGCCCTCGTCCGTCGTGTTCTCTGTAGTGCGGAGAAGTGATGAAGGACATTCTTCCTGCCCTCCGACCGGCCAGAGAACAAGAGCTCCTCGTGAAACTTCGCTTGGGTGCCTGCCAAACAATGAAAATCGAAACCCTGTTAGAACAAGTTAAGCATAATATCCATTCAAAAATGAAAGAGAAGGAGGAGCATGGGGGGAACGAACCTGGGGTGTTTTTTAAACCCCTAGGGTAATGGGAATGTGGGAAAGGAAGGAAATGCAACCTATCTAGAAAATGGAATAGCAAAATGCATGAAGAAGGAGAAGAAGGGGGAAGAGAGAAAGAGCCCCGTGTGAGGCAACTCCCTGGCGTGGCATGCATTGTTGGCTCGTGCAAAAGCCTCTGAATGGAGTAGGAATCACCCTCCTCACGTTCCCAGCCTTGTGGATGAGAAAAATGGCATAACTTGAGGTGGAAATGGTGAGGAAATCAGAGAAGAGGAGGGTTGTGTGGGCTAAGTCCATCACTAAAAAATTCGGTGGCCCTTCGGGTAAAAAATGGGGGTCTCTTCGCTCTGAAGTGGGTGGCCTTGCTTATATAGAGTTAGAGTGAGAAAATCCCATATTAAGATGATAAATACCCAATAAAGGATAAAAGCCATTAAATTTGTGGGTGAAGAGTCCAAAGGGGTCTCCAAAGAGTCTCACAACCCCAAATCACGACCATGGGGGTTGGAAGGTTGCATGGGATAGAGATAAGGCTATGGGAGGATAAAGTGGAGGTGGTTGCGGAGGCTGTTTCCGTGGCTGTAGTCGCGACATATCACAGGGGCGTGACATGGAAGAACGCAACGGCTGAAGGCGTTGCAACTGGGAAGCCACGTGCATGGATATGCATGGGCTGTCGCGACAGCCAAAGGGGGTGCGACAAGATGAACGCATCGCCATGATATGCCGCGTTAATGAAAATCGATTATGGCCAATCAAATGGGAGAATGATAGGCAATTAAGGCACAAGGACTCTTTTAAAAGGATAATGGACGGGATAAAATGAAATTGGGCTTCTTAATGGGCTCAAAGCAAGGCTAATAGTGGGCTCAAGGTGAGTGACCAACTAGGGGCTCACTAAGATGACAAGAAATGTGGTTCAACTCATAGGCCAGAAACGGGTGTCTACACATATCAAGGACCTTGTGCCTCTAAGGAATCTGGGATTTGAGTTCCCATTATAAAAAACAACGATTGTTCCAGAGGATCCTTAGGCACATGGATAGGTTGTTACGCTTTGCACATAAGGATGAAGGACCCACGCCTGGAAAACCTGGTGTCCTGACTTACTCAGCATCATAACAATATTATCATTGATTATTTTTTTATTTTTAACCCTTATTTTTTCCTTTAGCCCGGCATACATGCATATTTGAAATCACAGTGGAAACTCACTCTCTCAATGCAACTTGAGATCCATTCTCACTTCAACTTCAAGTAACTTGAGATATTCCATTCCAGCCAAGTACCCAACATCCTTTGTTGCTACCTCCGAGCTGATTTCCTTGAACTCCATTGTTTGGATTATCCTCTACATTCATCTTTATCTCTTATACATCCACCTTGGCAGCGGCATGTCCACAAACTGGTAAACACCCCCCAATGGTGCAACCTAACATTCTGTGCTTAGGTACATCCCCTATGCTAGAAGTTGATATCTCCTTCGTGCCCCACGTGGCACATCTTTGTCGTGTATCGCGTACACACCTCCCTTTGTGCCCTCGTGCACACTCTTTTTTCTTCCATCTAAACTTTGTATTTTCTTAGTTTTCTCCTCCGGAGGTGGTTTCCTTAGGATTTAGTCAAAGACTCTCATCAGGTGGTGTCACGACGATTACATGCGTGTCTATTTTCACCTCAGCATCTACTTATCGGTTCTCTCCGCTTTGCTCCACTACACTATGCTTCATTTCATTTCATTCCATTGCACTCCATTCCACTCCACTTCATGTCTCTCCATTTCACTCCCTTGCAAAGCAGACGCCAAGGCGTGGCAGCTGTAGACATGCTAAAAATGACACCATTGTAAGCATGTTTCATGGTACACTATAATCTAACGAATGGCTCCCTTTTTGCCTTGTGACAACATTTTTTTCCATTATTTAGTGTCTCCCCAATCTCCCCCCCCCCCCCCCCCCATTTTCTGGTGCTTCCCATTTTTTTCCCTAGCTTCCTGAGGTTTGGGTAGAAATCCTTAATTCGCGACGGATATAGTGGTCGGATTTCATATCGACTGATGGAGAACAAAAAGTCAACATCAATTGCCTTATTCACGTCGGGCTTACTCTGTGCATTTTAACATCGACTGCTAATCTACCATTGATTGTTGAACTCCTTAACCGTGTCAGAGCAATGCGTCACGATTTTGAACTTCCATATTTCTCAGCAATTTCATCTAAAGGTTTTAAAATCAGTAGGAGTAAGTTAGAGTTTATACATTGTAATTATAATAATAAAGGGTGTTAGAGAAAGATATGGTTTAAATTTATGGACAAGACATTCCTAAGAGTAGTAGCTTTTGATACTTAGGGTCTATCATACAAGAGAATGGAGAGACTTATGATGATGTGGCACACAGGATTAAGGCATGTTGGCAAAAATGGAGAAGTGTATCAAGAGTCCTATGCGATCGTCGTATACCAGTGAAACTTGAAGGAAAGTTTTATAGAACGGCAGTGAGACCTGCTTTACTATATGGTATCGAGTGTTGGGTAGTGCTAAAGGAATACATTAACAAAATGTGTGTGGCGGAGATGAGGATGCTGAGATGGATGTGTGGTAAGACTAAGAAAGACAAGATTAGGAATGAGCGCTTCCGTGAGGATTTGGGGATAGCTCCAATTGATAGAAAAATGAGAGAAAATAGACTTAGGTGGTTTTGACACATGCACCGTCGCCCTAACTCGGTGCTGGTTAAAAGATGTGACAACATCTTAGTGTATACTTGTAAAAAGCTAGGGGAAAGCCTAAAATGAGATGGTGCGATGTTATTAGGAAAGATTTAGACTTCTTGAGTTTAAACATGACTATCGCACTTGTTAGAAATTTATGGCGGAAAGAATTCATGTAGCCGACCCCAAATAATGCGATAAGCCTGATGATGATGATGATGAGATATTTCTCAACATTTTTTGTATTTTATTTTTGGAAATACTTGTTGCCTTTTCTTTAAACACGTCCAGAACCCCCGTCACGATTCAACTTTTGTATCTGACTTTGGGCAAGTTTCTATTTCCATAAACAAATTTGGAAACTCATAACCACGTAAGTCATCCCCATCACATTTAATACTATTGTTTTGGTTAGAATCCAGTTATAATTGGAAATCCTTGAATGCAACCTATTGACCCATCGTGATTCAACTTTAAATGCGACCACTATGTCTGTCACGAATTTGATTTATTGTCCAGCTCACTTCGAGCATGCACTTATATATACACTCCATGTCTCGTCGTTCAAAGGGGTTGAAGACTCAAGAGAATCACCACACTTAGTGAGCTATGAGAGAGCTAATTCAAGGTGAAGCTCTGCTGGATTCACGCCTCGACGGTCACCCTCTCCACTCCATATCTGAACCAGCAGTAGGAGTAGCTTTTCAATGCCTCCTCTTCCTCCATTCAAGCTTCTGCAAGCATCTTCAACCTTCAGCAGGCACCTGCGCCATCATTAAGGGGAAGTGTCTCCTTCTTTCTTGTTTATTCGTACTTCTTTATTCCATCATCTCCTCCATAGCTCCCACGAGAGCACATCTTCCTTTTCTTATTATTTTCATCCAACCAACATACACACATATTCATGCATGCATGCACACAACATACCTATCTTTCTAGGGGTTTTAAAAGCCACAAAAGGTGCGTCGTTCTTCATGTTGTTCATGCTATTTTGTTTATTTAATAGTTGAATACTACACGTTCTTCGCTAATCCTCTCTTTTGTGTGTTTCTTTTAAAGGGTAACCAAAATAAGAAGAAGCCTTCTACCACGGATGATCGTGCTTGTAGAAGAAGAAGTGAACCCACTCTCTTCCACACATCTCTCCTCTCAAAAGGTTACACAATCACTCCTTCATTGTTTTCTTTATATTTATACTCCTTCGCACCCTTCGTGTGTCTGGAGATCATGATTACGCATCAAGGAGTTGTGCTCCATCTCCCTTCCATCTATTCTTTATTTTCTCCCTACTACTATTTCTTCATTATTTTCCTTGTGGACACCTCAGAGTCTCTTCGAAGTTTTCAAAGAACGAAAAATCATAATCTACAGGTGTATGCCCTAGGTTGATGTACATTGTTCTTTAACTTTAGTTGGGAACTTGCTATGTATACTTCATGTAAATATGCGTGAGATTATATAAAGTGTGTGATCTTATATATATTTAATGTGCTTCTTTTATGTTCCCATGGACTTGAGTAAAGGTATCCCTTGTGAGGCTTCAACATGTTCATGCGAGGCGGAGTTAGATCAGTCTTGTTATCAGGTTAACGGGTCTGAACAACGAGCCTGATCTAACAAGAACCACTAGACCTAACCTCCATCCTTTTCAACAATAGAATTTCCTTTGTCACCTGTTATATGCCTGGAACAGTCACTATCGAAATACCATTTATCCTTTTTGTAGGCTCTAAGGCATTCCTGTAATGAGATTTAGAGAGAAGCTTTTGGTACCCAAATTACTTTGGGTCCCATAAAAAATTTCAATTCAGAAGCAATATACTTTGGAATCCACACTTGCTTGATTTTGCACATATTCATGTTGTGCCTATAGTTGGAATCAAGATGACCAAATTTTCCACAGACTTTGCATGACAAGAATTTATGAGATATGATTTTTTTGTCAATTTTTTGAGGTTGTCTGTTGACATTCTTGTGCATCTGGGGATCTATCATGTTCTGATGAAGTAGATCTATCGACATGCTTCAGAGTCCGTGACCAGTATGATGAATTCTTTCATGTTGATTTTTCTTTTAGGTTTTCTTAATCTGATTTGGATTTGATACTTGGAATTCATGGATTGTTTCACTTGTGTTTTCGTTCTAGGTTTATGGTGAAAGTTGTTTCTTTAATGAAGGATGTTATCAATGTTTGTCTAATTTCTTTTTATTTTCAGGTTGGAATCTCAGTCCATGCCTAGTGGTGTTCATACGAACCCTAAGATGGCATCTAAAATTTGTTTCCCTTTAAAAACTTCAACAATGTATCCTTCTTTCATGCAATTCCTTTTGAGTGCTTTCCATCTCTCCTCGGAGCATTTCCTTTTCTTTCTCAAGTTTTCACCAATTTCAGTCAAAATTTTGGTTTTCCTTTTCAGCATTTGATATGTCTCCTTAACATCATCAAGTTGTTCATAGAGAATTTCCTTTTCATTCTTCAGGGTAATTATTCATTGTTGAAGATTAATTGTTCAGAATTTGAGGAGTCATCCCAGAGAGATTGACTTTCTTTTTTAGAGATTATTTCAGATTTGTACTCATAGAATTTTTCAAACAACGAAGTATAAACTTATTCTCATTCATCAATAGAAAAGTACTCAAATGAAGAGTTGACCTCAGTGTTTTCTTCACTCCTGCCATGAGGCAACTAAACTCATCATCATCAGATTCGTTTTCTTCTTGCATGTCCTCATCCTCGTCACTCCAAGTGGCCAACATGGCTCTTGTCTTTTGAACAGTTGGTTCTTCAATTTCCTCTTCAAGTCTAGGCATTCTCCTCTCATATGCCCTTATTTCCTGCATTCATAACATACGATGCCAGTCTTTTTATTCAACTCAGTTTTCTTATTAAACTCTGGTTTCTTGCAGAAATCTTTCTTGGTGAATGATTTGAATTTACCTTTTCCATTCTTCCTCAGAAATTCTTGAATTACCTTGTTAGTAAGGCCATTTCACTTCATTCTCATCGTCAGAAGATCATTATTTTCATCATCACTATCACTAACAATTTTAGAGCTAGATATTGCTTTCAATGCTAATGGTTTCTTTAAGTCATTTATATGCTTTTCTTTCAAGTTAATTTCATACAACATCAAAGATCCTATAAGCTCATCTAATTGCATAATAGTGAGATTTTTGGAATCTTCGATAACAGTGACCTTTATGTGCCAAGTAGATGGAAGGGGCCTTAGTACCTTCCTCACGAGGTCACTATTAGAATATTCCTTTCCAAGACCCTTAAGCTCATTTACAATTAGCATGAACATAGCAAACAGTTCAGATATAGTTTCATCATTTTTCATCCTAAACATTTCATACTCAGAAACTAGCATACTTGCTTTAGTCTCTCTTACCTCAGAGGTTCCTTCATAAATGAGTTGTCATTTTTCCCACATCTCTTTTGCAGACTTATAGGAAGGACACTCTAGAGTACTCTTTAGGATGGATAGCACACTACATCATGTTCATTGCGCTCCAGTTGAGTGTAGCTTTACGGATTTGCTCTCTTGTTCATATGTCTTCATTTTCAGGCAGCTCAGCAGGGCCTTTGTCTACAATTCTCTATAGCTCATAGTCTTGAGCTCTCAACAATACATGTATCCTATATTCCAATATGAGTAGTCAGTTCCATCAAAGAATGGTGATCTAGTGACTGAGTGTCCCTCAACACGATGTTGAGCAACTATCTTAAGAAATATTGTTGTGCAATTATCTTTTCCAAATATTTGAACATATGTTTTTGTTCTGACAAAATCTTTTAATATCTCCTAAAATAAATTTATTGAATTATACCACAACTTATTTTGTATAGAAATTAATTGACAAAATAAAGACATACATGTATTATACTCTGTAACATTTAAATTTGTATCAACACTGACACACTTGATAAGAAAATTTCTCGAAGTCCACAAACGTATACTATATACCATGCTGACTCTGACTCCTAGAATTCGAAGTGGGCAAACTATGTTGTGAACAGTTCTTCACTCTGACTTTGAAAAGTCGAAGTAATCTGGCTTCACTCCGACATTTCGAAAGTTGAAGTGTTCTGGGTTCATCTGACTCCTCTAAAGTTGAAGAGATCTAACTTCACTATGACTTGTTAAAAGTCGAAGTAGCCTCACTCCGACTTTTATTAGTCAAAGTAGAATATCGATTGATGGAAAATTGTGATTGACTCTGACTCTCAAAAATTCGAAGTCTATTACCAATCAGTGTCTCACTCCGACTCTTTACAGTCGAATTCTAGTATCGATTGGTCTTCATTATTTCTTACTCCGACTATCTAAAAGTCGAAGTATAACATCAACTTCTGTGTTACTATACTTGGATAATTTTTGTTATTCCTCATAGAACATAATGTTTCATTTATCTTGATTATTTCAATACTTTCTCTTTATCCCTATCGGATCCTTTACAAAATGATTGTCTCATATATGTCTTACAATATGATATTTTCCTTGCTATTAAATTTAAATATTCGGTTAGGCGGGAAAGAGTGTACTCAAAGTAATCATATTAAAAAATCCTTGTTAAGTTCGAAAGAATTGTATAATGGTTCTCTTGCTGCTGTCAGGAATATAGTTCTATTCCCATTTGATAGATGTTAAGCAGTAAATGCGATGGTAGGTATAAGCAGCATGGGCTATCTTTCAGAACTCACATACCATATCTCCTTTCTGTCAGAACTCCCTTACTTTTAGGAAAAGTCGGTACATTCCCTATACAACTGTCTGTCTATTCTTAAATGCTCTGAGCATCTATCCTTCTGAAGTTCTTTATACTTTACATATAGTTCTATCTCACCTACCTCCGAAAGGAAAGAGGTACTTGCGCTTCTTTACCTTGCAGACACTCAGCTACCTACTGAAGATTGCTTGCTGTCAGTCATGGGTATGAATCTTACAGTCATCTAATGAAGTTGTCTCATAGAGGCATGAAGCTATATGCATAGCCTGAAGCCATTGAGACTCTAAGTGCTGAAGGACTAATGGTCATAACAAAGTCTCAAGGTCTCAACATCCAAGGATCAATGACTATCTTTCAAACGGCTATCTCCAATGGTCAAATTCAAACAGAGAGCTCAAGTCTCCAATGCTTATATATGAGCTGAAGTTGAACCAGATGACATAGAGAACTCCTTTCAAAAATTACAAGAAGAAAGAACCACTACAAGCTTACACAACCACAACTTCTATAGAAAAGAGAAAGAGATAAACTCACAAGATCTGAAGAGAGCTTACTGTTTCAACTTTGACTTCTAAGCTCTTTACATTCTGAAGTCTTTTCTCTTTTGGTGGCTATTGTATTCTAGATCTTCTCAGTCTACCACCCTTGAGTCAGAAAGAGTTAGAGCAATCTTCTTCATTTTATTTCTCTTTCTGATTTCTTGTTTGCTCAATCTTGGGCAGACACACTATACTCCTTTCAGTGTTTTTAACCAGTAGGGGGTTTATTCCTGTAGTGCCCCTCTTGTGAAGGGAAGACCTGCTGTTGCAGGTGTTTGTATTACCCTTGGTAAAGGGAAAACTTGCTGGGAGCAAGTGGGTTGTAATACCTATTAGGTTGAGAGAAGGCCAAGTGTTCTGGGTAGTTAGTGAAATCTCAAGTGGTTCTTGGGGACTGGACGTAGGACTTCCATGTGGGAAGGGCCAAACCAGGATAAAACCTCTATGCACTTTTGTGTGATTATTCCGCCAAGTATTTCACTTGTTTCACACACTACACTAAGTACTAACATCACTATTTAGTTTCATCTATTTTCAGATAAATTTTTAAAGGTGCAAAGAAGTCCTATTCACCCCCCTTCAGGACATTAAAGCTCCATCTAGATTCAACACACGAAACCCTTGTTCACATTCATTGCGGATCACTCTGATCGTTAAATGAAACATCCAGTAGGTGAAACGAGAACCTGCTTTGATACCAATTGAAGGATTGTGGAAATAGCTTTAAGGAAATATAGAAGGGGGGGGTGCCAAACACTAAGCAAATTCGAGATCTATAATTACTATAGAATTGAAGAGTAAGTACAAATCAAACTTAGGACAGACAGTGTGTGTAAAGTGTGAATTCAGGGATAGCTAGGTGATAGCAGTATGGATTAATGAGTGAGCCTATCAATCATCTAGCGATAAATGAAGTCCAACCATAAGAACACAAGGATTTAAGGTGGTTTGGACTACACAACTTGTGTATCCAACATCCACCGTCCACACACACACACACAATCTACTTATCAAGCAAGACTGAACCACACACATAATGTCACACGATATGAGATGATGGAGGTCTCTAATCAATTCAAACACACACACATGAGATTAAGCATAAGGATTGCTCAATTCCAATAGCACAGTGTGAAGAAGATGAAATTCAAGTACATAAAACCAATTTGATGGAGAATGGCAGAGTAGAAAAATTGGTTTCGATTCCCCCTTTAAGCATAAATCTAATACTCTGACTTCAAACTTTATGCACTTGATGTGAGTCCACGAGCATGATGTTGAATTTGATCTCCAACCAGCCTCTACAGATGGATCTTGAAGTCTCCAACTCTGGAACTCGAGCAGAACTCTAGAGAGCTTTATTTGGCTGCCGTTAGTGCTCTTTTAGAAAGTGTGTATCTACTTACTTCTACTAATGCGCTGATAAGAGGTATTTATAGCCTCTTGTACCCACATCATTCCTTGGAGTGCATGGCACAAAATTGTTGGTCAATTAGATCATCCCATGAGTTGAC
This sequence comes from Colocasia esculenta, assembly GCA_014218235.1. NCBI lineage: Eukaryota > Viridiplantae > Streptophyta > Magnoliopsida > Alismatales > Araceae > Colocasia > Colocasia esculenta. Next base: position 111,467,003 of record CM024763.1, read on the forward strand.
ATATGTTTCATGTGATTTTCGTTTTTGAGCTTCTAGTCGAAGTGTGTCGACACATGTAAAATGTGTGTCGACACAAGTAACCTAATTTCTGTGACATCTTCACTGGAGATCAACATGTGTTGACACATGTTTAAGAAGGGTCGGCACACCTTACCTAAAGGCATGTAATAGATCACTGGAAAAGTGTGTGTCGACACCCTGACAGGGATGTGTCGTGACCATAGACTGAAGTCTTCAATTGTGCTTTCTAGAAGGACATGGTGTGTCGACACCCTAATAAGGATGTGTCAACACCATAGCTATTCTTCATTTTCTGCTCAAGGAAGAGGCATGATGTGTCGACACCCTGACAAGGCTATGTCGACACCACTAACTATTCTTCATTTTCTGCTGGATTAATTAAGAGAAAGAGAGTAAGATATTATTTGAGCTATGTATTTTGGCTATATGGATCATAGTTAAACATCATCAAAACAAGAGATGTTAGGTTTTCATTCTAATGTTTTTAACAACATGTTTTTGATGATGAATAAGTTTAATTGAGGTTTGATACATGACAAAGAACTTGATACAACACTTGGTTATCTATGTATTCATTATACTTGACAATACATGTTTTATCATGTAGGTACAAATGCATAAAGCCAAGCTCTCACAAAACAAGTGAAAAAGATCACAAAAGCAAGGAACTAGGTCACCTGTTGACAGACCCCAATGTACCTATCGACAGATTGCACAGGTGTGATCAGCCAGAAGACACAAAGCTCAGAAAACATCCATCTATCGACAGATGCCAAGTCGATGTCGACAGATCCCACAGACCTGAACTTCCAGACATTGTCTTTTGCATAATTGCAGCTATCTGTCGACAGATGGCCATCGACTGTCGATAGACAAGGTCTGTCGACAGATGCGGAGAATCTTCAAATACGGAAACCTTCCAAGTTATCCAAGATGGTGTTTCCAAGTCTCACGTCTCTCCATGTGAGAACACCTATATTAAAACCTATTTGGAAGAAATCTCATACAGAAGCAGCCACAACCAAAAACCCTAGAGCAAGTCCAAGATCCAAAGAAGTTGCTGCTGCTTGCTTCACACTGCTGTTCAGAGACCGAGAGATACTTCGATCCAGCAGTTCCTAAAAATAGAACGTCGAGGATTTAACCTTCTCCATCGATCTGAAGCATTCAAGTCGAAGTTTGAACTCCCTCCAGGCATTCCCAGAAGAGTTCTACATCAGGATTCATTCTTTCACTCTGAACTCTTCCTGTTTTCATACTCTCACCATCTGTGTGTGTGTTGTGGTGATTCAAGCGACCCTTGTGCTTGAAATCACGTGTGTGTGTTGTTCTGATCGTGGGTGCACATCAGAAAACACATGTGTGTGTGAGTTGTAGTCACCGAACTTGCTCATAAGCAGTTTTCTCTGCGTTGTGTGGTGTGCCGTGGACGTAGGATACACGATTTGTGTATTTCGAACCACGTAAATCATCGTGTCTCATGGTTTGAACGTTTTCACGTTAGATGTTTGATTGGCACGTTGCATCTACACACCCTAGATAGACTACTATTTGATCCACACATCACCAACACATCTAAGTCTTAGTTTGATTCTACTGCACATTCAGAAAGGCTTTGTCGTGATTAAAAAGGGTTGTATTAAACTTTTAATTGACAGTAATCTATTCAACCCCCCTTCTAGATTACCATATTGGGAATTCCGCAAACCATTCAATGGTATCAGAGCCCGATTTCTCTGATTTACTGTCTTATTTGTTTGATCTTACGATCAGGGGATTCATAGTCTAATGGAATCTAGCAAGGGATCATGGCCGAGGGTCACTCAGTGACCAGGCCACCATTTTTTGATGGAACTAACTACCCTTACTGGAAAAATCGTATGCAGGTGTTCCTGAGAGCACAGAACTACGAGTTGTGGAAATAGTCCACAAAGGCGAATATTCCCTTCCTGAGGACGAGAGTACCTGGACCAAGGACCAGATCGCGAAGGGGACACTCAACTGGAGCGCCCTCAACATGATGCAGTGCGCGGTCCATCCCAAAGAATACTCGAGAGTTTCCACGTGCACATCAGCAAAAGAGATAGGGACAAACTCGAGCTAATTTATGAAGGTACGTCCGAGGTAAGGGAAGCTAAAGCAAGCATGTTGGTTTCCAAATATGAAATGTTTAAAATGAACTCTACTGAAACCATCTCTGACATGTTTGCGAGATTCATGTTGATAATAATGGCTTGAAAGGTCTAAAAAGGAATACTCAGAAAGTGATTTGGTGAGGAAGATTCTTCGGTCTCTTCCATCCTCATGGAACACCAAAGCCACTGTCATTGAGGATTCCAAGGACCTTTCAAAAATGAAATTGGATGAACTCATTGGCTCACTGATGACCTATGAAATCAACATGAAAAGAAAGGAAACTGAAGAAAATCCTAGGAAGCCACTTGCCTTAAAGGCTTCCAGGAAAAATTCCTCAACTTCCAAAAAGGAGGTCATTCAGGAAAGTGATGAGTTTGAATCGTCTAGTGAGAGTGAAAATGACGAAATGGCCATGCTCACTAGTCAATTCAAAAAATTCCTAAAATACAAGAGGAGAGGTACATGTAACTCTAAACCTTTCCAAAAGAAAGAATTTTCCAATAAATTTGATACTAACAAAAAATTCTGAGATTGTGTGTTACGAGTGCAAGAAGCAAGGGCACATGAGAGGAGAGTGCCCCGAGCTCAAGAAGAAACTGAAAAAGGACAAGTTCACGTTCAAGAAAGCCAAGGCAATGCTGGCCTCTGGAGCGATGAAGACGAGGACGACAACAGTCAAGCTACCTTCGGAGATGATGAAGTCCACTGTCTCATGGCGAGAAGTGAGGACTCAAATGAGGTAAACTCTTCCTTTGAAAGCTATTCAGTTGATGAATGGGAAGAGGCTTATACTGTTTTGTTTGAAAATTTTTGTGAACTTAAATCTGAAAACAAGGCACTCAAAAAAAAAGTTAACTCTCTTGCTAACAACACACAAAATGATGAACAAGTTGCATCATTAATTAAAGACATTGAAATGATGAGGATTGATGAGGAAGCTCACCATGAGGAGATGGATAGCCTGAAACTTAACCAAGAAGTTCAAAAGGAAAAAGATGATTTAATAAACTCCTTTGAAACTCTTCAAGGTGAGCATGATAAACTGAAAGAAAAATTGGAAAAGACTGAAGAAAATCTAAAGGGCAATTCTGAAGACTTGTCAAGGTTTGTTAAAGGGAAACAAAACCTTGATGCAATCTTGGGGTCAAATGTTTTTGTTCCAAAACATGGGCTTGGGTACCAACCAGTAAAACAAAAGAAAATTGGAGAAAACTTGATAACGTCTTTTGTTGAATCAAGCCCAAGCACAAGTAAGTATACCCCCACAAAGAACAGCAAAACCCAAGTTAAGGGTAAGCAACCCCAAAACAAGGCAAAGAAGCCTAATGCTGGCACAATTATAAGATCTGTCAATAGCCCCAAAGAGAGCTGTCGACAGGTCTGGAAATCAAGCCCAAAAGAAAAACTAACAAAGCAACAAAAGGAAAAATGCCAATGCATGCTCCAAAGAATGTCAAGCCCAATATTGTTAAGAAACTATCTTCATGCAAAATCTGTAAAAAGATGGGCACATGAAAAACAATGCTGGAACAATCCACACAATAAAAATTCAAACAAGTTTGGATTCCAAAGCATTTACTGTTTGGCATGAATGATACCTTGGCACCCAAAGTAATTTGGGTACCAAAACTCTTGTCTAATCCACATGTGCAGGAATGCCTAGCAGCCCATAATCAAACAAATGGTACTTGGATAGCTGCTGCTCGAGGCACATGACGGGCGACAAAGGAAAATTCTGTATGCTCGTGGAAAAAGACGGAGGTCAAGTCATATTTGGAGGTAACAACAAAGGCCAGATCATCGGCACAGGTAAGGTCGGTAAGTTTGCCTCTAACTCAATAGACAATGTGTTGCTTGTTGATGGCCTTCATCACAATTTTCTTAGCATAAGTCAATTGTGTGATAGGGTCATAAAATTGTCTTTGAGTCAAATTCATGTCAAATTCTTGATAAGGAAATAGGAAGTCTGAAGTTTTCTGGAAAAATGATAAATAACATCTATATGGTTGACTTAGATGATCCAGAAAATAATGATTTATGTCTTGTAGCAAACAACAGGACGAGCTTACATTGTGGCATCGTAGGCTTGGTCATGCTAGTTATAATGTGTTGCACAAGATCATGAGGCTCAAACTGGTAAGTGGACTTCCTGAAATTCCATTCAATAAAAATGGAAATTTTTGTGATGCATGTGCACAGGGAAAACAAACCCGGAAATCCTTCAAATCAAAAGCACCGGTGAGTACTTCTAAAGCTTATGAACTGTTGCACATGGACCTATTTGGACCTACAAGAACACTAAGTCTCAATGGCAAGCGTTTTGGTTTTGTCATTGTAGATGATTTTTCTCTAGGTTCACTTGGGTAAAATTTCTGGCTCACAAGAATGAAGCAATGAAAGTATTTGAAGAATTTTTCAATAAAATTCAGCATGTAAATGTCAACAAAATATGCTCCATCCGCACTGATCACGGGGGAAATTTGACAATAACTCCTTCTCTGATTTTTACAGGAACCAAGGGATAGAACATTTGTTCTCCTCCCCAAGAACTCCAGAACAAAATGGGGTTGTGGAGAGGAAGAATAGAACCTTGGTGGAGATGGCTCGCACGCTTCTGGTGGAGAATCAATTAACAAGAACCTTTTGGGCAGAAGCGATAAACACGTCATGCTACATTCTTAATAGAGCCATGGTAAGACCGGTATTCAAGAAAACTCCCCACGTACTTCTGAAAGGTAAGAAACCCACCATTGGGTATTTCAGAGTTTTTGGTTCAAAAGTGTTCATACATAACAATGATAAAAATGATTTGAACAAGTTTGAAGCCAAGAGCGATCAAGGTATTTTTCTTGGATACTCAGAACACTCTAGAGCCTATAGGGTGTTAATCTGAAAACTAGAACTGTGGAAGAAACTCCACATGTAATTTTGATGAATCTCAAATCAAGCCTAACATGCAAATGCTTACAGGTTTGATGAAACTGAAGGAACAACCCTTGAGGAACTACAAAGAAAAGGAAAAGAAAAATCTCAAGTTGTTTCAAAATCAAAGAGTGGATTCCTTCGCAGGTATGATGATGAAGACGACATTCTTCTATTCAGAAATCAAGAAGATGTACCTGAAAAAGATCCATAAGAGGAGAACCAAAGCCAGTTTAAGGTTAGAATGGAGAATGAAATGATCATGACACGTGAGGGAATTGAAGATACACATGGAATGAGTGATTTCCTTCACAATGACAACCATCTAATCTGAACTAGCTCCCCCATAGTGTGTGCTCATGTGTACACAACAATGAAACAAATCAAGACACACTAGCACAACTAGACCAATCAAATGAGCACACCAAAATGTTTAGGAAGACAGATCATGAAGATATTCAATTTTTCAAATTAAGTAGAGAATGGGCAAATTGTAAAGAAACTATTCCCTATAGAAAGTACATAACCCTTTCATGCAATCTCAACTATGGATAGGTGGCGGAGGATCTTTCCTCACACATAATGAAAGTTTCCAAACAAGCATGACTTGTTCTTCCACAAACACCATTGATATACCTCATAGTTGGTGCACACAAGGGACATATGCTTAGTATATGGAGAGTTTCATTGCAATTTGCACAAGCCCAATTCTCTTCTCAATGAGGTGAATCTATCTTCAGCTAGAGGTTTGGTAAAGATGTCAGTCAATTGTTTTTCTGTGGGTATGAAACTGATTTCCAAAGTTTGTTGGCAACCTCATCTCTCAAAAAATGATGACGAATTTCTCTGTGTTTTGTCCTAGAGTGTTGAATGGGATTCTTTGATAGATTGATTGCACTAGTGTTGTCAAATAGGATAGGTGTGCATCCATTATTGATGTTATAGTCACACAATTGACTTTTTATCCACAACACTTGTGCCGCACAACTCCCTGCAACAACATATTCTGCCTCTGCAGTGGAGAGTGCAACCGAGTGTTGCTTCTTGGATGCCCACGAAACCATGCAACCACCAAGGATTTGGCAATAGCCACTAGTGCTTTTCCGGTCTATTTTACATCCAGCATAATCAACATCAGAATATGAAACCAAGTCAAAGCTACTACCTACTGGATACCAAATACCCAAGTCATACGTACCTGAGAGATATCTGAAAATTCTCTTAACTGCAATTAAATGGCTTTCCTTTGGACTAGATTGGTATCTAGCACAAAGGCAAACACTGAACTGAATGTCCGGTCTACTTGCAGTAAGATAGAGGAGTGAGCCAATCATACCTCGGAACTGTTTGGCATCTACCGGTTTACCTTTCTCATCTTTCTCCAGTTTTATACTTGTGCTCATGGGTGTTGAGGCAGGCTTTGTTTGTTCAAACTGAAACCTTTTTAGTAGCTCTTTGACATACTTTGCTTGGTTTATGAAGAAGCCATCCTCCATTTGATTGACCTGCAAACCAAGAAAGAATTGAAGATCCCCCATTAGACTCATCTCAAATTCACTGTGCATGTGTTTGGAAAATTCCTCACACAGTGAAGGGTTAGTAGATCCAAAAATGATGTCATCCACATAAACTTGAACAACAATGATGTGTGTGCGAACTTTCTTTGTAAAGAGAGTTTGGCCTACTTTACCTCTTGAGTAGTTTTTGCTTACCAGAAATGTGCTTAGTCTGTCATACCAAGCTCGGGGTGCCTGTTTCAAACCATAGAGAGCCTTGTGCAACTTATAAACATTGTTAGGTTTCTCATGATCTTCAAAGCCGGTGGTTGAGAGACATAGACTTCCTCTTTTATGTAGCCATTCAAGAAGGCAGTTTTGACATCCATTTGATACAATTTAAACTTGTTTGAGCATGCATATGCTAATAAGATTCTAACCGCTTCTAGCCTAGCTACAGGTGCAAAGGATTCTTCAAAGTCCACACCAAACTCCTGATTATATCACTTTGCAACCAGTCTAGCCTTGTTTCTCACCACTTTACCCTCTTCATTGAGTTTGTTTCTAAAGACCCATCTTGTACCTATGACCGACATTTCAGGGGTTTTAGGAACTAAACTCCAGACATTATTTCTTTGAAATTGTCCTAGCTCCTCATGCATAGCATCAATCCATGAATCTTCTTTTAAGGCTTCTTCAACATTCTTTGGTTCCACTTGAGAGACAAAAGCTAAATGGTCCTGTTCAACTATTTGATTAACCTTAGATCTAGTTTGAACCGACTCATTTAAGTCTCCTATCACATTCTCAAGGGGGTGATCTTTAGAGTACCTCACATTCGTGACTGTTGAAGGCCCGGGTAGATCTTGCATTTGAGGAAGTTGTTCTAGAGGAGGAAGTACTTGAGGTGGTTCAGCCCTCACTCAGTCTGTCGACAGATCAGGCCCCACAGAACACAATTTCTTCTGTCTGTGCAATCTGTCGACAGACGAAATCTCATTTGTCGACAAATCTCACAGTTTCTGTCATCCCCGACTGGCCAATCTTCTGTCTGTGTGATCTGTCGATAGGCTCTTCTCTAGCTGTCGACAGACACCCTAACTCAAAGCAATTCATGCCTATTTCATAACATACTTCATGAGCAGGTTCATGTCCTTCATATAAGGTGTCTATGGGTGATCATGCATGTTTGACTCTATCATATTCACATGATATTAAGGTTATTCCCTAAAAACCACCATGATTTTGATATACTACTCATGCACGAGTTTAGGTTGCATCATTCTGAAAACATTGAACTCTCTTAGAGGATCAACACCTAACTCTATTGAATAATTTCCTTGTAGGGAAACACTACTCTCAAGTAACTTGAAAGGTCTTATGGTCATTGAACTTTATGTCTCATATTGACGGCTAATCATATACATTCCTTGATCTTGAGTTTTAATCTAAAATGGAGAAAAGCTACCTATCTCAGAAAAAACATCAACAAATAAATAAACAAAGTCAATCAGCACTTGGGATAAAGGTAGAGCAATGATGTGTCTTGCTGAGTAACCGGGGAGATGGGCATCACAAATGTCTGCCCTCGCGTCAAAAAGCCAACTCATCATCTCTATACAACGGTATGATGGACACTTCCACTGAGTAACTGGGGGTACGGGCACTTGTCATGTCTATCCTCACGTCAAAAGGTGTGACGTTCTCCTAATTACCACTTTTCCCATTGCATTCAGTCATTGCAAGCAAAGAAAAACTGAAATAGAGTGAAGCCTCCACTGTGTCTTAAATCACGAGGTCATTGTTGTTTATGGTTATCAAGAAATTTAGACATTCATTTCAATCATCATTTGATCATCATAAACTAGGGATAGTGTTGTTCTACAATGTCCTTCATCAAGCATGAGTGTTGGTGTCTTTTCTCTAAGACTGTAAGATGTTCTCTTAATGCTCTAACTTGAAACTCCTTGAGTATTATGTTTAAACCATTTAGGTAAATGGGATGGCTTTCATATTTGTGTATATGGTAGGTTCAAATGTGTGCTCACCTATTTTACACCTTCTCTATACATTGTGTAACCTTTTCTCAAGAGTTCTTCTTCAAATTTCACACAAAAAGCAGTCAGGCAGAATTTCTGTATGGATCTGTCGACAGATCTCCAGGCATCTGTCGACAGACGGCGGCAGCTCTGTTTTGGAAGGCCAACTGGCGCGCCGTTTGGGCTGTTTGGTGGGACCCTGCCTTTTAAATTTCTCTCTTCTTTCTATAAAAGGTATCCACGGGTCTTTCCCCCCTTCCACCACCCAAAATCCCCCTCTCCCTCCCCTCTTTGGATGGGAAACCCTACCTTCCTTCTTCTCTTGCTCTTTCTCCACAGAGCCTTCTTCTACTTCCCTTCTCCCCCTCGTCCACCCTTCCTATCATCCACATGGACTCCAGGCCGGCAAAGAAACAGGCATCTCGCCGCCGTCCCTCCTCATCTCGAGCGGGCGACGACGATCGGGCTCCTGCTGAGCGCCGAACGAAGCTTCGGGACGACCGCTTGCCCGAACTTGTGGTTCCTCCCCGTCTCAATCTCACTCACTCTAAGGGGACCTATACCAAGTTGTTCAGCCGAGGTGTTCACTTCGAGTCCTTGACAGATCTCTTTCCCAACCTCCAACCCCTATTTGACACTCATGGGTGGACGTTGTTTCTCTACAGTCACACGGTTTATTCTCCAACTGCTGTTCGTGACTTCTTCAATCATCTTAGCTTCTCTAAGGACAAGCATTTCTACACAACTGTGAAGGGCACACTTTCCAACTCACTGCCAACCTGATTAGCAAGGCCCTTCAAATCCCCAACTCCGGAGCCAACATCCTCACCCATACTCCGGATGCTTCTATGTACTATCACCTCCTCACTCTTGGAGATTATGATGGCACAAAGAAGATTGCCAAACTGAATGCCAATTCCTTCCCTCCATTGAACCGGATGATCCATCACATCTTCACAACCATGATTGCGCCAAAGTATGGCAGTCGGGAACTCGTCACCGATGTTCACAAATCCTTGTTCACCTTTTTCCTCCGGTGTGAGCCCATCAATCTCTCTGTCCTGATGCTTGGCCTTATTCTACAATGCTTCTACCAACCCCAGAGGTCCATGCCTTTTGCTTGTCCACTCACCTCCCTTATGAGGTTCATAGGAATCGACATTTCGGACAGTGAATGCATCACGCTCAACTCCCGCAGTAGTTTCGATCTCACTGCTGCACATAGGATGGGATACAAGCTCATTGATGGGGTCGTCACTCGCGAGCTCAAAGGAAAGGCACCAGCTGTTGCCATGGATGTAGATTGTGAGATTGATGCTGCTGATGCGAATGCTTCTGCTGATGATGAAGAAGCAGATGATGAAGACTCCCAGTCTGAGCCTCTTGATGCTCCGGGAGATAATGCTAGTGATGCAGATGTTGAGCCTTCTTTGCGTAATCTTCTTGCTTAGATGCAACTCCATATGTCCACTAGATTTGACAAGCTACATGCACGTTTGGACACAGTTGATATGAGCCTTGAAGCACTCGCGGACACGCAAGTCCAGCTTCAGCTCCGACTCACCAGACTTCAGACTGAGCTTCAGGATACCCGTCAGGCTCCAGCACCGCCTGCAGATGCTGCTGCTTAGACAGGTTATGTGTCTAGGAGTGGGTCACGTAGTGTCTGAGTCTTGTCGTGTTTTGTGTCATGTTGCTTTCACTTTGTTATCATGTAATCTCTTTCCCTTTCATGTCTATTCAGTCAAACACCTTTTGTACTGTGTATGCTTAATTTCATATCCATGAATTCACAGTGCTATGTTCTATGTTATCTACATGTGTGACTGATGTGAAGGCTTTTCGATGTTGTCAAAAGGGGGAGAAACCTCAATTGTGCACTAATTGAAGTATTTTGTCATCATCAAAAAGGGGGAGAGATGTTGGGTTTTCATTCTAATGTTTTTAACAACATGTTTTTGATGATGAATAAGTTTAATTGAGGTTTGATACATGACAAAGAAGTTGATACAACACTTGGTTATCTATGTATTCATTATACTTGACAATACATGTTTTATCATGTAGGTACAAATGCATAAAGCCAAGCTCTCATAAACAAGTGAAAAAGATTACAAAAGTAAGGAACTAGGTCACCTGTCGACAGACCCCAATGTACCTGTCGACAGATTGCACAGGTGTGATCAACCAGAAGACACAAAGCTCAGAAAACATCCATCTGTCGACAGATGCCAAGTCGACTGTCGACACATCCCACATACCTGAACATCCAGACATCTGTCTTTTACACAATTGCAGCTATCTGTCGATAGATCCATCCATCGCTGTCGACAGATTGCACAGAACCGAAGTTCCAGATTTCTGTTTGTTGCAAACTTGATGTCGCCTGTCGACAGATGGTCAAGGCCTGTCAACAGATGCGGAGAATCTTCAAATACGGAAACCTTCCAAGTTATCCAAGATGGTGTTTCCAAGTCTCACGTCTCTCCATGTGAGAACACCTATATTTAAACAGATATTTGGAAGAAATCTCGTACAGAAGCTGCCACAACCAAAAACCCTAGAGCAAGTCCAAGATCCTAAGAAGTTGATGCTGCTCTGCTTCACACTGCTGTTCAGAGACCGAGAGATCCTTCGATCCAGTAGTTCCTGAAAATAGAATGTCGAGGATTCAACCTTCTCCATCGATCTGAAGTATTCAAGTCGAAGTTTGAACTCCCTCCAGGCGTTCCCAGAAGAGTTCTACATCAGGATTCATTCTTTCACTCTGAACTCTTCCTGTTTTCATACTTTCACCATCCGTGTGTGTGTTGTGGTGATTCAAGCGACCTTGTGCTTGAAATCACATGTGTGTGTTGTTTTGATTGTGGGTGCACATCAGAAAACACGTGTGTGTGTGAGTTGTAGTCACCGAACTCGCTCATAAGCAGTTTTCTCTGCGTGTGTGTGTGTGCCGTGGACGTAGGATACACGATTTGTGTACTCCGAACCACGTAAATCATCGTGTCTCGTGGTTTGAACATTTTCACGTTAGATGTTTGATTGGCACATTGCATCTACACACCCTAGATAGACTACTATTTGATCCACACATCACCAACACATCTAAGTCTTAGTTTGATTCTACTGCACATTCAGAAAGACTTTGTCGTGATTAAAAAGGGTTGTATTAAACTTTTAATTGACAGTAATCTATTCAACCCCCCTTCTAGATTACCATATTGGGAATTCCGCAAACCTTTCAAGAGATACAACGATCTTCTCTGAACAAACACCTCACAGTCCTGCTGTTCTGATTATCTTGCTGATATGAAGACCACAACTTTACATGGAACAACTATACAGTTGATATCATCTAGGAAGGCGACGAAGGGTTTCAGTGCCATGGTTGTCTTGAGGGAAAAATAATAGATAACCACAGAATGAAATATAACAGATTATTTTACAAAAAGGTATGATGTTTTGAAAGACGAATTGAAGAGGAATAAAACTTACTTGAAATGAGAAACAAAATGCTCAAATGCTGAAGAGAAATCTCTATCACAAAGAATGAGGGTTTTGCTCAGAGAGAGAGAGAGAGAGAGAGAGATTCGATGCAAAAGAAAGTGGGAGGAGAGAGAAGAGATGAAAAAGGTATCTTTGAATGAGGAGGGAAACTACCGAATTTCAAGAGGTGTGAGAGTAGGTGTCACAGATTGCAACACATGGCAAGAGGTCTAGAGAACATGTGATGCGGATTGCCTCTTTCCAAAAAGTAGATGTCAGTTCTACAGGAGAAGTTAAAGCGTGCTTGAGTGCGGATTGGAATCTCTTGGTATAATCGATAGTTAAGAAATAATCACTTATTTCCTAAGAAAATAAATTAGCAGATTATTCTGATCATGGAATTAACTGATTATTTCATATGAGGTCAAGAATTAATCGATTATTTCCTCCAAGGATAAGGAATTAACTAATTATTTTTAGAAATCTAAGGAGAGATAGATTCATACTATTTACACTTGCATTTTTCCACTTACTCATATTCCATAGTTGATGAATACATATGATTTGACTAATAGTACTTCAAGGGTTGCACATACCCAATTCCCTTCGAATCGCAGAGAAACGAACCCCAGGCAGTGCCTTAGTGAAGATATCAACCAATGTATAGTGTCTAAAAAACTTAAAGAGATATCTCCTAAAGCAACATGGTCTCTTATGAAGTGATAGTGTACTTTAGTGTGTTTAGTCCTCGAGTGTGTGTAGGATTTTTTGTCAAATTAATCGCGTTGGTATTGTCACATAACATTGGAACATTAGTTACTTTTATTCCAAAATCTTCCAGCTGGTACTTTATCCAGAGAAGTTGTGTACAACAGCTTCCTACTGCTACATATTTTACTTCAGTAATGGATAAGGCTACTGAATTCTGCTTCCTTGAAGACCATGAAATTGTGCATCCTGTAATGATTTGACAAGTGTCGTTGGTGCTTTTTCTACTAATTTTATAGCTAGCATAGTCAGCATCTGAATTACAGATTAATTCTAAGTTACAACTCTTAGGAAACCATAGTCCTAGATTAGGAGTTCCATCGATATATCTGAATATTCTTTTGATACATGTCATGTGGAATTCTTTGGGGTTAGCTTGGAAATGAGCACAAAGACACACACTAAAAAGAATGTCTGGTCTACCTACTGTTAAATACAAGAGAGATCCTATCATACCTCTATAATTTTGTGATCTATACTCTTACCATTTTCATCAGCATCTAATTTTACTAAAGTGCTCATAGGAGTTGGCATGGTTTTGGTGTTGTCATACCCAATTTTTTTAAGGATGTCTTTGATGTATTTGCTTTGGTTTATATGGATACCATCTACATGTTCCTTGATTTGGAGTCGGATGAAATAGTTTTGTTTCTCTATCATACTCATTTCAAACTCCCCCTGCATGAGCTTCTCAAATTTCTTGCATAAAGTTTCGTCAATGGCACCAAAGATTATGTCGTCTACATAAATTTGGACTATTAGAAAATTATTGTTATGATGCTTAATGAATAAAGTGTTATCAACTTTTCGACATTTGAAATCATGATTTATCAAAAAGCTACTCAATCTTTCATACCAGGATCAGGGGGCTTGTTTGAGTCCATACAAGGCTTTATGTAGCAAGTAAACATGATTTGGAAAACTAGAGTCTTCAAAACCTTTGGGTTGTTCAACATAAACTTGTTCTTTAATAAAACCATTTAGGAAAGTACTTTTGACATCTATCTGAAATAGCTTAAAGTTTAAAGCAAAAGTGTTGGCAAGTAAAATTCTAATTGCTTCTAATCTTGCGACAAGAGCATAAGTTTCATCAAAGTCTATGCCTTCTTCCTGTGAATAGCCTTTAGCAACCAGACAGGCTTATTTCTAGTTATGTTCCCTGGTTCATCCATTTTATTCTAAACACCCATTTGGTGCTAATGATTGGATGGTCATTGGGTCTAGAGACAAGTTCCCACACTTGGTTCCTATGGAACTGGTTAAGTTCCTCTTTCATGGCCATTATCCAGTGTTCATCTTTTAAGGCATTACTGACTGATTTTAGTTCAAATGCGAAAGTAGAGCTAAATAGTCACAATAAATGATCTTACTCCTTTGAGAAGTTTGTCAAGAGGATCACCAATAACATTTTCTTGGGAATGATTCTTGGTATGCTTCATTTCCTTTGGTAGGTCAAGATCTAGCTGATCAGTTATCTGAAGCTTCTCTATGGGAAGCTCTTCTTCCTTGTCATTATCAAGTCCTTCTTCGCATAACTCATATGTAAAATCTTCTTCAAAAGAGATATTCTTTCCTTTCCTAGTGGGTTAGTTCATCAAATACAATATGAACTATTTCTTCTACAAGTAGAGTTCTTCTATTAAAGACACGATAACTTTTGGATTTAGAGACATACCCGAGGAGTATACCTTCATCACTTTTGGGATATAGCTTGCCTAGATCATCCTTGTCGCTGATGAGTATGATGCATTTGCATCCTAATGGCTATTGGCCCACTTGTTATGGCAGCAAGCTAACCTAGAGGGGAGGTGAATAGGTAATTTGAAAAATTGAAACAAAGTCACCACTTGAAAACGTAGGTTAGTGAATGTAGTTGTGTGAGGAGATAAAGAGTAGCAGTGCGGAAGCAAATAAACAATCACACAAATGGACACAAGAATTTATCCTGGTTTGGCCTTTCCCACATGGAAGTCCTACGTCCAGTCCCCAAGCAAACTCTTAGGATTTCACTAACCAAGGGTACAGTCCCCTTTAGGGACATACAACACCCAGCCCCTGCTAGTCTTCTTCTCTTTCCCAGGCAAGAAGGTAACCCACTTCTCTTATAGGTCAAGAAGCCAACCTCCTGGTACAAACCCCAGTGCGGTTCTTCCCTTCTAACCAAGGGGAACACTGTGTACAGTCCCACAGTCAGACATACAACCCATCAACGTTGGTCTTCTCTTCTCAACAGAAGAGGAACACTTCTGAATACAGAAGCAAGGACCTGAAGCCCCTAGATCAAGCTCAAGATACATAATGAGATGCTTGATCCAAGACTGAGCCTAAGAAAGAAAGCGTTACAGGATAAGACTCTTCTTAGGCTAAAACCCCAGCTCTCTCTCTCAAATACACAAAGACGCACAGAGAGAGAAGGAGGAAGAAAGAGAGAAAACTACTTGACTGCTTTAGCTGAATGAGCTCAAGCTCTTCCTCTCTTCTTTGAGTGTATGTGGCGTTGAGGCTTCTCACAGGATGTACACTCTATGAAAATGATCTTCAGGAAGGCTCTCAATCTCTTGTGTTCTTCTTTTTGCTTCTCCCTTTATATGGAGCTGCTTTGAACAGATCCTTTGACTGATAGCCGTTGGAGCTTTCTGAACCGTTGCTCTTCTTCTTCTTCTTCTTCTATATCTTCTTTCCTTTGAGTCTAACAATTTCCTTCTTGTGCCTACTGGCTACTTGGAGTGGAGAAGGATGTTCCAGCTGGTGTGCACTTCCAAAGATGTCAGCAGCAGGTCCAGGATGTTGACTGAGTGTAGAGGTGGACCTGCAGACATTAAATGCAAGACAGATATTAGACTCATGAAGTGCTTTGTCAGATGGCTCATACCTCTTTTTGCTTTCTATCTGTATATCCTACAGATAGCTAGAAATGGAATGGAGGTGCTTTTCTTTTGTTGCAGGAGGAGAGAGATCCTATCAGACAAGCAAAAAGATCTTCAGTCAGAGAAATAATATGTTAAGCTTATGAAGTGCATTTGAGTTTTCATTGGGTGCCAAAAACATTTTGAAGCATTTGAAATATAAAGGAAATCGATGTTTAAGTATTATAGAGTTGATGTGAAAGATAATCGATGTTCCAATGTAATCAATGTTTCAATCTATGGATAGAATGAATGTCTAGGACAATCGATGTTCAAGTGAAATTTAATTGATGTTTAATGAAACCGATGTTCTTATGAATGAAGTCAATGTTCTACTGAAATCGATGTTGATATGAAATCGATGTTCAACTGAAATCGATGTTTCAATGAAGTAAATGTTGAACGAAATCGATGTTTAAGGATGTTGATGTTTAAGTGAAGTCGGTGTTCGAAATCGATGTTCTAATGAAATCGATGTTCAACAGAGTCGATGTTTAAGTGAATGAACCATAATCGATGTATTTGTATAGAAATTGATGTGGCACTTAGTCAGTAATCGATGTGCATTAATCAGCAATCGATTTGCCTTTTCAGTACAAATCATGAAGCGATAGTGCTATAAATTTATATTTATTTGGAAAACATGATATTAAATATATTTATGATATTCAAATAATCATGAGTTTTGTTATCACCAAAATATAAGGGTAAAATATAAGAGTGGTTCAACAATCTCCGCCTTTTTGGTGATGACAAAACTCAACAAACATTTATGTGAATTTCTGACAGAAATTATTCAAAAGCATGGAATAAACAGAAAATTCTAAGTTCAAACTTACTCTCCCCCTTTTTGTCAATAACCAAAAAGGAAGGATCTTACCATTTGCATGTTCTCCCCTTGAAGAATATTGTAACATCCCGAAAATTAGTGATTTAAAAACTTTGGAAATATAGGAGAATAAATTAAATAAACATATTGGAGAGACTTCCAACACCATGTGTTAATGACCATTAACAAGATTGGGCCAATGGGGCACATTTGGCCCAAGGATATAAAATAAATTGGGAAAGGAAATTACCCAGAAATTCGTGTATGTAATTATGCCATAATTAGAGAGGGCAAGTTAGGGTTAAAATTAAGGTAATTAGTCATGCAAGGTAAGCCAAAACCGAACCCAACCCCAATTGGTGGTTTTCTAAACCGTTGCTACCTCCTTTGGAGGAAAGAGTCCCAGATTTCTTGGAAAGTAGGAAACAAAACTCGTAGCCCCTTTCCTAGTCTCGTTATGACTTGTAAATACAACATAAATCTATAAGAACTCATCCTTAAACTCTTGGGGAAGGTTTAACAACGAGTTGGGGTCGTTTGGAGGCAGGCTAGGGCTTCAGAGGAGAAGGAGAAAGACTGGGAACCCGGAGCTTCATCCCCCTTCATCCTTTGCTGCGACCAGAACATCGACCAGTCTTAAATCTTCGTAAATGTAGGTGTTCTAGGGCAAGAGTAAAGAAAACCTATACCATCATGTAGAGCATCGAGTCTATGTTCATTTGCACTTGATTTGCCCAATTTTCATGGAGTATGCATGGAGTATTGGTCGTTTTCCCTAAGTCGTGCCAGTTAGGGCTTTTCCCGTTCTTCTTATTATGCATGTGATTTGAGACCAAACTTGACTAAACTTCCTTCATGACAGTTCGTCTACTTGAAGTCACGATCATCTTTTATGTTGGATGTTTTGTCCAAAAGTCTTTCGTTAGAGAGTTATAGGCATGGAAGAGAGTCGCTGCATGATACTGCGATTTCGGGCTACACTTGACTTTTTGTTCTTCATATGTTTTCTAGGGATTTGAGACTGAATTAGATCAAACCCCAAACATAAAAGTCTTCTACTAGTGTGTCCTCGTCATCTTTCTGTTGAATGTTTATCTAAATGTCATTCTTTAGAGAGTTACAAGAGGGAAGTGAATCGCTACATGAGATGTGTTTTCAGGTTACACTTGACCATAGTTTTTGTTCTGGAAGGGCCTCTAGTGTCGACACTAGTTGAGCTAGTTTCGACACACTATCCCAAAACAGCCCAAAAGGTGTTCTGGGAAGGTCTCTAGTGTCGACACTACCTGATCTAGTGTCGACACACTGTCCCAGTTTGACCCAGAAAGTTTCTGGGAGCTGATCTAGTGTCGACACTACCTGATCTAGTGTCGACACACTGTCCCATATTGGCCAGAAGGTTTTCTGGAAGCTGTCTCTAGTGTCGACACTACTTGATCTAGTGTCGACACTACTTGACTATTTTGCCTTGTATTTGAAGCATTGTGTCGACACTACTTGATCTAGTGTCGACACTACTTGACCAGTTTTGCATTATTTTGTCTTGTGTTTGAAGCATTGTGTCGACACCAATAAGGGTGTGTCGACACTACCCTTACAAAAAATTTTGCATATTTTGGGTCTGATCATTCCATGATGTCTACAAGCATGTGCATGATGTTATATAGTATGCATGGACCTAAAATAAATCAACCCATTGGAGAAAACGGTAATGATACGAATATGATTCTAATGTGTAATTGTAATTTTAATTGTCCTTATGTTCATTGATTATCTTATGATCTTCCTTATTGTCAATTGATATGATAAGAGTATGATATGAATGTGGGAATGATACATGTTAGATAACATGTTAGTGAAGTTAATATCATGATTTGCATATGAGTTTCAATAGTTACATGTTTTTCCAGTGTTAAATTAATTATCTGTCTATATGCATACATGTTAGGAAAGCACATGTTCTGCATATGATCTGTCTTTAGAAACATCCTCATGTCAAGACATTAATGAATTAAACATAAGATACGTCGTTATCCTGCCTTGTTCTCTTGAGCTATTTGTCATACCTTGACTCTATGAATGATCATGTTCCTTTTACAGTGAGCTTGTTATTGAAACTTTGTGGCCATAATATGAATCTGTTTGTTTGGCACAACATGGGACCCGTCCAAAATTTGATCTAATGCCTGTGCAATAGGGGCCTGGTCCCGTCCTGGGGAGGAGCCCCCAACGTACTTATTACCGTGGAGTATGGACTTCTGGTGCTTGGCAAGCACAAACAATAAGCAAGATTAGTGTGAATGTGCCTTTGTTTGATATGATAAGTCTGATTTGATCTGATATGATATGATTTGATATGATACGTCTGATCATGTGAACGCATGATATCTGTCTGAATATGGCCAATCTCATTTGATACGATTCTACTCTTGAAATATCTGTCCACTGTATATGCAACTTGACATTTGATCTGATATGATATCTGTTCTACTCTGCTATTCAACTTGTTAGAAAAGCATGCATTGTCATCATATTCATGTGCATCTGCCTATTTAAAATGTTAATCATGTATATTAGTGCCCGCACAATATTGAGATGTAAATCCTACTGAGCTAGTTCGCTCACCCCTATCATCCTGCCCTTTTTCAGTAGTGATGAGGAACCAGTGGAGTCAGATGGGACAAGGCAAGAGTGACGAGCACCTGTCATATGAATAGTGTCAGCTTAGAAATAGATTTGAGTAGTCGATGTATTAGAGAAACGTTGTTATTTGATTAATAAACCTTTTCAGTCGATTCTTTCTATGTAAGGTTGTAACTAGATGAATGGAATGGAATAAGGTATACTTTTGGTGACCATATTATGGTCTGAAATGTGTGGTTATATGAAATTGTGACTCCGCGTTATTCAACTGTGATACGTTTATTTGTATCGTTCACATCCCCCGGTATTTATTCCGCTGCTAAATATCGGGGCGTGACAGTTGGTATCAGAGCCCTAAACTTAGGGTCCAAGGAATAGGAACGTCAAATGAAACTAGATCACACGAGTCAAAATCTGTCGTACCTAATGTGAGCATTGGTAGAACCATGGGAATAGAAGACACATGTGATATAATTAGATGACTGACTTATATTATTATCTTGAAGGTACTTATTACCTCAATGGCCGCTGAACGTGCCTAGGCTAGGGACATGCAACAAACAATACAGAACTTGACTCAGGCTATCCTGCAAGCCACCCAGGGTGGAGGTAACCGCGGAGCCGGTGAACTCCATCAGAATTTTCGGAATATGGATCCACCTAGGTTTGGAGGGGGTACTGACCCAGATGTTGCTGAACACTGGGTTAAGGAAACTGAAAGGATATTCAGGGTCATGCAATGCACGGACTAGAACAAAGTACTACTGGCGACTTTCCAATTGGAAAAGGATGCGAGGGCATGGTGGGAGTCGGTAGAAGCAACACTGAATGGTCAGAAACTAACATGGGCCCAGTTCATTGAGCACTTCAACACCAAGTACTTCTCTGAGAGGGTCCAGGAGTGGAAAGCAGCCGAATTTGCGGTTTTGAAGCAGAGAGGACTCAATGTGGCCGAGTATGAGGCCTAATTCTCTCATCTGTCCCGATATGTTGTTCACTTAATTGGGACAGAAAGGATGAAGGCAAAACGCTTTCTGAATGGCTTGAGGCCCCAGTTCATCACACAACTGGCGCCAATGGACATTCAAACCTATGCTGACATGGTTAAGAAGGCTCAGTTACTGGAAGATGCCATGGAGACTGCTGAAAGAATTAAAGGAAAATTTGTGAAAAGGGAGCAAGTGTCTTCTACAGGAAGGTATCAGCCGACCATTGGGAAGAAAAGGCCCAGTGGTGGAGTAAATGAACCAGCTGATAAAAAGCCAAAGGAGTTAGGTAAGAAGATAGTGGTGACAACGGGAGAAAGGTGCAAACACTATGACAAAGCTGGTCACCAGTCTGAACAATGCTGGAGAGCGCAAGGAGATGTCTGTCTGCGCTGTGGTAGTTTGACCATAGGATCTCGGACTGCCCAATACTGAAAGAACAAGCCCCTCAGGACAAGCATCCGAATGGACAGAAGAGGCAAGGCCGCTTGCAGCTATTCAGGAACCAGAAGCTGCTGAGGAAGGAGGTATCATGGAAGGTACACTTACTATTCTTTCCCGACCCGCATATGTTCTCTTTGACACGGGAGCTACACATTCCTTTATATCTCAAACATTTATTGATACCTACCTGTGAAACCCTGTCCCAATGAAACCCGGGATAGTTGTGTCAACCCCGATTGGTTCTGGCACAATCTTACAAATCATATGCCATCTAGTGAAGTGTTGATTGAAACCCAAAACCTACCAGAAAATTAATATGTATGGACATGGAGGGGTATGACGTGATACTGGGAGCAGACTGGTTATCTGAACATGGGGCTAGTATCAACTGCAGGAGAAGTCGGGTAACCTTTAGCCATTACCCAAATTAGTGTTCACCGGGATAGAAACCGCAGAGATTGTCACTTATCTCTACACTACAAGCCAAAAGGATGATGAGGAAAGGTTGTATGGCCTTTCTTGCTGCTGTGGTCATCACAAAGAAGGAAGTCAAAGTGGAGGACATCCATGTTGTCAGCGAATACGCTGACGTTTTCCTGAGGACTTGCCAGGAATTCCTCCTGAAGAGAGGTTAATTTTACCATCGAGTTGGTCCCTGGAGCAGCACCAGTATCTAGGGCACCATATAGAATGTCCCCCACAGAACTGAAAGAATTAAAAGAGCAACTGATGGAACTGTTAGAGAGGGTTTCATCCGACCAAGTACATCGCCATGGGGTGCACCTATCCTCTTCGTCAAGAAGAAAGATGGGTCGATGAGGCTATGTATAGATTACAGACAACTAAACCAGTTAACTATCAAAACAAATACCCTCTGCCAAGGATTGATGAGTTGTTTGATCAATTATCTGGAGCTAGATACTTCTCTAAAATAGATCTCAGATCCAGTTATCATCAATTGAGAATCAAAGGAGAAGACATTCACAAGACAGCCTTCCGAAGCAGGTATGAGCATTATGAATTCATTGTTATGCCTTTTGGACTAACAAATGCCCCTGCAGTTTTCATGCAGTTGATGAATAGCATTTATCGCCCATATCTTGATAAATTTGTGGTGGTATTCATCGATGATATATTGATCTATTCCAAGACAAAGGAAGAGCATGAGGAGCATTTGAGGATTTCATTACAGATTTTAAGGGAGAATAAATTATATGCCAAGCTAAGTAAATATGAATTTTGGCTTGAGGAGGTATCCTTTTTAGGACATGTGGTAACCAAGGATGGTATCACTGTTGATCCATCGAAGGTTGAGGCTGTACTGAAATGGGAAAGACCGACAAGCGTCACTGAGATCAGGAGCTTCCTAGGTCTAGCAGGATATTACCGAAGGTTTATAAAGGATTTCGCAAAGATTCAGTGCCATTGACCAAGCTGACCCGAAAGGAAAATCCGTTTGTGTGGACTGATGAATGTGAGGAAGCTTTAACAACTTGAAGAAGTGTCTGACTACTGCTCCTATCCTCTCCTTACCCTGAAGAGGAGGATTTGAAATTTATTCATATGCTTCTGGAACAGGTCTGGGATGCGTCTTAATGCAACAAGGGAAGGTAATAGCTTATGCCTCAAGACAGTTGAAGATCCACGAAGTGAACTACCCTTCATGACCTGGAGTTAGCAGCCGTAGTATTCGCCTTGAAGATCTGGAGGCATTATATCTATGGTGAGCAATTTAAGTCTTTTCTGACCACAAGAGTTTGAAATGCTTGTTCTCACAGAAGGAACTTAACGTGAGACAAAGAAGGTGGTTAGAATATCTTAGGACTTTGACTTTTCCATTCAATATCACCCTGGAAAGCCAATGTAGTGGCAGATGCTCTAAGTAGACAACCAGGAGCTATGCTAGCTAATATGATGTTGGGCGAATGGAAGTTACTGGAGCAATTTGCAAGCTTGAACTTAGACATGGGAAAGAAGGAAAAACAGTAATGATTTCAAATCTCCAGATACAATCCGATCTACTGACGAAATTAGGGAGAAATAGGGAGAGGATCCATTCTTAGTTAAGATCAGGGAGAAGCTAGAACAAAGACCTGACTTTACTCTATCAGCTGAGGGAAGATTACTATTCCGAGGTAGAACATGTGTCCCTGATCATGGAGAGCTCAAGAAGAGGTTAATAAATGAAGCTCACCAGTCCAAGTACACGATTCATCCTGGATCAACAAAGATGTACCAGACTTAAAAGGTCGTACTGGTGGCCAAACATGAAGAGGGATGTGGCCGATCATGTGTCATACTGTTAACATGCATGAAAGTCAAGGCCGAGCACTTCCGTATAGCTGGTGGACTACTACCACTAGAAATCCTGGAATGGATGGGATAGCATCGGTATGGACTTTATCATGGATTGCCTAAGACTAGAAGTGGTATGGATGTAATTTAGGTAATAGTTGATCGATTGACTAAGTCAGCTCACTTCTTGCCGATTAAGAGTACCTGGTTAGTGGATGTATTGGCTGCACTATATGTTAAGGAAGTAGTCAGATTGCATGGGGTTCCATCTAATATAATATCGGATCGGGACCCTAGATTTACTTCACACTTCTGGAAGGGATTGCAGGCAGCAATGGGTACTAAACTAAATTTTAGTACTGCCTTCCATCCTCAGACTGATGGGCAAACCGAAAGGACCAATCAAATTGTGGAGGATATGCTTCGTGCTCTAGTGCTAGATTTTAGAGGACGATGGGATGATCAGTTGTACCTGATGGAGTTTGCATATAACAACAACTATCAGGCAAGTATCAAGATGGCTCCATTCGAAGCCTTATATGGCAGGAGTTGTAGATCACCCCTTTGTTGGGAAGAGGTTGGGGAGAACCAATGGGTTGGACCCGACTTAATTGAAGCAACTGTCAGGAAGGTTCAGATTGTCAGGGAACGTCTGAAGATAGCACAATCTAGGCAGTAGAGTTATGCAGACAAGAGAAGGAGAGAACTAGAATTTCAGGTTGGCGAACATGTTTTCTTGAAGGTCTCACCTTCAAGGGGAATACAATGATTTGGGATCAAAGGAAAACTAAGTCCCAGATTCATAGGGCCATTTGAAATTCTGGAAAGGATTGGTCATGTGGTGTATAGACTTGCACTGCCTCCACAGCTGGCGAACGTGCATAATGTGTTCCACATATCCATGCTGCGGAAGTACTTATTCAATGCCGACCATGTAATCAACTATGAGGACTTGGAAATTTGAGAGGACCTGACCTATGAAGAGAAGCCGATCAAACTGTTGGATCGGAAGATTCAACGACTCAGGAATCGTACCATACCTATGGTAAGGTCCAATGGAGTCAAGACGGAGTTACTAATGCTACCTGAGAAACGGAGGAAAGAATTAAGAAAAACCACCCAGAACTATTCTCAGGTACGAACTACACCATTACGTGTAAATTTGGGGACCAAATTTTTTTAAGTGGGCGAGGATGTAACACCCCGAAAATTTAGTGATTTAAAAACTTGGAAATAAAGGAGAATAAATTAAATAAACATATTGGAGAGACTTCCAACACCATGTGTTAATGACCCATTAACAAGATTGGGCCAATGGAGCACATTTGGCCCAAGGATATAAAATAAATTGGGACAGGAAATAACCCAGAAATTCGTATATGTAATTATGCCATAATTAGAGAGGGCAAGTTAGGGTTAAAATTAAGGTAATTAGTCATGCAAGGTAAGCCAAAACCGAACCCAACCCCAATTGGTGTTTTCCTAAACCGTTGCTACCTCCTTTGGAGAAAGAGTCTCAGATTTCTTGGAAAGTAGGAAACAAAACTCGTAGCCCCTTTCCCAGTCTTGTTATGACTTGTAAATACAACCTAAATCTATAAGAAATCATCCTTAAACTCTTGGGAAAGGTTTAACAATGAGTTGGGGTCATTTGGAGGTAGGCTAGGGCTTCAGAAGAGAAGGAGAAAGGCTGGGAACCCGGAGCTTCATCCCTCTTCATCCTCTGCTGCGTCCAGAACGTCGACCGGTCTTAGATCTTCATAAAGTAGGTGTTCTCGGGCCAAGAGTAAATAAAACCTATACCATCATGTACAGCATCGACTCTATGTTCATTTGCACTTGATGTGCCCAATTTTCATAGAGTATACATGGAGTATTGGTCGTTTTCCCTAAGTCGTGCCCAGTTAGGGATTTTCCCGTTCGTCTTATTATGCACGTGATTTGAGACCAAACATGACTAACTTCCTTCATGAAAGTTCTTCTACTTGAAGTCACGATCATATTTTGTTGGACATTTTATCCAAAAGTCTTTCATTAGAGAGTTATAGCATGGGAAGAGAGTCAACATGATACTGCGATTTCAGGATACACTTGACTTTTGTTCTTCATATGTTTTCTCGGGATTTGAGACTGAATTAGATCAACCCCCAACATAAAAGTTCTTCTACTAGTTGTCCTCGTCATCTTTCCTGTTGAACATTTTGTCTAAATGTCATTCGTTAGAGTGTTATAAGAGGGAAAGTGAATCACTACATGAGATGTGTTTTCGGGTTACACTTGACCATATGTTTTTGTTCTGGAAGGGCCTCTAGTGTCGACACTAGTTGAGCTAGTGTCGACACACTATCCCAAAACAGCCCAAAAGGTGTTCTGGGAAGGTCTCTAGTGTCGACACTACCTGTTCTAGTGTCGACACACTGTCCCAGTTTGACCCAGAAAGTTTCTGGAGCTGATCTAGTGTCGACACTACCTGATCTAGTGTCGACACACTGTCCCATATTGGCCAGAAGGTTTTCTGGAAGCTGTCTCTAGTGTCGACACTACTTGATCTAGTGTCGACACTACTTGACCATTTTACCTTGTATTTGAAGCATTGTGTCGACACTACTTGATCTAGTGTCGATACTACTTGACTAGTTTTGCATTTTTTGTCTTGTGTTTGAAGCGTTGTGTCGACACCAATCAGGGGTGTGTCGACACTACCCATACAAAAAATTTGCATATTTTGGGTCTGATCATTCCATGATGTCTACAAGCATGTGCATGATGTTATATAGTATGCATGGACCTAAAATAAATCAACCATTGAAGAAAATGGTAATGATATGAATATGATTCTAATGTGTAATTGTGATTGTCCTTATGTTCATTGGATTATCTTGTGATCTTCCTTATTGTCAATTGATATGATAAGAGTATGATATGAATGTGGGAATGAATACATGTTAGTATAGACATGTTAGTGAAGTTAATATCATGATTGCATATGATTTCAATAGGTACATGCTTTTCGGTGTTAAATTAATTATGTCCATATGCATACATATTAGGAAAGCACATGTTCTGTATATGATCTGTCTTTAGAAACATCCTCATGTCAAGACATTAATGAATTATGAAACATAAGATACGTCGTTATCCTGCCTTGTTCTCTTGAGCTATTTGTCATACGTTGACTCTATGAATGATCATGTTCCTTTTACTGGGAGCTTGTTATTGAAACTCTCTGGCCATAATATGAATCTGTTTGTTCGGCACAACGTGGGACTCCGGTGTAAAAATTTGATCTAATGCCTGTGCAATAGGGGCCTGGTCCGTCCTGGGGAGGAGCGCCCCAACGTACTTATAACCGCGGGGGTATGGACTTCTGGTGCTTGGTATAGCACAAACAAATAAGCAAGATTATTGTGAATGTGCCTTTGTTTGATATGATAAGTCTGATTTGATCTGATATGATATGATTTGATATGATACGTCTGATCATGTGAACGCATGATATCTGTCTGAATATGGCCAATCTCATTTGATACGATTCTACTCTTGAAATATTTTTCCACTGTATATGCAACTCGACATTTGATCTGATATGATATCCGTTCTACTCTGCTATTCAACTTGTTAGAAAAGCATGCATTGTCATCATATTCATGTGCATATCTTCCTATTTAAAATGTTAATCATGTATATTAGTGCCCGCATAATATTGAGATGTAAATCCTACTGAGCTAGTTTACTCACCCCTATCATCCTGCCCTTTTTCAGGTAGTGATGAGGAACCAGTGGAGTCAGATGGGACAGGGCAAGAGTGACGAGCACCTGTCATATGAATAGTGTCAGCTTAGAAATAGGAATTTGAGTAGTCGATGTATTAGAGAAACGTTGTTATTTGATTAATAAACCTTTTCAGTCGATTCTTTCTATATAAGGTTGTAACTAGATGAATGGAATTGAATAAGGTATACTTTTGGTGACCATATTATGATATGAAATGCGTGGTTATATGAAATTGTGACTCTGTGTTATTCAACTGTGATGCGTTTATTTGTATCGTTCACGTCCCCCGGTATTTATTCCGCTGCTAAATATCGGGGCGTGACAAATATTCTTACCAAGTTGAAGGAGAGGGTTTCAACAATACGTTTACAATTGTCATTGATTACTGCTCCCCCTTAGTGTTTGCTCCCCCTGAAGGTGAGGCTCCCCCTGAATGTGAGGCTTGGGAGTCTTCATGAAGATTTCCTGCACAGAGCTATAGAGGTAGAAATACTTGCAAGGACGTTAGTAGCATTGTAGTTAAGAATATAACAAGAATAAATAAAATAATAAAAGTAAGGATGACTACTTCCTCTTTAGATAGGAATGAAGTGAAGTAGGTAGTCCCTAATTGGATGCTTTTGAGCATCCTCTAACCATACCCATTTGAATGCCTTTTTGTTGTTTTGTTCATCAAGAGCAGATTGACATTCCCTTCATCTTCTTTTGTGCATGAGCTATCTGAGGAGTTATCCCATGTAGCTGTGAAGGTCTTCCTTTTGTATTTCTTGTGTTTCTCCTCTTTCTTCTTCTTTGTCTCCTCCTCCTCCTTCTTTTTCTCCTCCTTCTTCTTCTTTTTCTCCTTTCTTTTGACTAAGATTTTTCGGATTATTTCTTCTTCAGTGTCAACAATACTACTATCACTGGTAGTGTCTTCATTCGAAATTCTTTCCTCAATTTTGAATGCATTGATTGATCTTCCTCTTGAAGTGGTTTCTTCTAATCTCTTTGTAACGTCGCGATTTTTTGGATCCATGTTTAATGAGTCCGGTGTGGTGCCCTTGGCCAATGTTGGGTCATTGGGCCTTGGTTGTGACTTCGGTGTGTGTTTGTGGATGATGTGGGCCGGAGGTTTAGGCCCAAATAGCCCACAGGTTCCTGGTGAAAAAGGCGATGGGGTATGCCGTCACATTTTGAACGCGACGGCTTCCTACGTTGCGATTCACCAACCACCTTTCCGTGGCACGACGCGATTGGCGACGACCAGGTCTGTCGCTTTGAGTGTGTTTTAAATGTGACGACTGCCTCCGTCGCGATTTTGATTGTGCATTTATTGCTCTGTTCCGGCCAGACAGAGCAGAGGAGCTCTGTCCGGCAGTGTGCAAGGCTGCTGCGGCGTCTCCTGGGTGTTTTTCAGTGTTTGGTGGTTAGCCCGGTGTGGGGCCCATGCGAGGAGTATGTCTGGAGCATGGGTGCTTCGGCGATGTGGGGGTTTTCATGATTTACGAGCTCTTCAAGATTTGGTAGGGAGACTACCCTTTTATTTTAATTGTTTAAGTATTATAAAGCTCTATAAATCATGCAATGGTTGTGTGTGATGATGTTTTTATATTTTAGGTATTAAACCGACTGGTGGAATGGCCTATGGAACGAGTTCTGGGTGAGAAGAAGGTTCAGCCGATCGCCTAGTAAGGTGACGGTTTGAACCGTCGTGGTTCGAATGAGAACACGACGGGTTAGTCTGTCGCGTTTCTCTTCCATTGGTTTAGCTTGTGCGGCATTTTGAAACAAGACTGGAAGGTTTGTCGCATTTCTGAATCGATTGTCAGAAAGGCAACGCTCTGGGGTGTCGCGTTTCTACCGTTTTGGTTAGTTTGGTGTAATCGCGACAGTGTGGGCCGTCGCGATTTACACTTCAACTGTTGACGATTGAAGTATTTGGTTTGAAGGTGACGTATCAGGCCATCGTGTTTTGGTCACGACACTGGGCCCTATCGTGTTAAGTTTGGAATGGCGACCATTGAGGTCATCGTATTTTTGAAGGTGACGCCTGTGTCCGTCGCGATTCCGCTTCTGGGGTGTGTACTATGTTGTGGCTATGATGGTCTGGTGTGGACCTAGCCTAAGCTGTTTGTGGTTATTTTGAGGTATTATAAGTTGTTTAATGTTGGTATAGCATGTTATAGATTTAATGGCTCGATTAATTGGTAAGTTATGTGGACTACGTTGTTTATGTTAATTATGTTAATGTTGTGATATATGTATGTAAAAGTGTGTTGCTATGGAGGTCATGAAATGACCAATGACAGGCCAATCAATTGGTCATGTGTGTAATGGTCTCTAGTTGCTTGGAGGTCATATGGTGACCCATGACGAGACAGTTGTGTTAAGTATATCGTGGTATAAGTTTTATTGGTATGTTAAGTGATTAGCGTGGTTTGTGTGTTGCCGAGTATGGTGGTCCGGCGCCTATTCTGGAATGCCTCTTTAGTCCGGCACCCCAGGTTCTTTGTGAGCCAGGCACGTTGTGTTTATTATGCTCAGGGTTTGTCCTGCTACTGTGTGTACCATCGAGGTCTGTGTCGTCTTCCTAGACACCCTCACTCCTGTGTTTGAGTTGTACGTCCAGCTGAGGGAAAGACGGAAATTGGACAGCAAGTCGTGTGTGTTGTGGGTGTACTCGATCTCTTGTAGCACGCTCATGGTTGGGGGACGGACACCAGTAGACGTCACTGGTCCCCAACTAGTCTTGTGTTTCCAGTGCCCCACTTTAGGGAGCTCAGGATGGAGTCCTTAAAGGTGCCAGGCATCGGCCTACAGCAGTGTGGTCTGCAAGTGTGTGTTAGTTAGGCTCCACTGTTCTTTGGCCTTACTGTGTGTTTGTGGAGTGGCAGTTGGACCTTTCGTGCTTGACTAGGAGACTGAGAGGTAGTTCTCGTGCTGTGTTGTCCGGGTTGGATACTAGCGTCATGAACCAATAGTCCGTTCCTATGTGGTGGCGTCGTTCCTTCCGACTCATGCTTTGCCTATGGTTGTGGCTTGTGAGCAATGACTCACCAGTTGTGGTTCCGACTTGTTGTGGTGTTCCCTATTGTAGCACCAGAGTGGTTATGGTTCCTGTGGTGGTACCCCATGGTAGTAGGTACCTGTACCCTACGTGGGTAGTTGTTTGTTGTGGTACATCGTGTTCCAGTCTTTTTAGGTGTTGAGGTGGAGCTGTGCTCCGTGACCTTCCACTTGTTGTGTTGTACCCTTTTGAGGGTAGTCCTTCAGGATGTTTGTTGTTTTTGGGTATGGGGACTAGCTCCTCGTTGGCAGTCCTGTTACCCTTATGCTTATGGTCCGCCTATGAGGCTTGTGGCCTAGGCATTGCTCTTTTGTTGTGGACTGGTGTTTCTGTACCAGTCCTCTTGGTTTCATTAGCTTCTGCAGACTGTGCTACGTGGTGAGTTCTATTTAATTGCAATTTAATTATGTTTAATATGATTATGTGGTGGTTTGGTTATTAGTGTTGCCAGTGAGACCCTTTGTGGTTGAGGTATCTTCAGTTTTCAGTTGTTGTTTTTGAGAGGTCCCTACTGAGCCTGTGACTTGTTGAGGCTCACTCCCTTACAGTTCCTTTCAGGGTTTGCCGTGGGTTTGGCGTGCGTCAGTGTTGTGGCAGACTTGTACCACCAGCAGTTGAGTCATAGTTAGTGTTGTGTGAGCTATGCTCCCTTGGGGTATGCCCTAGGTAGTTGTACTTTTCTCTTGGACATGTAATAATGTATTGGGACAATGTACTTTGTTGTGTACAAGTGTGAGCACATGCACTTTCTTGTGTCTTATACTCTGTGGTTGTCTTTTATATTCCTGTTGGACACTTGTATGAGATATCCCTGGAGAGACTTCGGTCCGATCGCAGGAGACGGACTTGGATATGGAGCCTTATTGAGCATAAATATCTAGGGTCGTTACACTCTTCATGTTGTTCTCATGGGCCATGAGAGAACCATAAGCTTCTCCAATATCATCGAGAGAGTCATTAGCTTCTTCTATAGCAGTGACCTTTGGAGTCCACTGCTTTGGGAGAGATCTTAGGATCTTCCTGACCATATCTCCTTGCTATATTTCTTTCCCAATCCTGCGAGTCCATTGATAATTTTAGTAAATCATTGTACATTTGAGAAATGGACTCACCTTGTTCCATTTGGAAATTGTCATAGTTTGTCACAATATCAATCCTAGTTTCTTTTACTTTGTCAGTTCCTTCATAGTAAGCCTTAGTGTTTCCCACATATCCTTTGCTATTTTGCACGAAGAAATTCTATTGAACTCTTTCTTGGTCAGAGCACAACACATGAAGATTTTTGCCTTGCTGTTCAAGGATAACTTTTCTTATCTTCAACAGTGTATTCTTCCTTGGCCTTGGAGATTTGGAGATCACCATCTTCTATGATGGTCCATATTTGGTAGTCGTAGCCTTGAAGGAAGAACTCCATCCTATTCTTCCAGTATTGATAATCTTCTCCATCAAATAGTGGAGGCCGAAAGATGGATTGACCTTCTGCAAACAATTGAGCTACCATGATCTTTTGTAAGGCCCTCGATTTTGCCCCTTATTTAGTTGTCCGGTTGTATAGTGTTTTATGCATTGTGTGTATAGTTATGTGTATAAATATATATACATATGTATGTATACTTATACATATTATAAGTAATTGAGTGGTGCATGTAGATATATATATATATATATATATATAATTATCTAATTATGTACATACGGTGTTTTTATAATGCATTAAGCAATGTATACATGAATGTATCTAGTGAAAGCATGATATTCTGAAATTCTGGGTCCTGGCCGAAAACCCTGTTGGCGTCAACATGAGTTGACATTAAGGGGAGGTCAGCGTCCACATCGATGGACGCCAACCCCAGTCAGGCGGCCAAGGATCTGGACGTCTACTTCCCCAGTCATGTTGCGCTTCAGATCCGAAAATGTCCATGAAATCTTCGGCTTCTGTTTTGCAAACCGTCATTCAACGGTCAGAAACCCTTCTAAGTGCGTACCCTGAAACCCCTAGCCTATAAAAACTCCCCCATCGACAGATTGAGTCCCTTTTGACTCTTTTGTCAAAACCCTAAAACCTTGTGCAAACCCTGAACTTTGGACCCTTGGATCCGGAAATTGGAGGCTTCTTCTGGCATTCTACCACCACGACTGGGACGGAGTCTAAACATCAAGGAAGGCTTCTCCGACGACGGTGTACCATCTGCTTCAACATAGAACCAGTTCGGGGAAGGATTTGAGGGCTTCTTGGCACTGGCCAAGGAGAGCTTCATCGGCAAATCAAAACCTTTAACAATTTTTCTAGAGGCAAGTAATCCTTGACCATTGTTCATACATACGTCTAGTACGTCCTAGGTATTTTTCCTGAATTTTCTCGTGTCCTAGAACCCCCGTTCATTGGTATTTTGGGTGGACTATTTGCACTTTTTGCAGATAGGAACTTAACGACAACATGTTGTGCCGTTAAGATCTAGGGTTGGAAGCAGGCTTCAGTGCCGTTAACACCTGTTGGCGGCCAACTGTGTGCCGCCAAGTTCCTCTGGTTTCTGCAGAAAGCATGTTTGATACTTGTGATTTATTTTCCGAACTTCTAGATGTAATTACATATTGTAGATTTTATATATGGTTCGGTGCATGCAGTAGGTTGTATCATGAGGTTGGGGCAAATTTCTGATTACTATCCTAATTATTATAATTTCTATAAACAACTGTGGGTGTGATATGATTATAGAAAATCTGAATAATTAGGTTTACTGCATATTCGATGTTTATAAATTTCTGTACACTCATGAGAACTGTGGATAGTTTTGAGACTGCTAGGCCAAACTATCCTACTATGTACCATGCATAATTGAGTTTATTGATTATAGGCCTGAAATGGTTTTAATTGTTAAATTAGTATACATATCTGGAATTTTTGAGAAATTGAACATGTAATGTGTTTACTGTTTTTAAACTGTGATAAAATTTTCGATGCATTTTGTTGACAGTAAGTGTGAATGCTAATTGTATCATGGATAATAGTCACATTGAGCATATTATAATTAAATCTATGTGAATTAGTGGTTAACAGCATGTTTAGGGTCATGATATGAGTTATTTTACTCCTGTAACAGTTGTATCATGCTAGGAAGACTGAAGCTTGTGCATATATGTGGAATTTGATATAATTGTGTTAAAAGGTGTACAAACGATGTGTACATAATGTGAAATATGTAACTGTGCCATGGGTGACCTGCTACCTTAGAGGGCTGTGGAACCATACCATAGTAAAGTCCCTATGGGAAGGTTCATGTGTGTGAAATCCTATGGGCAATAGGATGAAATCCTGGAGGTGGACATGTTCCACTGGTTAGCGTGGAGAGTGCTTCTCCCGGTTCTGCGCAGTAACTAAGATCTATCACTGTTTTGCCTAGGTGATAGGTATGTGAATGTGATTGTGTCTCCTTCTAGAGGTGGTTTGGACTATGTGTCATGGCATCTAAATGTGAACAATGTGATTATGTGCAAGTGAATTATGAAATTGTGTAAAGTGTAAATGAATATGTGAATGTGTAAAGTTAATGTGGTAGCATGCGAATTAGTGAATATTATGCGTATGTAAAATCCATGTCAAAACAGCAAGCTAATCATGTTCATAATTGTATTAAGTGTACGAAAATGTACATAGAATCCATGCTAGGTGTATTGCTTTCATTACGTGTGATTCCATGCTTAAGTTGCTTAAATATATTGTAGCATGAAGTGAATGACTTTTAAGTTGATTAAGCATGTTAAGGAAATGTGTAGAGAGCATGTAATAGGTCTCATACTTAATGTGAATGGAAATAAAGCATGTATCATGTCCTTTAATGTTGTAAGAATTGCATGCATAAAATTTAGAGATTGTTCAAACCATGTTGCATGTTTCTTTTAAAGTAAAAAATGGCATATGATGTGTGCATGTATAATGTGCATGGATTTCTTGCTGAGTCTATTTAGACTCACTCTTGCTTCGGCATACAGGTGTGGCAGGTGATTCCTCTTCTTTAGAGGAGACTGTTAGGCGCGACTCCGAGTGGGAGGAGTAGCATCTCTTGTGGAGATTACGCTGTTGTATTTTCATTTCATAAGTATGTAGTCAAGGATATTATGTAATTCAAATGTGGACAATGTAATTTGATTAGAATTTCAATTATGTGAACTTTAGTTTCTTTCTTGTACTATATGGATTGTGGATAGAATGTGGATGATGGAATAATATTGTTTTTTTTAAATTCCACTATTCTATGACTATATTTATGTACATCTCGACTTAGTGTATACGTTGGGTCAATGTCCCACTGTAGTGATGCTCATTATCCCGACGTGGGTTGGTGTAAACGTACCGGTATAAGGAGGGTCGTTATAGAGATTGGTATCGGAGAAATAGGTTGAGATTGTACACAAATATATAAATGCCATCATCTTCATTATATGCTAAGTCTTTATAGATTGTCCACATAGTTAAGAAAATAGTTAGGAATTAGATAGTTTAGTTCCTAATTGTGATTAATCTGTTTTGTAGGCTATGGCTTCTCGTGGCAGGTGTGGTGCTCATGCCAGAGAGGATGAGCCAAGGCGTGAGGAGAGGGATGAGCAGCAGGCCCCAGCCCTACAGGGACCTACTGTACTTCCTCTTCCGCCGCCAGTAGACCATGGGGTGTTCATGCAAGGCCTGGTGCAGGCTATGCAGACATAGGCCCATACGCAGGCTGCACTCCAGGCTCAGCTGGAGGCTCAGGTTAGAATGATAAATGGAGTAGTCTGTTCTATTTAATTACATGATTGATACATTGCTATATCGCACATACGTTGCTTATATTGTTTGTTGTAGCAGGCTCAGGCGCCAGTTCCCCAAGCACATGACCATGGTGGACCTTCCATCATGGAAAGGTTCAAGAGGATGGCTCCACCCTCTTTTAGGGGGAGAGTGACCCATTGCTTGCGGAGAGCTGGATGAGGGAGATTGAAAAGATCTTCCGGGCAATTAGGTGTGCTGGGGATGACAAGGTCATCCTGGCCACCTATATGCTACAGGTATGTGTTTGTTGTTTAAGCATTTCATTAAATTAAGGCTAGATTGTTTAGATAGGTGCTTATGGAGAAGGATTTGATGTAGGAGAGAGCCAACGTGTGGTGGTCCTCGTTGCTGCGTACCTAATTTGAGGACGGTGCTATCGAGGTGCTTGGGACGAGTTTGTGAGGCTCTTTCGGGCCAAGTTTGTTCCGGAGCATATCCATGACAAGATGGAGCAGGAGTTCCTCACCTTGACTCAGGGCTCCATTACTGTGCTCGAGTATGAGGCCAGGTTTGCTGAACAATCAAAGTATGCACCTTATATCATTGCTGAAGAGCGCAGGAAGGCGAAGAAGTTTGTGATGGGCCTAAAGCCATCACTGAGGACGAGGTTGGTGGCGTTTGACCATCGTACCCTCGATGAGGCTCTCAGCGCGGCATGTCGGCAGGAAGGTGAAATGGAGCAGTACCTTAAGGAGAAGAAGGCTTCGCAGAAGAGGCCGGTGGCTCCTTTCCAGCGGTAGGATAGGAAGAAGGCGGCGTATCAGTCACCGCAGCATCCCGTGGTATCGGGCAGTCAACAGGTAGCTTCTCACCGCTCCCCTAGTGGCAGGAAGGAGTGTCCTCATTGTGGGAGGGCACATGGTGGTAGTGAATGTTGGAAGATGGCGGGAAAGTGCCTCAAGTGCGGGAAAAGTGAGCATCAGATCCGGAACTGCCCTAGACTTCAGCAGGGAGTCCAGCGACCAGCACCAGCTCCAGCAGCAGTAGCGGCAGCAGCACCAGCTACAGGATGACCTAGAAGGCCTCGAGCCCAAGCTCGAGTGTTTTCCTTGGTGAGAGAGGACGCAGAGCAGGCAGAGCATGTCATCAAAGGTACGGTTCTTTTCATGGTGTGCACGCTCAGGTTTTGTTTGATACGGGTGCTACTCACTCGTTCATTTCCGAGTGGTTTGCCAGGCAGTTAGCTTTAGAGTCAGGATTAGAGTCTGAGGAGTTAGAGGTTCCGTTATCTGTGCACACACCTGCGGGAACAGTATCGACTAGGAAGTGCATTCATCTTTACCTGTGTGCATTGAGGATAGAGTTTTAGTGGGGTGTTCTTCTTGCTAAAGATGAAGGACTATGATGCTATTCTTGGTCTGAATTGGCTAGAGGAACACTATTCGTTAGTGGATTGTCGTGGGAAGAAGATTATTTTCCGTATTCCTGATGAGGATGAGTTTTCACATCCATTGCCAAGGAACCTTGCGAGAAAGTTTGTTATCTCCGCCATGAAGGCGATGAGGATGGTAGGCAAGGGTTGTGACGCTTTTCTTGCCAGCGTGGTATTAGTACCAAAAGCTGATCAGTCACCTACCCTTCAGGAGATTGATGTAGTGCAGGAGTTTCCAGATGTGCTTCCCGATGATTTGTCTAGATTGCCACCGGTTAGAGAGATAGAGTTTACCCTAGAGTTGCTTCCAGGCACCTCTCCTATCTCAAAGGCTCCATATTGGATGGCACCTGCGGAGTTAGCAGAGCTAAGGAAGCAGTTGCAAGATTTGCTAGATAAGGGATTTATTCGCCCTAGTGTATCTCATTGGGAAGCACCTGTCTTATTCGTAAAGAAAAAGGATGGGTCACTTAGGTTATGCATTGATTATAGGAAGCTAAACCAAGTGATAGTGAACAACATGTATCCCTTACCGCAGATCGATGATCTATTTGACCAGCTGCAGAATGCATCGATCTTTACCAAGATTGATTTGCGGTTTGGCTATCATCAGTTGAGGATTAGGAGTGAGGATGTGTCCAAGACGGCCTTTCGGACCCGTTATGGACATTATGAGTTCTTAGTTCTTCCGTTTAGTCTAACCATTGCCCCTGCAATGTTCATGGATCTCATGAACCGAGTGTTTAGGCCTTATTTAGATAGCTTCGTCGTAGTGTTTATCGATGATGTGTTGGTCTATTCTCCAGATGAGGCCACACACCGTCAACATTTGAGGGTAATATTAGAAGTTCTCCGAGAGCACAAGCTCTATGCAAAATTCAGCAAGTGCGATTTTTGGATGTACGAGGTTCATTTCCTTGGGCATGTTATCTTCGGTGCTGGAGTAGCAGTTGATCCAGCAAAGGTCCAGGCGCTGTTAGATTGGGAGATTCCCAGAACCCCATCAAAGATTCGTAGTTTCCTTGGTTTGGCAGGTTATTATCAGCGATTTATTGAGGCATTTGCATCCATTGCCGCTCCATTGACTAAGCTAACCAGGAAGGGCATGAAGTTTGTATGGTCCGAGGAGTATGAGAGTAGCTTTCAATTATTGAAGGCTAAGCTCACATCTGCACAGGTATTGGTATTACCTAGTGATGATGAGGGTTTTGCCATCTATACAGATGCATCTCGGATTGGTTTAGGCTGTGTGTTGATGCAGCAGGGAAGGGTAGTGGCGTATGCTTCTCGCCAATTGAAGGAGCATGAGCGTAACTATCCGACTCATGATTTAGATCTTGCGGCAGTGGTTCATGCACTAAAGATCTGGAGGCACTATCTTTATGGTGTCATATTTGAGGTATTCACTGACCACAATAGCTTGAGGTATCTTTTCTCCCAAAAGGAATTAACCTGAGGCAGAGAAGATGGATTGAGTTCCTCAAGGACTATGACTTCGACCTTCAGTATCATCCTGGAAAGATGAATGTCGTAGCGGATGCTCTTAGCCAGAAGAGATCGTCACTCCAGCAGGACTGGAAGATGTTGGAGGATGCTGCTTGTGCGATGACTGAGTTAGAGCCATTGTGTCAGGCTTTTGTAGCTCAGTTGTCCATTAGGTCTTCGGTGCTGGATGAGGTGATCCAGCAGCAGAAGGCTGACCCTATACTCCAAGAGTTAGTGGGTAAGGCAGGCATTGCTCGTGATGAGGATGGAGTGATTAGATTTCATCATCAAGTCTGTGTTTCGGATATATTGGATGTTCGTGAGCATGTATTAGTAGAGGCTCATAGGTCTAGATTCTCTATTCATCTGGGTAACACTAAGATGTACCAGGATTTAAAGAGATCTTTTTGGTGGTCTGGCATGAAGAAGGATGTGGCAGAGTATGTGTCTAGGTGTTTAGTATGCTAGCAAGTGAAGGCTGAGCGACAGTGACCATCTGGTCTTATGCAAAAGGCGGAAATCCCAATATGGAAGTGAGAGGCTGTCACTATGGATTTTGTAACGAGTTTGCCCAGATCAAGGAGGGGCAATGACTCGATATGGCTAGTGGTAGATAGATTCTCTACGACTGCGCATTTCTTACCTATGAAGAAGAAGCAGTCAGTTGAGAGTTTAGCTAGGTTGTATGTTAGTAGCATTATTAGATTGCATAGTGTGCCGAAGTTGATCATTTCGGATTGAGATCCGAGGTTCACTTCAAGGTTGTGGAAGGGTCTTCAGGATGCATTAGGTTCTGAACTGAAGCTTAGTTTAGTGTTCCATCCCCAGACCGATGGACAGTCTGAAAGGACTATCCAGACGCTCGAGGATATGTTTAGAGCGTGTGTACTGGATGGGAAGGATGATTGGGAGCGTCATCTACCTCTTGTGGAGTTTGCATATAACAATAGTTTTCATGCGTGTATCGGTATGGCTCCATTTGAGGCATTGTATGGAAGGCCTTTTAGATCTCCTTTATGTTGGGAGGAGACTGGCGATAGGCAGTTGATCGGTCCAGAGTTGGTTTAGAAGACTTCGGATAAGATCCAACCTATTAGGAAGAGGCTTGTTGCGGCACAGGATAGGCAGAAAAGTTATGCCGACAACAGGAGAAAGGATTTAGAGTTCGAGATGGGTGAGCATGTCTTTCTAAAGATTTCGCCTACTCGAGGTGTTGTTAGATTTAGCAGGCATAGTAAGCTAAGTCCTAGATTCATTGGCCAGTATGAGATTCTCAGACGTTTGGGCAGCGTGGCATATGAACTAGCTTTACCCCTGGCATTAGCTAGTGTTCATCCTGTTTTCCACGTATCTATGCTCAGGAGGTATATCCGAGATCTGTCTCATGTTATTAGCCACGAGCCAGTGGAGATCTAGCCAGATCTATCTTATGTTGAGCAACCAGAAGCTATTGTTGACCGGAGGTTCAGCATCTCCGGAACAAGAGCATTGCGTCGGTAAAAGTGCTATGGCACAACCTCTCATGAGAGGAGGCTACTTGGGAGGTTGAGGATGCTATGAAGAAGAAGTATCCCCAATTCTTTTGGTAGTGTCGGCCTAACTTCGAGGACAAAGTTTCTTTAAGGGGGAGAGGGTGTAAGGCCCTCGAATTTTGCCCCTTATTTAGTTGTCCGGTTGTATAGTGTTTAGATGCATTGTGTGTATAGTTATGTGTTATAAATATATACATATGTATGTATTCTTATACATATTATAAGTAATTGAGGTGGTGCATGTAGATATATATATATATAATTCTGTAATTATGTACATATGGTGTTTTCATAATGCATTAAGCAATGTATACATGAATGTATCTAGTGAAAGCATGATATTCTGAAATTCTGGGTCCTGGTCGAAACCCTGTTGCCATCAACATGAGTTGATGTTAAGGGGAGGTCAGCATCCACATCGATGGACGCCAACCCCAGTTAGGCGGCCAAGGATCTGGATGCCTACTTCCCTAGTCATGTTGCGCTTCAGATCCAGAAACGTCTATGAAATCTTCGGCTTCTGTTTTGGAACGTCGTTCAACGGTCAGAAACCCTTCTAAGTGCGTACCCCGAAACCCCTAGCAAAAACACCCCCATCGACGGATTGAGTCCCTTTTGACTCTTTTGTCAAAAACCCTAAAATCTTGTGCAAACCTTGAACTTTGGACCCTTGGATCTGGCAATTGGAGGCTTCTTCCGGCGTTCTACCATGACTGGGAGGGAGTCTAAACATCAAGGAAGGGTTCTCCGACGACGGTGTACCATCTGCTTCAACATAGAACCAGTTCGGGGAAGGATTTGTGGGTTTCTTGGCACTGGCTGAGGAGAGCTTCATCGGCAAATCAAAACCTTTAATGATTTTTCTAGGGGCAAGTAATCCTTGACCATTGTTCAGACATACGTCTAGTAGGTCCTAGGTATTTTTCCTGATTTTTCTCGTGTCCTGGAACCATTCATTGGTATTTTGGGTGGACTATCTGCACTTTTCGCAGACAGGAACTTAACGAAAACATGTTGTGCCGTTAAGATCTAGGGTTGGCGGCAGCCTTTGGTGCCGTTAACACCTGTTGGTGGCCAACTGTGTGCCACCAAGTTCCTCTAGTTTCTACAAAAAGAATGTTTGATCCTTGTGATTTATTTTCTGGACTTCTGGATGTAATTACATATTGTAGATTTTATATATGGTTCAGTGCATGCAGTACGTTGTATCATGAGCCTAGGGCAAATTTTTGATTATTGTCCTAATTATTATAATTTCTATAAAGGAACTGTGGGTGTGATATGATTATTGAAAATTCTGAATAATTAGGTTTATCGCATATTCGATGCTTATAAAATTTTTGTACACTCATGAGAACTGTGGACAGGTTTTGAGACTGCTAGGCCGAACTATCCTACTGTATACCATGCAAATTGAGTTTATTGATTAATAGGCCAAATGGTTTTAATTGTTATAATTAGTATACAGATCCGAAAATTTTGAGAAATGAATATGTAATGTGTTTACTGTTTTTAAACTGTGATAAAAATTTTGATGCATTTTGTTGACAGTTAGTGTGAATGCTATTGTATCATGGATAATAGTCACATTGAGCATATTATAATTAAATCTATGTGAATTAGTGGTTAACAGCATGTTTAGGGTCATGATATGAGTTATTTTACTCCTATAAACAGTAGTATCATGATAGGAAGACTGAAGCTTGTGCATATATGTGGAATTTGATATAATTGTGTTAAAAGGTGTACAAACGATGTGTAGATAATATGAAATATGTAACTGTGCCATGGGTGACACTGCTACCTTAGAGGGCTGTGGAACCATACTGTAGTAAAGTCCCTACGGGAAGGTTCATGTGTGTGAAATCCTATGGGCAATAGGATGAATCCTAGAGGTGGACATGTTCCACTGGTTAGGGTGGAGAGTGCTTCTCCCGGTTCTGTGCAGTACTAAGATCTATCACTGTTTTGCCTAGATGATAGGTATGTGAGTGTGATTGTGTGTTCTTCTAGAGGTGGTTTGGACTATGTGTCATGGCATATAAATGTGAACAATGTGATTATGTGCAAGTGAATTATGAAATTGTGTAAAGTGTAAATGAATATGTGAATGTGTAATGTTAATGTGATAGCATGTGAATTAGTGAAATATTAGATGAGTATGTAAAAACCATGTCAAACAGCAAGCTAATCATGTTCATAATTGTATTAAGCGTATGAAAATGTACATAGAATCCATGCTAGGTGTATTGCTTTCATTACTTGTGATTCCATGCTTAGGTTGCGTAAATATATTGTAGCATGAAGTGCATGAGTTTTAAGTTGATTAAGCATGTTAAGGAAATGTGTAGAGAGCATGTAATAGGTCTCATACTTAATGTGAATGGAAACATAAAGCTTGTATCATGTCCTTTAATGTTGTAAGAATTGCATGCATAAAATTTAGAGAATGTTCAAATCATGCTGCATGTGTTGATTGTTTCTTTTAGAAAGTAAAATGTGCATATGATGTGTGTGTGTATAATGTGCATGGATTTCTTGCTGAGTCTATTTAAACTCACTCTTGCTTCGGCGTACAGGTGTGGTAGGTGATTCCTCTTCTTTGGAGGAGACTGTTAGGAGCGACTCCGAGCGGGAGGAGTTAGCATCTCTTGTGGAGATTACGCTGTTGTATTTTTCATTTCATAAGTATGTAGTCAAGGATATTATGTAATTCAAATGTGGACAATGTAATTTGATTAGAATTTCAATTATGTGAACTTTAGTTTCTTTCTTCTACTATATGGACTGTGGATAGAATGTGGATGATGGAATAATATTGTTTTTTAAAATTTCACTGTTCTATGACTATATTTGTGTACATCTCGACTTAGTGTATACGTTGGGTCAATGTCCCACTATAGCGATGCTCATTATACCGACGTGGGTTGGTGTAACTGTACCGTTATAAGGAGGGTCGTTACATCTTTGCTCTAAGATCGTTGGATCTTCTAGATGTTCAGAGACCTCACTCTGATACCACTTGTTGCACAAGCTAACCTAGAGGGGGGATAGGTAATCTGAAAAACTGAAACAAAATCACCACTTGAAAACTTCAGTTACTAAATGTAGTTGTGTGAGGAGATAAAGAGTGGCAGTGCGGAAGCAAATAAACAATCACATAATGGACACAAGAATTTAACCTGGTTCGGCCCTTCCCACATGGAAGTCCTACATCCAGTCCCCAAGCAAACTCTTTGGATTTCACTAACCAAGGGTATAGTCCCCCTTATGGACATACAACACCCAGCCCCTACTAGTCTTCTTCTCTTTCCCGAGTAAGAAGGCAGCCCACTTCTCTTACAGGTCAAGAAGCCAACCTCCTGGTACAAACCCTAGTGCGGTTCTTCCCTTCTAACCAAGGGGAACACTGTGTACAGTCCCACAGCCGGACACACCACCCAGCAACGCTGGTCTTCTCTTCTCAACAGAAGAGGCTCACTTCTGAATACAGAAGCAAGGACCTGAAGCCCCCAGATCAAGTTCATGATATACAATGAGATGCTTGATCTGAGACTGAGCCTAAGAAAGAAAGAGTTTATAGGACAAGACTCTTCTTAGGCTAAACCCCCAGCTCTCTCTCTTAAATACACAAAGACGCATAGAGAGAGAAGGAGGAAGGAAGAGAGAAAACTACTTGACTGCTTTAGCTTGAATGGGCTCGAGCTCTTCCTCTCTTCTTTGAGTGTATGTGGCGTTGAGGCTTCTCACAGGATGTACACTCTATGAAAATGATATTCAGGAAGGCTCTCCATCTCTTGTGTTCTTCTTTTTGCTTCTCCCTTTATATGGAGCTGCTTTGAACAGATCCTTTGACTAATAGCCTTTGGAGCTTTCTAAACCATTGCTCTTCTTCTTCATCATCTTCTTTATCTTCTTTCCTTTGAGTCTAACGGTTTCCTTCTTGTGCCTACTGGCTACTTGGACTGGAGAAGGATGTTCCATCTGGTGTGCAGTTCCAAGGACGCCAGCAGTAGATCCAGGATGTTGACTGAGTGTAGAGGTGGACCTGCAGACATTAAATGCAAGCCAGATGTTAGACTTGTGAAGTGATTTGTTAGATAGCTCATACCTCTTTTTACTTTTGTTTGTATATCCTGCAGATGGATAGAAATGGAATGGAGGTGCTTTTCTTTTGTTGTAGGAGGAGAGAGATCCTATCAGACAAGCAAAAAGA
Organism: Colocasia esculenta; assembly: GCA_014218235.1. Classification (NCBI taxonomy): domain Eukaryota; kingdom Viridiplantae; phylum Streptophyta; class Magnoliopsida; order Alismatales; family Araceae; genus Colocasia; species Colocasia esculenta. Next base: position 111,510,206 of record CM024763.1, read on the forward strand.
TCTTCAATCAGAGAAATAATATGTTAAGCATATGAAGTGCATTTGAGTTTTCATTGGGTGCCAAAAACATTTTTAAACATTTGAAATATAAAGGAAATCAATGTTTAAGTATAATAGAGTCGATGTGAAAGATAATCGATGTTCCAATGTAATCGATGCTTCAATCCATGTATAGAATCAATGTCTAGGACAATCGATGTTCAAGTGAAACGTAATCGATGTTTAATGAAATCGATGTTCTCATGAATGAAGTCATTGTTCTACTAAAATCGATGTTGATATGAAATCAATGTTTACATAGAGTCGATGTTTTACTGAAATCGATGTTCAACTGAAATTGATGTTTCAATGAAGTCGATGTTGAACGAAATCGATGTTTAAAAGATTGATGTTTAAGTGAAGTCGGTGTTCAACTGAAATCAATGTTCAACAGAGTCGATGATTAAGTGAAATGAACCATATCGATGTATTTGTATATAAATCGATGTGGCACTTAGTCAGTAATCGATGCATTAATCAGCAATCGATTTTACTTTTTAGTACAAATCATGAAGCGATAGTGCCATAATTTTATATTTATTTAGAAAACATGATATTAAATATATTATGATATTGAAATAATCATGAGTTTTGTTATCGCCAAAATATAAGGGTAAAATATAAGAGTGGTTCAACAATGGCCTCAAGTGACTGATATTTGGTTTCTTGCTCCTATAGAGTTCATATGGTGTTTTCTTCAAAATTGCTCTAATTGGCATGATTTATGATATAGCATTGTAACATCCCTTCCCTCTTTGGTCAGCCACCTTCTGTTGAAGGTAGTGACGTATCGAGTTGTCTTCTCTGAAGGTGACTAATTGGCTATCGCGTTCTTGTTGGGAACGCAACGGTCAGTCCATCGTGTTCACCTTCTAACCACATCATGCACTTTTTAAAAAATATATATATAGCCTGACCTAAAGGAGAAGGTAGGGGCATCCTCACAGAGTGAGAGGGCCACTACCATCACCAGCGGCTAAGATTTTATATATTAAATTGAGAAAGGTAGGAGAGAGGGGTGTACAAAATAAGCTACGGCCTAATGGTAGGGAACCCGACCTTATCAAGATGGTAGGGTCCCTTTACAGTAGGAGGGAGATCAGCCCATAGCACCGAAAGTAGTGGAAAGATCGCTGGAGCAACCATAACCAGTGAGGAAGTGAGCCACCAGGTTGGCTTGACGAGGAATATGCCTAATTTCTACTTTGATCTTTTGTGAAATGGTAGCCACCTCATGCAAAATGCACAATAGTTCCCACGGACAAGGAAGCTTTCCAGCAACAATGTGAATCAGATTGAGGGAATCATTCTCAACAAAAACCTCCAAGTTGCCCTTACTGAAGCAAAATTTGAAGCCATCCCTTAGAGCATAGGCTTCAGCAGCAAGACTGGAAGTTAACCCATGATAGGTGTTGGCGAAGGCAGAGGATATGTTGCCCATGTGGCCATGGAGGATACCCCCTCCACCAGCATCACCTGATGTGGCTTTATGAGCCCCATCAACATTTAATTTTAGTCTTCCTGGAGGTGGATGGAGCCACCTCACCACAGTAGAAATCACTACTTTGATTTGCTCTTGTGGAATCCCAATCTGTCGCAGAACAGTGAGCCACTGTTGTGGTAATTTATGGAGTTTAAAATAGGTGCTGGTAGCACGAATAGAGAGCATGTACTTGTTGATAATATGCTTAGCAGATGTGCCTTGCCCCTAAAATTTTGCACGGTTCCTATTGCACCAAATCTTCCATAAGACAGCCAAGAAAGTACACTGTGCAATGCGGCCAGCAGTAGTAGAAAGTTTAAGGTTGGTTAAAAAAGTATCACACCATCTGCCACCGTGCAGGAAGCCATGTTGTTGAACTGAATGATGGAGAACATGTACTTCTATCATCTTGCTGTCGGGATAGTAGGAACACGTGTCGAGACATCTGTCAGATGAAGGCGACATGCCAATCATTGCATTCAGGGTGTCAGGCCTGCGAGGGTGATGCATGGAGGGTCCGATTGTCAGGTCTGACCAGGACCTTGGGATCACGACAAGAAACCTATCACGTTCATTAGTGAATGTGACGAGTTGGCTATCGCGTTCTTAGATCCGTGGCCTATATATGGAAGCCTGTAGATCTCTCTTCTTTTTCCCCTTTCTCCTTCTACCCCTCTTTCCTCCGACCCCCTCTATGCGAAACCTCTCCGTGGGAAGGTTCTAAGGGTGCTCTTAGTGAAGGGTGTGGTGTCTCTAGCCGTGACTTTTTCTCTGACATGTAGAAGGTCGGACCTTGCTCATGGACGGTGTGAGCGTGGAGCTTGGAGCGAGGAGGAGGTGGCCATGCACACGAGAAGACCTGAACGGGTTGGCTCTTATATTTGAGGTAGAGACCCTTAACTTTCCCCCTAGTTCTAGCATGCTAGGGCCTCCTTCCCCTTCTCCAAGCCTTGTAGAATCCATGCTAGGTATGTGTGGTTGCATGTTGGTTTCCTTTGAGCTTGAATGGGGGTTGGGGTTTGAGTGAATTCATGATGTGCATGTGAGGTTTTTGGAGTGTATATTCTTCTCCATGACATGCATGGGTGTGGATGAGGGTGGTATGTGTTGCTTTCATGTGAATTGATGGTTCTCCATCTCCCCTCCCTCTATGCACATTGGATTTTTTGTTTAGGAGCATTTTTGGAGGTCTCGGGTAGGCTCCCAGGCCTCTGTCTGTAGTTGCGACAAGGTTCTTGTCGCAACCCAGAATGCGATGAGTCTCCCCGTCACCTTCTGGTGTGGTAGCGATGCACACCCTGTCACGTTCAGGTTGCGACATGGTGGTCGTCGCCTTCAGACCTGGTTTTGTTGTTGGGGCTTTTAGAGGTCTCGAGTGAGTGCCTAAACCTCATTTGTGGGTGTGACAAGGTCCTTTTTGCGACCCAGAATGCGACGCTTCCCCCGTTCCCTTCTGACCCAGGTTGCGACAGGCAACCTGTCACATTCAGGTTGCGACAACCCCTGTGTCGCCTCCTCTGAGAAACCGACAGTGACCGTGTCACCTTCTCAGATAGAAAGTGACATGCGGCCTGTTCAGAGTTCTTTCCGTTGCGTCTGTGGTTCTTGGGCACCTATGCTATTCCTAGCATGATCCTACACTAGTCATTCACCCGGTGCTTGGCACTACAGGGCTTGTCCCTTTAGAGGTTGTTACCGTTACCTGGGACCCCCCATCCCCATGCGCCGGTTGCGGGAGTTCTCTAGGCGGCAGGGGTGCTTGAGTTATGGACTCTAGTAGCTAAGGGGAAAATGGTGGATACATCGGCGTTGAGTCATTTGCAGAGCTCTATTGGTTGGTCTAGTACGCCGAGGTGGGTTAAGTGTTCTTTCAGCACATATCAGCTACTCCTTCTCACTGTCTCACTCTAGGTTGTTCCAGTACCATGTAGAGGGGCCAGGCATGGGACCATAGTCTGGCCAGACTATGGCAGTTGTGTGGTTACTTTTAGTTCCATGTCTCACTCCGATGGGAGGTGGCAGACCAGGACTGGTGGTCGAGGTTAAGGCGTGTGGTGATGATCAGTCCATCCCCATATATAATTTTATTTATTATATATAATTTGGGTGATTAACAAAACCTTAAAAAATATTTTCTAACAATCTTTTGTGAAGTTCATCCACAAGAAATAATCCAAGCAAAATCTGTAAGTTCTTATCACACACTATTATTTAAAGTTCAGAGCATGTATTTCTTCTAAGCACACATTGATTTCATAAGTGAAACAACGATTCGGTCATCGGTTTCTTAAGAGAAACACCGATTTCGGTCTCACATCGATTTCATAAGTGAAACAACGATTTCGGTCTCACATCGATTTCATAAGTTAAACAATGATTTGATCGCTGTAATGATTCGTTAAGAAAAACAACGATTTTCGTCTCACATCGATTTCATAAGTCACTTAAGTAACGATTCGATAAGTGAAACAACGATTTGGTCGCTGTACCAATTTGTTAGCAAAACAACAATTTGTCGCTGTAACGATTCGGTAAGTGAAACATTGATTTGGTCACTATAACGATTTGTTAAGTGAAACAACGATTTGATCGCTATAACGATTTGCTTTCACTTATACAACGATCTGCTTGTACAACGATTTGCTTGTACAATGATTTGCTTTCACTTAAACAACGATTTGCTCAAACAACGATTACTTCTACTTGAAGAACGATTTGCTCACATAATGATTTCACAAGTAGAACAACGATTTCATCAACACAACAATTTCATTATCATTAACAACAATTTCACCTTATATTCATGAATCACATCGATTTCATTTCACCATGAATTTCATTTATGCATATATCATCGATTTCATGATAACATCAACTCTCTTCACAACGATTATGTTTTAAATGAATTATCATACATTTTCATTGTTACTATCTTTCCAGATAAATTTGAAAATGTCCATTCCTTATATTCAAATATATTTTTAAAACACTGTGGAGTTCAAGTCTTCCTGCGTATATCTTTGTATCTTACACCACGTATCATTTATTGTAACTGCACACCTCTGTGCATGTCATATCTATGTCCCTTCTACACCTATGTGTTTATTGCAACACTTTTCAAGATGACAAAATGTCATTTCTATTTTGGTGTATATTCTTATAGCATGTTTTCTAACGTTGACTGACAGTATAGAGAGAGTCTATCTGTCTATGCTTTGATATTATTACGTGCAGGTGTTTTCCAGTACAAAATCATACAACATTGGACAACCTGAAGTGAAGATATCTGGATGAATCTACTCCTTCCGTATGTGCCTTCCAGAGCATTAAATGGCTGCAGCTTACCTGTTCTACACCTAAGACCATGCAGTCTAACGTGCTTCAAATTTAGAGAAAACGAACACTTCAACGGGCACTTCAACGGATATTTTTTCAAGAGAAGATATATAGAAGACTGATGACTCCATGAAGAAACACGATATGAATACACATTTTCAAGAACCAAGAAACATTAGCAAAGAGAGACCTTCTAAGCTTCATTCCGCCAACCTTTAGCTCTCAGCTCTCTGTCTTCCATTTGATTAATCTTTGGAGAGATTTTGTAGTTATAAGAGATTTTCCTTATTGAAAATATTTGTCTCTCAGACATTGCCTCAGATCAAGCAATCTGTTGTAAGCTTGGTCTATGGGCCTTTCGATTTCTACACATTCCTTGTGTGTATTCCTCTTCGTGTGTGAAGAGAAGACCTGTTGGAAACAGGTGGTGGTTATTCCCTTCAGTGAGGAAGGAAGGCCTGTGTATCAAGTGGTGTTTTATTCTTCTTTGGGGTTAGAAGAGAAGGCCAGCTGCAGCTGGATGTGTAAGGTCCTTAAGGGGGACAGTACCCTTAGTTAGTGAAATCCTAAGTTGTTGCTTGGGGACTGGACGTAGGACTCCTTGGGATAGGAGGGCCGAACCAGGATAAAAATCTCCTGTTGTTGTGTGATTGTTTGTATGCTCATTTGTCTTCACTCTTACTAACACTAACTATCGATATTGGTGTTTTCTGTTAAGCGTTTTTATTAACATGTTTTATTCCAAGAAGAATTTTAGCAATCCATTCACCCCCCTCTGGGCTTGCTAGCTTGGCAACATGTGGCACTCCTGACTGGTTGACTAGTGGTAGTCGTTCTCCATGGCTAGTGTTTTTGTCCAGACAGTTTTCCTCTGTCTGTGTTTGCAACCTTGGGGTTCGTCCTAGTGCCATGGTTTACACATATTTTCGGTCCCGATGTGTTTAGACTAATGGCCGTGTAGTTTACTTTTTGCTTCCGCAATTACTCTGTTAGTAGAATAGAATATCTTACTTATTTTCATTTAAAACATATATCTATTCTGCTTGTTAGAACCAGTTGAAGATTGGTAGTCCTTACTGGGCTTCTTCGTGAAGCTCATTCCCTCCTTTTTAGATTAGACTTCACAACAGCACCTTCCTCTACGGGCAGAGGAGATAGGGCTGTAGTAGAGGATGTTTTCCTTGAGCAATGTTCCCCTTCGTACTTCTTGGCTCTTCACCCTCGGGGTATGCCACTGTGGGATATGTTATCCCCTCTTTTTAGTACTTGTACTTTGTTATCTGGGACCATACTAGACTCGTACTTGTAGTGGACACTTTCTTTCACTTGTTAGTACATTTTTAGTGCTTGTTGTCATTTAATTCCTTTACATATCTTGTTAGACTGGTCCGTTATCCCTTCAGGGTCTTTGGGCCCGTGGGCGGTGGCACCGGTGGTCAGATTCTTAATAGGAGCCGGGGGACCGGGCGCTAGGGCCATTACAATGGTATTAGAGAAAGGAGTCTATCAAGACTTGTAATGGAACTAAGAGACAACACAAAGTCTGATAGGAAGTACAAGTAACACTGCTAGCCACCAGGTTAAATCGCTAACTTGATTAATAGTGTGTCACAAGACATGGCCCTGCGTAGACGCAGATAGGTCAGAGAGCTGATGGAGCATTAGGACGATGTGCCAAAAGAGTTAGTTGCAGTAGAGCACATACCGGTGGATGCTCAACCTCAACACGATGACCTACAGGGTGTTTCGTTGCAGTAGGGAGCACAACAGCAGCAGTGGTACCCAGCCCCCGCTAGAGGTGATGGGGCAGTGGTGGAGAGCGATGTTCCAGGTTCCCTAGTAGTACTGGTAGATGCCGACAGGAGGGCAGCAGTTCACATAGATGGCAGCAATGGAGCAGCCACTAGTGACTACGTAGGCAGTACTAGTATAGCCAGAAGCACCACCAGTAGTACAGCAGCAGACTCCAGTAGTGGTAGCAGCACCCGAGGACCGGACAACACTTCTGGAGAGGTTTCTTCGACTTCGACCTCTGACCTTCTACGACGACTATGATCCTAACCGAGCAGAGAGTTGGGTTCATGAGCTCAAGAGTACCTTCGAGATCATGGACTGTGCGGAGCAAGATCAGGTTAGGTTTGCAGTCTATCAACTCAAGGGATTAGCCCACGAGTGGTGGAGGGCTTAGAGGTAGACTGGTTATTAGGGTAGGAGGCTAGACCAGATCACTTGGGAGCAGTTCTTGAAGGTTTTTCATGGTGAGTACTTCCCTGACTACCCATGCCATGAGAGGAGAGACTAGTTCCACGAGTTGACACAGGGAAACCAAATCGTGGCAGAGTACCACCAGAGGTTTGTTCAGCTTTTGCGGCACGTCCCTCACGTAGCCACTAGTGAGTAGGCTTGCACTGAGCATTTCATTAGTGGGTTAGAATTATAGTTGAGGTAGGTCATGGCTGGCCACCTATGTGAGACCTCGGCATTAGCAATAGCTAGAGCTACCGCCCTGGAGAGGGAGTCACATTTTCAGCCACAGTAGGGAGGAGGTTGTTGAGGTCTACCTCATACCAGTGCACTTCAGGTAGTCGAAAGAGTGTATCTTCTTCTTCTTCTTTGGGCACAGGCGACATTGGCTTGCATGCGAAGTTTAAGAAGATGTTCACTCGTGGGGGTAGACGGCGATTGCACCAACCGCAACACAGATATCAGCCAAAGCTTGTGAAGCAGTTAGTGTAGCAGGTGGCAGAGCAAGGTCAGTAGGATGCAATTTGTTACCACTATGGGCAGCCAAGTCACTTCAGGCGAGAGTGTCTAATGAGGCAGGGTTAGCAGTAGTTAGCACGCCAGTACTCGCAACAGGCACCGCAGATGCAGTACCCTCCAACCCAATAGGCGCAATGTCAGTAGCAGCACCAGGGACAGTTCCAGCCACCTCAGTAGCACCAGCAATAACAGCAGCCATAGTCTCAGTAGTCGCCATAGTGAGGACGTGGCCGCAGTCGTGTAATGAACATCACCAAAGAAGAGGTGGAGGCCTCGAATCTGGTCGTTGGTATGGTTCCTATACTTGGTAGAGCTACCCATATTTTGATTGATCCCAGTGCTACACATTGCTTTATTTCAATGGAGTTCTTTGGTTCCCTTACCGAGTTTGCTCTAGAGAGGACTGTAACCTAGTAATTGAGCTTCCGATGGGTGACTACGCGCGTACTCTGGGTTACCTAGAGGGTGTCACTATTGAGGTACAAGGCCATCTTCTACCATCCAGACTGTTTTCCTTACAAATCCATGACTTTGCATCATTCTTGGCATGGATTGGTTGGAGGCACACTCTACGTTGGTGGATTGTCAGTAGAAGACCATGCGGTTTGAGATATCTGGAGCACCTATGCCTTGCTTTTATGGTACACGGTCTACCCACTGACCCTTTGTTTCTTTTTGTAGAGCTCAGCGCCTGATCTAAGATGGTTGGGTGGCATATCTTGCTTCTGTGAGTTTCTCAGATCCTGGCGAATTGTCAATTTTGGATGTGCCTGTTGTTTGTGATTATGCTGATGTGTTTCCGAAGGATCTACCTAGTTTACTTCCAGAGCGGGAGGTAGATTTCGCCATTGAGTTGTTTCAGGGGACGATGCCTATGTTCAAGGCACCGTACCAGATGGCGCAGGCGGAGCTACGAGAGTTGAAGCACCAACTCGATGAGCTACTCGAGAAGGGTTTCATTCATCCGAGCCATTCGCCTTGGGAAGCTCTAGTCTTGTTTGTGAAGAAGAAGGATAGCAGTCTGAGGTTGTGCATTGATTATCGGTAGTTGAATCAGGTTACAGTGAATAATAAGTATTCGTTGACCAAGATTGATGATTTGTTTGACCAGTTGTACTCTACATCAGTGCTCTTGAAGATCAAGTTATGGTTAGGTTACTACCAGCTGAGGATTAGGGAGTCAGACATCACCAGATTAGCCTTCCGTACCCGTTATAGCCACTTTGAGTTTGTCGTGATGTCTTTTGGGCAGATGATGCATTAGCAGCTTTCATGGAGATGATGCACAGTGTGTTCAGAGAGTACCTAGATAGGTTTGTAGTAGTGTTTGTGGACGACATCTTGGTGTACTCAGCGATAGCGGAGGAGCACGAGGTGCACTTGAGACTTATGTTGGAGGCACTGAGGAGTCACCGCCTTTATGCCAAATTCAGAAAATGTGAATTTTGGCTAAAGGAGGTGCACTTCCTTGGACATGTGGTTGCAGGTGCAGGAATGGCAATGGATCCTGCCAAGGTTGAGGCCGTGGTTTCTTGGGGCCAGCCCACTACAGTTGCAGAGGTGCGCAATTTTCTAGGGTTGGCTGGATACTATAGGAGGTTCGTCCAGGACTTCACCAGAGTTGCAGAGCTACTGACGAGGTTGACCAGGCATGAGACTAGGTTTGTGTAGACAGCAGAGTGTGAGCAGTGTTTCCAAGAGCTGAAGAGCAAGTTGACCTCAGCCCTAATCCTTGTTTTACCATCTGGTAGTGGTAGCTTTTTCATCTACACTTACACTTAGGGGACTGGTCTTGGTGCCGTGTTGATGCAGTACGGGAGGGTAGTCACTTATGCTTCTGGACAGTTAGAGAAGCATGAGCAGAACTGTAACGTCACGTGCTTTTCGGATCCATGCGGATCATGTGTGTAATGGTTGTGATGGCCGTTGTGAGGCCAGTGTGAGTTGGATGGTTGTGGGGAATGTGTGGTTTGGATGTGTGGCTTGCTCAGGTGAGGTGTAGGTTTGGTCCTGAATGAAATAGGACCTGCTGCAGTTGAGTTGGAGTTGGCGGCCAGGGGTGGCCGTTGACTTGTTGGCGTCCAGGTAAGTTGCCGTTGACTGCATGAACTAAGCGGCAGTAGATGTGGACGTTGATGGTGGCGGTTGCCTTAAACGGCAGAGGGGTTGACACCAACCTGTGAATTCTACAAGTTATAGGGTCACCCGAGAGCAAGTTTTCCACCTGGTTCTCTCTTCCCCTTGCCCCAGCTTCACGCCCCTGTGTCCCTAAAGCTTCCAACAGGTACAGGAGAGTGGTTGGAGGATCGTGGGACGTGTGGCGTTGCCGAATCGGATGAGAAACGCCGTGGCGTGGTGCAATTTCCGTGGGAGCTCGTGGAGGTTTCGGCGTGGATTGGGAGATTTCGTGAGGTTTAAGCGTGTGCTGAGGTAGGGAATGACCCTTGTAATTCTGATAGGTCATAATAAAGTAATTAAAAAACATGAATCTGCATGAAAATGGCGATTTCGGGTTATGGTATCCATGCGGGGAACATGGGTGGTTTAAGTAATTTAGCAAATGAAACATGTTGTTTTGGGTTGTTTGGGATTCATCATGTCAGAGGAAGTGTTTCCTCATGTTTTCTCGATGGTTTTGGGATCAGAATGCATGTAGGATCGATTTAGGGTTTCTGCAGGAATAGAGGCTGAAGATCTTGGCATCAACATCGTTGACGCCAGGTTCATCAGTCGGGATACTGACGGTCAGATCCATGTCGTCTACTTCCTGTAAGCGACAGTTGATGTGGCTGCTAACCTGTGTATAAGCACAAATGACTGTTTATGGTATTTATTGATAATGAATGGTGCGTTGGCACTGTGGTGCACTGAGTGCACGTGATTTCTGTGTTTTGCATACGGGCTATGCAGTTAGTTACTCACTTTCGAGGTTGCGTGTTGTTCACGCGAGTACAGTTGGTTCACGTGTAGTGGACCGTTGTTACTTGAGGTTTACGTGAGGTTTCACGTGGTTTGTGTGTGACGTGCACGTGGTTTTGTGTACGTGGCGAGTAGAACGACGCCTACCGTGGTTACCTCTCCAGTTGGGTGCCCTAGGTTCTTTGTGAGCCAGGCTGTTAGCTCGGGGCTTTGTCCCGATACTTGTGTTGTACCGTCGAGGTCTGTGTCGTCTGACCTGGACACCCTCACTCTTGTGTTTGAGTTGCACGTCCGGCTAAGGGAAAGACGACAGTGGGACAGTGACACTTGTGTTTGTCTTTAGTCACTTGTAGCGCGCTCATAGTTGGGGGTACGGACACCAGTAGACGTACTGGACCCCAGCTAGTCCTTTTCCAGTGCCTCACTCTAGAGAGTTCCTGGCCAGGATCTCTAGAGGTGTCAGGCATGGGCCTGCGACCGTGTGGTCTGCAGGTGGTGGTGTTTAGTTGGTCTCCACAGTTGCTTGACCTTTTCATGTGGAGCGGCAGCTGGACCTTTCGTTCTTGGCTGTGAGACTGAGAGGTAGACCTGTGTTAGCTTGTCCGAGTCAGTTCTGGTGTCGCGAACCAGTTCACGTGCTCGTGTTTGGCTGTCTCTACTTTAGCTTGTACACCTGTACTGGTTTGCCGTTTAATTATTACAGTTGTTTTTCGTAGTCGGCAGACGGTGAGTACTTTTACAGCTTTTATATCCTGCTTAGCTGTTTTATAATTGTTGGTACTGTCTATTGCTTTTGTACCTGTGGTTTTGGTTTGCTCGGTTTTGGGGGAGTTCCCTACTGAGCCAGTGACTAGCGAGGCTCACCCCTACCTCCACAGGTGAGAACGAGGAGACGTTTCACGACCGTCGTCCAGTTCAGAGCCGCGCCGTAGCGGTGCAGGTCGGTACCCCAGTCCAGCTGTGTAGTAGCAGCTCCAGCAGTGTAGTGTAGTTAGTTGTTTATTTTCTTCAGTTGTACCTCAGGGTATGCCCCAGGCTCTTGTACTTCTTTTCAGTTTTGTGGAAATATGGCTATGTAACTTGTGATATATATATAAATTGTGATGGTTCCTTTGTGTTACACGGACTGTGGTTGGTATCCCTTGCGAGGCTTCGGCCCGTTCGCGGGAGGCGGACTCGGATCAAGTACGTTATCGGTTTAACGGGCTAGGCCGAGTGTTTCGCCACAGTTGTTATCAGAGCAAGGTCCGTGGTAATATAGAAACTAGAAAGATACATAGCCTTATTTCGATCTTTGTACACTGCTGGTAGGGACCCTGGTTTTTGATAATTTGTTGTTTTGATTTTGTTTGGTGTTTTGTTTATGTTGAAATTTCTAGAATGGCTGATAGAAGAGATTGGGGTGGTGAAGGATGATCTAGAGGAAAGTACCCAGCGTATGATAGAAAGAATCTGGGAAAGCCTTACGGATATTCGGGCAAGGATGGATAGCAGGCGCCAGGTACCACCGGTTGCAGTGCCACCTAGGGATGGAGAGGTTGTACCTGTAGCTCCAGTCCCGCCAAGAGTAGAGGTGCCTTTTGCAGCACCTGTGCCACCTCCAACACCAGTGCTGATAGCAGAAGAACCAGTGATGCAGTTGAGAAGTTTTAGATTGCAGCCACCTACTATTCAGGAGGGCCGAATCCAGATACTGTGAGCACTGGGTTCATGAGATTGAAAGAGTCTTTGCAACTATGAGGTGTCCGCAGCAGATAAAGTTGTGTTAGCTGCTTATCAGTTGAGAGGCTTTACATTAGAATGGTGGCGACTGAAGATGCAGACCACCTTTGCAGGCAGGACAGAAGCCATAACTTGGTCGGAATTTCTTGATGTATTTAATGATACATTCATTCCGATTCAAGTGCAGTAAGTGAAAAGGAGCAGTTTCGGACGCTCCAGCAAGGTAACTCTTCAGTTTTAGAGTACCAGATGAGTTTATGGCACATAGCCGTTATGCACCTTATGTTGTATCAGATAATAATATGATGGTTGAGTATTTTATTAGAGGTTTGAGAGTGGAATTGCAGGATGCAATAGTACCTCTCATGTGTAAGACAGTGGAAGAAGCAGCCCAGAGAGCAGCTACATTGGAGAGGTCTATTTGGACTCGTCAGGTGGGCGAGTCAGGTTCAGGTAGTTTTTGGCTACCACAGCAGTCAGTGGGTGCGAGTAAGGGTAAAGCACCAGTAGGACCTTCTTCATCAGGCTTTGGTAAATGGGGTCAGTAATTAAAGAAAGCATTTAAAGGCAAAGGAAGAGGATGGGGAGGTCGTCAGTAGTTTCAGCAAGGGAGGTAGGCCTGAGGTGGAGGAGTCGCAGCAGAGTACTGCCAGGCAGCCCGTTACTCCACCAGGTATAGATGCTACAATTGCAATCAGTCGGGGCATTTGATCTGCAATTGCCCCTATCCGAGAGAATATGGGTATGGAAGAGGTGTGCAGCAGCAGCAGCAGCCTCAGCAGTTTCAGTAGCTACAGTCAGGTCGTGGCAGAGGAGCACCGCAGCAGCGAGGAAGAGGCCGGGTATGGCTATCGCCCGAGCCCAGGTGGAGCCATCGAATATGATAGAAGGTACTTTATTAATGTTGCGTGCTTTTCGAATCCATGCGGATCATGTGTGTGTTGGTGTGTAGGCCGTTGTGAGGCCAATGTGAGTTGGTTGTGTGGAATGTGTGGTGTGGTTGTGTGGTTTGAGTAGGTAAGGTGCAGGTTTGGTTCTGAAATGAAATAGGACCTGCTGCAGTTCAGTTGGAGTTGGCAGCCAAGTATGGCCGTTGACCTGTTGGCGTCCAGGTATGTGGCCGTTGACTGCATGATCTTGGCGGCAGTAGATGTGGACGTTTAGGTGGCGGTTGTTCTTGGCGGCAGAGGGGTTGACGCCAACCTGAGAATTCTGCAGGTTATAGGGTCACCCGAGGGCAGGTTTCCTACCTGTTCTCATTCTCCCTTGCCCCAGCTTCTTGTCCTAGTGTTCTGAAGCTTCCAACAGGTACTGAAGGGTGGTTGGAGGATCGTGGAACGTGTGGCGTTGCTGAATTGCGCGAGGAAACGCCGTGGCGTGGTGCAATTCCCGTGGGAGCTCGCGGAGGGTTCGGTGTGAACCGGGAGATTGCGGGAGGTTTTAGCGTGTTCTGAGGTAGGGGACGAACCGGTTAGCTCCGTAGAAACATTAAAATGCTACTTAACCACCTGAATCAGCATGATAATGCATTTTCGGATTAAGTTGCACCATGCGGGGTTAATGGGTGGTTTGAGTAATTTTCGCGAAACGCATGCTGTATTGGGTTGTTTAGGATTCATGCAAGTTAAAAGAACTATTTCTGTATGTTTTTTCTGTGGTTCTATCGGTTGGAAACCTGCAGAATCGGATTAGGGTTTCTGCAGGGTTAGAGACTGAAGATCTTGGCGTCAAGATCGATTGACGCCAGGTCATCATCAGGATATAAACGGCCAGAACATTGCCGTTTATCTCCTATAAGCGGCAGTCGATGTTGCCGCCAATCGTGTATAAACAGAATAACTATTCAGGTATTTATCGATAATAAGAGGTGCGTTGGCACCTGTGATGCACTGAGTGCACATAGTTCTCGTGTTTAGCATACAAGGTATGCAGTTAGTTAACTACTTCGTGGCTGCGCGTTATTTACGCGAGTCCAGTTGGGTTCACGTGTAGTGGACCATTGTTACTCTGTGGTTTACGTGAGGTTTCACGTGGTTTGTGTGTGATGTGTACGTGGTTCTGTGTACGTGGCGAGTAGTACGACACCTACCATGGTTACCTCTCCAGTTGGGTGCCCCAGGTTCTTTGTGAGCCAGGCTGTTAGCTCGGGCTTTGTCCTGGTACTTGTGTTGTACTGTTGAGGTCTGTGTCGTCTGACTTGGACACCCTCACTCTTGTGTTTGAGTTGCACGTCCGGCTGAGGGAAAGACGACAGTGGGACAGTGACACTTGTGTTTGTCTTTAGTCACTTGTAGCGCGCTCGTAGTTTAGGGTACGGACACCAGTAGACGTACTGGACCCCAGCTAGTCCTTTTCTAGTGCTTCACTCCAGAGAGTTCCGGGCCAGGATCTCTAGAGGTGCCAGGCATGGGCCTGTGACCGTGTGGTCCGCAGGTGGTGGTGTTTAGTTGGTCTCCACAGTCGCTTGACTTTTCACGTAGAGCGGCAGCTGGACTTTTCGTCCGTGGCTGCGAGACTGAGAGGTAGACCTGTGTTAGCTTGTCCGAGTCAGTTACTGGTGTCGCGAACCAGTTCACGTGGCTCGTGTTTGGCAGTCTCTACTTTAGCTTGTACACCTGTACTGGTTTGCCGTTTAATTATTACAGCTGTTTCTCGTAGTCGGCAGACGGTGAGTACTTTTACAGCTTTATATCCTGCTAGCTGTTCTATAAATTGTTGGTATTGTTTATAGCTTTTACCTGTGGTTTTTTGTTTGCTTGGTTTTGGGGGAGTTCCCTACTGAGCCAGTGACTAGCGAGGCTCACCCCTACCCCCACAGGTGAGAGCGAGGAGGACGTTTCACGATCGTCGTCCGGTTCAGAGCCGTGCCGGAGCGGTACAGGGTCGGTACCTCCAGCTGTGTATTGGCAGCCCCAGTAGTGTGGCTTAGTTAGTTGTTTACTTTCTTCAGTTGTACCTTGGGGTATGCCCCAGGCTCTTGTACTTCTTTTCAATTTTTGTGGAAATTTGGCTATGTAAATTGTGAAATATTTATAAAATGTGGTGTGTTCCTTTGTGTTTACACGGACTGTGGTTTGGTATCCCTTGCGAGGCTTCGGCCGTTTGCGGGAGGCGGACTCGGATCAAGTACGTTATTGGTTCAACGGGCTTGGCCGAGGCGTTCCGTCACACTTTACTCTTTATGAATATTCAGCAAGAGTCTTATTTGATTCCGGTGCCTCTCATTCTTTCATTTTCGACGAATTTTTGGATTGCATAGCTCATCCTTTAGAGGAAAAGTCTTGTGAGTTAGTAGTGGAGGTTCCTTCGGGTGAGCTCCTACTCACTTCGAGCTATATAGATGAAGCTCCTGTTATGATTGAAGGGAACCACATGCCAGGTCGGTTATATGCCCTGCAGTTGTCAGATTATGATATTATTTTGGGTATGGATTGGTTGGAGACTTATGGAGCAATGTTAGATTGCAGAAAGAAAAGGATCAGGTTTTGTCATCCTAATGGTGCAGTATTTGAATATCAAGGTATGCCTTTTTATACCTCTAAGTTTCTAATTTCTGATATTAAAGCTAGAAAGTTGATAAATGCTGGGTGTGTGGCTTATTTAGCCTCAGTAAGTCTAGTAGAAGCTAGTCAGCCAGTGGAAGTAGTTCCCGTGGTTAGGGAATTTGCTGATGTTTTTCTTGAGGATTTGCCTCGTTTAGCTCCACATAGAGAGGTGGACTTTACCATTGAGTTGCTGCCAAGTACCATGCCGATTTCTAAAGCTCCATATCGGATGGCACCAGCAAATAAAAGCAATTAGAAGAGCTGTTGCAGAAAGGGTTTATTAGACCGAGTCATTCCCCGTGGGGAGCGGCGGTTTTATTTGTGAAAAAGAAAGATGGAAGTTTTCGAATGTGTATTGATTATAGAAAGTTGAATGATGTGACCATTAAGAATAAGTACCTATTTCCAAGAATAGATGATCTGTTTGATCAGTTGCAATCAGCAAAAGTATTTTCTAAAATTGATTTGAGGTCCGGGTACCATCAGTTGAGAATTAAAGAGGAGATATAGATAAGACAACTTTCAGAACCAGATATGGTCTTTTGAGTTTGTGGTTATGCCATTTGGGTTGACTAATGCTCCTGCAGGCTTTATGGATCTGATGAATAGAATTTTTCATCCATATTTAGACCAATTCATTGTGGTCTTTATTGATGATATTCTGATTTATTCAGCATCTGAAGAGGAGCATGCAGCTCATTTAAGGTTTACCCTGCAGTTGTTAAGAGATAACCAGTTGTTTGCTAAATTCAATAAGTGTGAATTTGGTTGAAAGAAATTCAGTTTCTGGGTCATGTTATCTCAGCTAGAGGAGTAGCAGTGGACGCAAGTAAAGTGGAACCAGTGATGAGATGGGAAGTGCCTAAGACAATAACGAGATTAGAAGTTTTCTGGGATTGGCAGGTTACTATAGGCGCTTTATTCAAGATTTTTCTAAGATTGCAGCACCTATGACTAAATTGACCAGGAAAGGTGTGCCTTTGTGTGGTCCGGTGAATGTCAGAAAAGTTTTATGGAATTGAAGAAGAGACTTACATCAGCACCTATATTGACATTACCGGCAGGGAGTGGTGGTTTTGTGTTGTATACTGATGCTTCAAGGAGAGGACTTGGTGCAGTGCTTATGCAACATGGCAAAGTGATAGCTTATGCGTCTAGGCAATTGAAGCCGGTAGAAAGAATTACCCCACTCATGATCTGGAATTGGCAGCATTTGTTTTTGCTTTGAAAATGTGGAGGCATATCTGTATGGCGAGAGATTTGAGATCTTTACAGATCATAAAAGCTTGAAGTATATCTTCTCGCAGAATGATTTGAACCTTCGCCAGCGCAGATAGATTGAATATTTAAAGGATTATGATTTCAGTTTGGCTTACCATCCGGGTAAGGCCATGTTGTAGCTGTTGCCTTAAGCAGAAAGACATATGTAAGTTTGTGATGATTATAAGAATGGAAGTTGTATGAAGAAGTAGTGGAGAACTCCTTGTATGTGCCCAGTAGTTAGTGACAGGCAGTACTAGCTGCTAGTGCTGTAGAGCCGTCTTTATATTGGCAGATTGTTGAAGCTCAGAGAGCAGATGTAAATTTAGCTGAAATTGTGAAAATGGAAGGAGTTACCATTGATGATAATTGGTGGTCAGGCTCAGAGGCAGGTTGTTTATTCTAGCAGAAAGGAGGTGAAGCAACGAGTGTTGGAAGAGGCTCATAAATCTAGGTACACTATCCATCCGTGTAATACTAAAATGTACCATGATTTGAAAAGCATTTCTGGTGGCCACATATGAAAAAGGAATAGCGGAGTTTGTTGCAAGATTGCTACCTGTCAACAGATTAAAGTAGAGCATCAGAAGCCTGGAGGTTGTTGCAACTGTTGCCCATTCCACAGTGGAAATAGGATGATATTGCTATGGACTTTGTGGCAGGTTTACCAAGATCGAGTTCCGGCATAATGGAATATGGGTATTTGTTGATAGATTGACCAAGGTGTGCAGATTAGTGGCAGTAAGTATGTCTTGGACAGTGGACAGATAGTAAATATTTATGTTGAAAGAATTGTTCCACTGCATGGTATTTCGAAGACTATTGTCTGATAGAGATCCAAGATTTACTTTGGTTTTTGGAGAAGTCTGCAAAAAGTAATTGGTACTGAGCTGAGATATAGCTCCGCTTATCATCCCCAAACAGATGGTCAGACAGAGAGGACTATTCAGACCATTGAAGTTATGTTGTGGGCTTGTTGTTTAGTTTGGGGAGGTAGCTGAGAGCATCATTTGGGAATGGTTGAGTTTGCCTACAATAATAGTTATCATACCAGTCTTGGGATGGCACCATATGAAGCCCTATATGGAAGGCCATGTAGAACCCCATTGAACTGGCATGAAGTGGGAGAAAGGCAATTAGTGGGTCCTGAATTGATCAGCAAACCACAGAAGTAGTGAAGCTTATTAAAGAAAAATTGCAGGCAGCTCAAAGCAGGCAAAAGAGTTATGCAGATAACCGAAAGAGACCACTTCAGTTTGAAGTGGGAGATTTTGTTTTCTTGAGAGTTTCCCCGAGTAAAGGTATTATGAGATTTGGTAAGACTGGAAAGTTGAGTCCGAGGTATGTGGGACCTTTCCAGGTGATTGAGAGAATGGGGAAACAACTTATAGACTGGATTTGCCAGATGATTTGCAGATGTGCATGATATTTCACGTCTCCATGTTAAGAAAAGTATTGAAGATCCAGCTCAAATAATCAGATATCAAGGTGGTGACCTGAGACCGGATATGACTATGCCAGAGTATCCGGTGCAAATCATGATCGAAAGATAAGAAGAAGCTGCGAATAAAGAAATTGAGCTAGTTAAAGTGAGATGGGAAAATAGATTGGGTGGTGAGGAAACCTGGGAGTTAGCCGAGGAAATAGCTAAAGGGTATCCTATCTGCTTGAATAAGCTTTTGTGTTTCTTTTTAGATGATAGTGCTTGTAAAAGTGTGAATGTTTAAGTTGTTAAGTTTGAGTTGTATTATGAATTTCGAGGTCGAAATTTTCTTTTTAGATGATAGTAATGTAACGTCGCGTGCTTTTCGGATCCATGGGATCATGTGTGTAATGGTTGTGATGCCGTTGTGAGGCCAGTGTGAGTTGGATGTGTGGAATGTGTGGTTTGGATGTGTGGCTTGCTCAGGTGAGGTGCAGTTTGGTCCTGAAATGAAATAGGATGCTGCAGTGAGTTGCAGTTGGCGGCCAGGGGTGGCCATTGACTGTTGGCGTCCAAGTAGTTGCCGTTGACTGTATGAACTAAGCGGCAGTAGATGTGGACGTTGATGGTGGCGGTTGCCTTAAACGGCAGAGGGGTTGACGCTAACCTGTGAATTCTGCAGGTTATAGGGTCACCCGAGAGTAGGTTTTGCACCTGGTTCTCTCTTCCCCTTGCACCAGCTTCACGCCCTGTGTCCCTAAAGCTTCCAACAGGTACAGGAGAGTGGTTGGAGGATCGTGGGACGTGTGGCGTTGCCGAATCGACGAGGAAACGCCGTGGCGTGGTGCAATTGTCGTGGGAGCTCGTGGAGGTTTCGGCGTGGATTGGGAGATTTCGGGAGGTTTAAGTATGTGCTGAGGTAGGGAATGACCCTTGTAATTCCAATAGGTCATAATAAAGTAATTAGAAAACATGAATATGCATGAAAATGGCGATTCGGGTTATGGTATCCATGCGGGGAACAGGGTGGTTTGAGTAATTTAGCAAAGAAACATGCTGTTTGGGTTGTTTGGGATTCATGCATGTCAGAGGAAGTGTTTCATGTTTTCTCGATGGTTTTGGGATCAGAATGCATGTAGGATCGATTTAGAGTTTCTGCAGGAATAGAGGCTGAAGATCTTGGCGTCAACATCGATTGACGCTAGGTTCATCAGTCGGGATACTGACGGCCAAATTCATTGCCGTCTACTTCCTGTAAGCGGTAGTCGATGTGGGCCGCTAACCTGTGTATAAGTAGAAATGACTGTTATGGTATTTATCGATAATGAATGGTGCGATGGCACTGTGGTGCACTGATTGCACGTGATTTCTGTGTTTAGCATACGGGGTATGCAGTTAGTTACTCACTTTCGAGGCTACGTGTTGTTCACGCAAGTACAGTTGGGTTCACGTGTAGTGGACCGTTCTTACTTGAGGTTTACGTGAGGTTTCACGTGGTTTGTGTGTGACTTGCACGTGGTTTTGTGTACGTGGCGAGTAGAACGACGCCTACCGTGGTACCTCTCCAGTTGGGGCCCCAGGTTCTTTGTGAGCCAGGCTGTTAGCTCGGGGCTTTGTCCCGGTACTTGTTTGTACCGTCGAGGTCTGTGTCGTTGACCTGGACACCCTCACTCTGTGTTTGAGTTGCACGTCCGGCTAAGGGAAAGACGACAGTGGACAGTGACACTTGTTTGTTGTCTTTAGTCACTTGTAGCGCGCTCGTAGTGGGGGTAAGGACACCAGTAGATGTACTGGACCCCAGCTAGTCCTTTTCTAGTGCCTCACTCTAGAGAGTTCCGGCCAGGATCTCTAGAGGTGTCAGGCATGGGCCTGCGACCGTGTGGTCTGCAGGTGGTGGGTTTAGTTGGTCTCCACAGCTGTTTGACCTTTTCACGTGGAGCGGCAGCTAGACCTTTCGTTCTTGGCGCGAGACTGAGAGGTAGACCTGTGTTAGCTTGTCCGAGTCAGTTTCTGGTGTCGCGAACTAGTTCACGTGGCTCGTGTTTAGCTGTCTCTACTTTAGCTTGTACACCTGTACTGGTTGCCGTTTAATTATTACAGTTGTTTCGTAGTCGGCAGACGGTGAGTACTTTTACAGCTTTTATATCCTGCTTAGCTGTTTTATAAATTGTTGGTACTGTCTATTGCTTTTGTACCTGTGGTTTTGGTTTGCTCGGTTTTGGGGAGTTCCCTACTGAGCCAGTGACTAGCGAGGCTCACCCTACCTCCCAGGTGAGAACGAGGAGGACGTTTCACGACCGTCGTCCAGTTCAGAGCCGCGCCGTAGCGGTGCAGGGTCGGTACCTCCAGCTGTGTAGTAGCAGCTCCAACAGTGTAGTGTAGTAGTTGTTTATTTTCTTCAGTTGTACCTCAGGGTATGCCCCAGGCTCTTGTACTTCTTTTCAGTTTTGTGGAAATATGGCTATGTAACTTGTGATATATATATAAATTGTGTGTGTTCTTTGTGTTTACACGGACTGTGGTTGGTATCCCTTGCGAGGCTTCGGCCGTTCGCGGGAGGCGGACTCGGATCAAGTACGTTATCGGTTTAACGGGCTAGGCCGAGGTGTTTCGCCACAGTTGGTATCAGAGCAAGGTCGTGGTAATATAGAAAACTAGAAAGATACATAGCCTTATTTCGATCTTTGTACACTGCTGGTAGGGACCCTGGTTTTTGATAATTGTGTTGATTTTTGTTGGTGTTTTGTTTATGTTGAAATTTCTAGAATGGCTGATAGAAGAGATTGGGGTGGTGAAGGAGATGATCTAGAGGAAAGTACCAGCGTATGATAGAAAGAATCTGGGAAAGCCTTACGGATATTCGGGCAAGGATGGATTAGCAGGCGCCGGTACCACCGGTTGCAGTGCCACCTAGGGATGGAGAGGTTGTACCTGTAGCTCCAGTCCCGCCAAGAGTAGAGGTGCCTTTTGCAGCACCTGTGCCACCTCCACCACCAGTGCTGATAGCAGAAGAACCAGTGATGCAGGTTGAGAAGTTTTTAAGATTGCAGCCACCTACTTATTCAGGAGGGCCGAATCCAGATACTGTGGAGCACTGGGTTCATGAGATTGAAAGAGTCTTTGCAACTATGAGGTGTCCGGCAGCAGATAAAGTTGTGTTAGCTGCTTATCAGTTGAGAGGCTTTACATTAGAATGGTGGCGACTGAAGATGCAGACCACCTTTGCAGGAGGGACAGAGGAGGCCATAACTTGGTCGGAATTTCTTGATGTATTTAATGAACATTCATTCCGATTCAAGTGCAGTAAGTGAAAAGAGAGCAGTTTCGGACGCTCCAGCAAGGTAACTCTTCAGTTTTAGAGTACCAGATGAGGTTTATGGCACATAGCCGTTATGCACCTTATGTTGTATCAGATAATAATATGATGGTTGAGTATTTTATTAGAGGTTTGAGAGTGGAATTGCAGGATGCAATAGTACCTCTCATGTGTAAGACAGTGGAAGAAGCAGCCCAGAGAGCAGCTACATTGGAGAGGTCTATTTGGACTCGTCAGGTGGGCGAGTCAGGTTCAGGTAGTTTTTGGCTACCACAGCAGTCAGTGGGTGCGAGTAAGGGTAAAGCACCAGTAGGACCTTCTTCATCAGGCTTTGGTAAATGGGGTCAGTAATTAAAGAAAGCATTTAAAGGCAAAGGAAGAGGATGGGGAGGTCGTCAGTAGTTTCAGCAAGGCCGAGGTAGGCCTGAGGTGGAGGAGTCGCAGCAGAGTACTGCCAGGCAGCCCGTTACTCCACCAGGGTATAGATGCTACAATTGCAATCAGTCGGGGCATTTGATCTGCAATTGCCCCTATCCGAGAGAATATGGGTATGGAAGAGGTGTGCAGCAGCAGCAGCAGCCTCAGCAGTTTCAGTAGCTACAGTCAGGTCGTGGCAGAGGAGCACCGCAGCAGCGAGGAAGAGGCCGGTTATGGCTATCGCCCGAGCCAGGTGGAGCCATCGAATATGATAGAAGGTACTTTATGTAATGTTGCGTGCTTTTCGAATCCATGCGGATCATGTGTGTGTTGGTTGTGTAGGCCGTTGTGAGGCAATGTGAGTGGTTGTGTGGAATGTGTGGTGTGTTGTGGGTTTGAGTAGGTAAGGTGCAGGTTTGGTTCTGAAATGAAATAGGACCTGCTGCAGTTCAGTTGGAGTTGGCAGCAAGTATGGCCGTTGACTGTTGGCGTGTCCAGGTATGTGGCCGTTTACTGCATGATCTTGGCGGCAGTAGCTGTGGACGTTTAGGCTGGCGGTTGTTCTTGGCGGCAGAGGGGTTGACGCAAACCTGAGAATTCTGCAGGATATAGGGTCACCCGAGGGCAGGTTTCCTACCTGTTCTCATTCTCCCTTGCCCCAGCTTCTTGTCCTAGTGTTTCTGAAGCTTCCAACAGGTACTGAAGGGGCTGGAGATCGTGGAAACGCGTGGCGTTGCTGAATTGCGCTAGGAAATGCCGTGGCATGGTGCAATTCCGTGGGAGCACGCGGAGGGTTCGGTGTGAACCGGGAGATTGCGGGAGGTTTTAGCGTGTTCTAAGGTAGGGGACGAACCCGGTTAGCTCCGTAGAAAAATAAAATGCTACTTAACCACCTGAATCAGCATGATAATGCATTTTCGGATTAAGTTGCACCATGCGGAGTTAATGGGTGGTTGAGTAATTTAGCGAACGAGCATGCTGTATGGGTTGGTTAGGATTCATGCATGTTATAAGAACTATTTCTGTATGTTTTTCTATGGTTCTATCGGTTGGAAAACCTGCAGAATCGGATTAGGGTTTCTGCAGGTTAGAGACTGAAGATCTTGGCGTCAAGATCGATTGATGCCAGGTTCATCAGTCAGGATATAAACGGCCAGAAACATTGCCGGTTATCTCCTATAAGCGGCAGTCGATGTTGCCACCAATCAGTGTATAAACAGAAATAACTATTCATGGTATTTATCGATAATAAGAGGTGCGTTGGCACCTGTGATGCACTGAGTGCACATAGTTCTCGTGTTTAGCATACAAGGTATGCAGTTAGTTAACTACTTTCGTGGCTGTGCGTTATTTACACGAGTCCAGTTGGGTTCACGTGTAGTGGACCATGTTACGTGGTTTACGTGAGGTTTCACGTGGTTTGTGTGTGACGTGCACGTGGTTCTGTGTACGTGTGGAGTAGTACGACGCCTACCGTGGTTACCTCTCAGTTGGGTGCCCCAGGTTCTTTGTGAGCCAGGCTGTTAGCTCGGGGCTTTGTCCCGGTACTTGTGTTGTACACCGTCGAGGTCTGTGTCGTCTGACCTAGACACCCTCACTCTTGTGTTTGAGTTGCACGTCGGTTGAGGGAAAGACGACAGTGGGACAGTGATACTTGTGTTTGTCTTTAGTCAATTGTAGCGCGCTCGTAGTTGGGGGTACGGACACCAGTAGACGTACTGGACCCCAGCTAGTCCTTTCCAGTGCTTCACTCCAGAGAGTTCCGGGCCAAGATCTCTAGAGGTGTTAGGCATGGGCCTGCGACCGTGTGGTCCGCAGGTGGTGGTGTTTAGTTGGTCTCCACAATTGCTTGACTTTTCACGTGGAGCGGCAGCTGGACCTCTCGTCCGTGGCTGCGAGACTGAGAGGTAGACCTGTGTTAGCTTGTCCGAGTCAGTTACTGGTGTCGCGAACTAGTTCACGTGGCTTGTGTTTGGCAGTCTCTACTTTAGCTTGTACACCTGTACTGGTTTGCTGTTTAATTATTACAGTTGTTTTTTCGTAGTCAGTAGACGGTGAGTACTTTACAGCTTTAATATCCTGCTTAGCTATTCTATAAATTGTTGGTATTGTTTTAGCTTTGTACCTGTGGTTTTTTGGTTTGCTTGGTTTGGGGGAGTTCCCTACTGATCCAGTGACTAGTGAGGCTCACCCCTACCCCCAGTTGAGAGCGAGGAGGACATTTCATGACCGTCGTCCAGTTCAGAGCCGCGCCGTAGCGGTACAGGGTCGGTACCTCCAGCTGTGTGGTGGCAGCTCTAGCAGTGTGGCTTAGTTAGTTGTTTACTTTCTTCAGTTGTACCTTGGGGTATGCCCCAGGCTCTTATACTTCTTTTCAGTTTTTGTGGAAATTTGGCTATGTAAATTGTAAAATATTTATGAAATGTGGTGTGTTCCTTTGTGTTTACACGGACTGTGGTTTGGTATCCCTTGCGAGGCTTCAGCCCGTTCGTGGGGAGGCGGACTTGGATCAAGTACGTTATTGGTTTAACGGGCTTAGCCGAGGCGTTCTGTCACAGTTGGTATCAGAGCAAGGTCCGTGTTAATATAAGGGAACTAGAAAGATACATAGCCTTATTTCGGTCTTTGTACACTGCTGGTAGGGACCCTGGTTTTTGATAATTTATTGTTTGATTTTTGTTTGGTGTTTTATTTATGTAGAAATCTCTGAAATGGCTGATAGAAGAGATTGGGGTGGTGGAGGAGATGATCTGGAGGAAAGTACCCAACGTATGATTGAAAGAATTAGGAAAGCCTTACAGATATTCGGGCAAGAATGGATCAACAGGCGCCAGTACCACCGGCAGCAGTGCCACCTGGGGATAGAGAGGCTGTACCTGTTGCTCCAGTTCCGCCAAGAGTAGAGGTGCCTTTTACACACCTGTGCCACACACCACCAGTACTGATAGCAGAAGAACTGGTGATGCAGGTGGAGAAGTTTCTGAGATTGCAGCCGCTTACTTATTCAAGAGGGCCGAATCCAGATGCAGTACAGAATTGGGTTCATGAAATTGAAAGAGTTTTTGCAACTATGAGGTGTCCGGCAGTAGATAAAGTGGTGTTAGGTACTTATCAGTTGAGGGGCTTTGCCTTGGAATGGTGGCGACTGAAGATGCAGACCACCTTTGCAGGCAGGACAGAGGAGGCTATCACTTGGTCGGAATTTCTTGATGTATTTAATGATACATTCTTTCCGATTCAAGTGCAGCAAGTAAAAAGAGAGCAGTTTCAGACTCTCCAGCAAGGTAACTCCTCAGTTTTGGAATATCAGATGAGATATGGCACTTAGCCGTTATGCGCCATATGTGGTTTCAGATAATAATGTGATGGTTGAGTATTTTATCAGAGGCTTGAGAGTGGAATTGCAGGATGCGATAGTACCTCTCATGTGCAAGACAGTGGAGAGCAGCTCAGAGAGCAGCTACACTGGAGAGGTCTATTCGGACTCGTCAGGTGGGCGAGTCAGGTTCAGTAGTTTCCGGCTACCGCAGCAGTCAGTGGGTGCAAGTAAAGGTAAAGCACCAGCAGGACCTTCTTCATCAGGTTTTGGAAAATGGGGCCAGAAATTAAAGCAAGCATTTAAAGGCAGAGGAAGAGGATGGGGAGGTCGTCCCCAGTTTCAGCAGGGCCGAGGTAGGCCTGAGGTGGAGGAGTCGCAGCAGAGTACTGCCAGGCAGCCTATTGTTCCACCAGGGTATAGATGTTACAATTGTAATCATCCGGGACATTTGATCCGCAATTGTCCCTATCCGAGAGAATATGGATATGGAAGAGGTGTGCAGCAGCAGTAGCAGCAACCTCAACAGTTTCAGCAGCCACAATCAGGTCGTGGCATAGGAGTACCGCAGCAGCGAGGAAGAGGCCGGGTTATGGCTATCACCCGAGCCAGGCGGAGGCATCGAATATGATAGAAGGTACTTTACCCCTTTATGAATATCAGCAGAGTCTTATTTGATTCGGGTACCTCTCATTCTTTCATTTCCGAAGAATTTCTGGATTGTATAGCTCATCCTTTAGAAGAGAAGCATGTGAGTTAGTAGTGGAGGTTCCTTCGGGTGAGTTCTACTCACTTCAAGTATATATGATGAAGCTCCT